>CM038678.1:761030946-761418158 GCA_021605205.1 Aegilops longissima
ACAATACTGTACGGTTGAAATCAAATACTGTACATGTGGTCATCAAATACTGTAAATAACAAGCCTGTAATCACAATAATGTGGTCATCAAATACTGTATGGTCGAAATAAATTCTTGTCCATGTCGGGAATAATTGATGCCGATCATACATTAAGCAAGATTCGTATTTTAGCACATGGTGGAGAAGCCTGTAAACTTTTTTTTTCATTGCAACTCACGGGCATTTTCGCTAGGAAAGAGAAAAGGGAAAGAAGAGTACAAGAAAGGACATAAGAAAATACATTGCAAAATAGTACCTTTTTTTTTTGTTCTTTGATGAGAAAAACAGGGAAGAAAAACACAGTCCACAAACTGGACTGTCTAGCCTTATCCACGGCAAAATAAAAAGGGAAGGCCCAGCTAGTTTTATCATGCGCCGCGTGGCCCACCTCATCCTCGTCCAGTCCACCAGTCCGCCGGAACGGAGCTGATGGGCCTCAAAGCCGCCGTCTTTCTCTCCGTCCCCGCCGCCGTCACACTCCGCCGCCACCACCTCCCCCCCTCCTCCTACTCCTCCAGGAGCAGCAGGGCGGCCGTCTCCAGGATCTCAGCGGTGATGGCCACGGCGGTGCAGCCGGCAGTGGTGGTGGGCGGCGGCAGAGTCGGACAGGCGCTGCTCTCCATGGGCCCTTCCTCCGGGGACCTCCTCCTCCGCCGCGGCGAGGCGCTCCCGGCCGCCGCGCCGGCCGGGCCCATCCTCGTCTGCACCCGCAACGACGACCTCGACGGCGTGCTCGACGCCACCCCCAAATCCCGGTGGCCTGACCTCGTCTTCTTCCAGAACGGGATGCTGGATCCTTGGCTGGAGAGCAAGGGCCTCGCCGGCGCCAACCAGGTGCTCGCCTACTTCGCCGTCTCCAAGCTCGGCGAGCCCCCCGTCGACGGCATCACCGACGCCAACCCGGAGGGGCTCACCGCCGCATTCGGCAACTGGGCACCCGCCGTCGCCGCCCGCCTCCAGAGCGGCGGCCTCACCTGCAAGGTCCATAGTTAGCTTCCGTTGGATTTCAGCTTAAAAAAGTTCCAAACTGCTCACAGTCCTGACCAATATCTGAAAAAAATGCAATGCTCGTCTGTGGAATTTCTCAGGTGCTTGAGAAGGACGCCTTCCAGAAGCAAATGCTGGAGAAGCTCATCTGGATTTCAGCCTTCATGCTCGTTGGAGCTCGCCATCCCGGGGCCACTGTGGGTGCTGTTGAAAAAGAATACCGATCCGAGGTAATTTTCGCTCGGTCTCTCATGAAAGATGACTTGGATCTGTCACAGTTACGAGCTATTTTGTTCCATTAGTTGCTCAAGAACAGTGAAGGAGTATATGTTTGTTCATATCTCTGTTACCTTTCTGAATTCTTTTACTGTACATCAGATCATGCCTTCAGTTTACTTCAGCAATGCAATTTCTTAGGTAATGCTCCAGGATTGAGCTTGAGTGCTTGACAACATATCTGCAACTCTTTGTTCAACACATTATCTGTCCATGTTTCTCTTTTTGCAGGTATCCAGCCTCATAGCTGAATTAGCTTCTGCCGCGGCTGCAGAGCGGGGGCTTACTTTCGATGAGGGCATGGAAGAGAGGCTCTGTGCCTACTCCAGAGCCGTGGCACACTTCCCGACCGCCGTGAAAGAGGCAAGTCCTCCCACCTCCCCAATCCATGCGATGGAACCTGCACTTGTACTACATTGTCTTTAAAATTAGTAACATGTAAGCATTTCGACATAACAGTTCAAGTGGAGGAACGGTTGGTTCTACTCGCTCACTGAGAAGGCCCTCGCGGAAGGGAAGCCAGATCCATGCCCACTCCACACATCTTGGCTTAAGGAGATTAAGGTCATATAGAGAGTGAATTTTTATTTCATGTGCACGCGACACGGTGCGGTCTTGGGTTAAAAGCTTGGAGCGGTTTTTTAAGTGGTTAACTGTTGATGTTATGTATAGACTACAGAGTATAGAGAACTTTGCACTTATATTTCTCCATGTAAGCCTATCGAAATAAACATTATGTATCTGCAAGACAAGTGTTGTGTAATTTGTATTATTGGCAGCAAGGTTTTATGCGGTGGAGAAAACAACTAACAGTGTTGCTGCATGGAGACAGGCTATTTGTTGTTTGCATCCTTCAGTTGCAGTGTTTTTGGACAAATTCAATTGTAGCAGCTGTTAGTGTTAAACGTGTTCTGTGTTAGATGTGTATAGTTCATATTGTACATCCCCATTGTATAAGGGGCTTTTCTGCATTTTACCACATCTGTATATGTACTGGCCATTGGCCCTCAGTAAAGCTCAGTTGCTGTTTATCCAACATGGTATCAGATGTTAGGTTCCCCTCTCTCCCGCATACTGCAACTCCGTGCTAGCTTCTCTTCCTAAATTTGCATGCAGGGATTAGATCCCATCGCGGACTGAACGTCGTCCACCGCTCGATGTGGCCGATGGCTGCCGTGCGCTTGTGATCCGAATGTCTAGCTGCAGTCCTTTGGATCCGTGATGGATTATTCCTATGTATGAGTTTCCTTGTTCTACACTTGAACGTGTCCAACATGATAGTACAATCTGGTTGTACATGGGACCTGGCGGTGTCATGTTTTTTTTTTTATGTATGAGTTTCCTTGTTCTACACTTGAACGTGTCCAACATGATAGTACAATCTGGTTGTACATGGGACCTGGCGGTGTCATGTTTTTTTTTATTCCCGTGTTATGAGTTTCTATTTAACTAATCTCAACCGTTCAATATCTTAACTTTGTATAGATGAATCTTAACCGTTAGTTTTCTATTGTTTTAAGTATATAATAATAGATTAACTGTAGCTGTCCCTTGTATTGCAGGTACTCTCAAGTGAGATAAATGAAGACCACATAAATACGCTAAAGGATATTGGGCTCAAAATTATACAAAAATGTGGTTATTCACCACTTGCTGTCAAAATAATGGGAGGACTCTTGCGTGAAAGAGGGGCCTACGTCGCGACTGGCAGCATGTTCTGGATGATTCGAAATGGTCAAGAACTAAAATGCCTGATGAGCTTAACTATGCAGTATACTTAAGCTATGAATATATGCCCTCTTACCTGAAGCAGTGCTTTCTGTACTACTCTCTTCTTCCTAAAAGTAGAAAGTTTAGTATGGGTGCAGTTGTTGCAATGTGGATTAGTGAAGGATTTATTCATGGAAATTCAAATGATTTAGAAGGATTGGGAGAAAATTACTACAAGGAGTTGGTATCTAGGAACCTGATAGAGCCAGATAAATTGTATGCTGATCTATGGGTTTGCAGCATGCATGATGTTGTTTCTCTCTTTTGCTCAGTATATCACTAAGGATGAAGCACTCGTAGCTCAAGACGGGGATGATGATATTCTTGCTAAACTTGGTTCACAAAAGTTTCTTCGGTTGTCCATAGAAACTAACCGATCACAATCAGGTGAACTTGATTGGAAATCTCTACAGGCGCAGCAATTAGTGAGAACATTGATCTCAACTGTCCAGATTAAGATGAAGCCCGGTGATTCATTGGTTTCCTTTTCTAGTTTGCGGACTTTGCATATAGAATCTGCAGATATGACTGTATTGCTTGAATCGTCGCATCAACTCAAGCACCTGAGGTATCTTGCACTAGTAAATGATGATATATCTGTACTTCCGGGCAACATTGGCAAGATGAAATTGTTGCAGTTCCTTGATCTTTTGGGATGTACAGAATTGGTGAATCTTCCTGATAGCATTGTGAAGCTTGGCCAATTGAGGTTACTTTCATTTCCCAAAGGATGTATTGTACCTAGAGGGTTTAGTGGTCTGACAAACATGAGGAGACTACGTATGTTTTGAGTCCACATGCATGGTGATTGGTGCAGTTTGGATGAGTTGGGGCCTCTTTCCCAACTCAGGTTTCTTGAATTAGTTCAATTGGAGAATGTATCTGCTGCCTCATTTGCAGCTAATGCTAGGCTCGGCGAGAAGACGCATCTTATCACGCTAACCCTGGTCTGCACCAGTAAACTGGGAGATGATGGGTTGGTCAAAGAGAAGGAAGATGTCTCTGAGGAAGAGCAGCAACGAATTGAGAAGGTTCTCGATAAGCTTTGCCCTCCACCTGGTGTAGAATTTCTTCAAATCACGGGATATTTTGGCCGGCAACTCCCGAGCTGGATGATTTCCACATCAATGGTGTCCCTGAACAACTTGAAGACTTTATTGTTTGATGACCTGGCTTGTTGCAGACAACTTCCCAACGGGTTGTGCCAGCTCCCAAATCTGCAGCGCCTACAGTTCTTTCGTGCTCCATGCATCAAACATGTTGGGACTGGATTCGTGCAGTCAACAACAGCTTCATTTCCAAGGTTAAATGTATTGAAGTTGTTCAAGATGCTGGTATGGGAGGAGTGGGAGTGGGAGGAGCAAGTACAAGCCATGCACCGTTTGGAGAACCTTACGCTCTATGATTGCAAACTGAGGCATTTTCCTCTAGGCCTTGCCTCCAATGCAAGCTCTTTGAAAATATTAGGTCTACAACATGTCAAGCAGCTCAGCTACATTGAGAGCTTTCCTTCTGTTGTTGAGCTTTTACTGAATGGATGCCCCGATCTGGAGAGGATCACCAATCTCCCCAATCTGCAGAAGCTTTCCATCGCCAAGTGCCCAATGTTGAAGGTGTTGGAGCGTATCGCTTCTCTCTCGAGTCTGGGCTTGGAGGATTACACCATGGAAGAACTCCCAGAATATATGCGAAACATAAAGCTACAAAATTTGCAGTTATTCTGCAGGCTATGGTTGCTCTCTACGGTAACCGCGGGACAATCTGGCACTGAGTGGGACAAGTTCAGCCATGTGGAGCATGTCAAGGCATATGCGCCTGATGGAGACAATGAAAGGAAATGGTACGTTTTGTACATGAGAGGAGACAACTGCAAGTTGGATTCAAATTTTAGCAGCTCTACTGTATTTGAAGGTAAAATTATACATACGAACTTTGCCTTAATTTGTTTGGGCACTTTGACTCTGCTGGTTAATAAGTTTGTTTCATTTTATCCCCTGCCTTTCAACCGTATATATGTGCTGCATGATGACTGAATATTATGTACGGGACATGCAACTAATTAAGTTTTAGCCACACAGATGTACATATGCAACTTATGGCTACCATTTTCGGATTTGGTTGCCTTGAGTTTAACATATTGGATATCGGAATTGCACCCTTGGGCAGCCTGGGCCTACCTAGTATGCAAGCACCCCATTTTATCCCTCACCAATAATTTGTAGGGGGCTAACAGGAGCACCCCATTTGACAACCACTAGTATGCAAGCACATCAGTTTGCAAGTTTGCATCCGCACGGCTGCACTGTGCCTATTCGTGGTCTCGGGATACTAGCACAGCTTGATGCTCTCTTGTTCTGTTCGTGCTGCGTCGTTGCCCACCCTCTGAGTTCCATCGCCATCACAGCAGAGACACGTATCCACTACGCTAGGGCGCCTCCGCTCTGACGTGCACTGGCAAGGAGGACGCTTAACTCGCCGGTTTCTTGCCACTTGCTAGGTCCTAGACTCCTAGGCACATACCAGTTCTTCTCTCATTCTCAAAGCCTCAGGCGTCAGTCTAATTGATTCCTATCTTTAGACAATTTTTTTATCAACCGCTGAAATTATGGATATCATTCGTCGTAGTTTTTTTGTTACTACGGTTCATCCCTGGTCATGCCCAAATCCTGGGTCCGCCAGTGACAGTGATATATGTTTGCTGTTGCCTTGCTAATTAGAGATTATGTAAACCGGTTTTGTGTTTTTATTTCCATGCAGAAACCTTATAATCTTCTATGGTGGATGCACAAGGGTTTGAGTCTATGTACAAAATGAGAAGAAGCACCTTCAGTTATGTTTGCAGCTTGGTGAGGATCCCATTTTTTGAAGATATGATGGCAAGGGATCACACCTTTGTTGATGGGAGATTGCTGTCTTTGCAAGACAGAGTAGCTGTCGCTCTGAGGGTACTGAACTCTGGTGACTCTCCGGTTACTGTAGGATCCTCTCTTGGTGTGAACGAGTCAACTGTCTCACTGTTAACTCGTGTGTTTGTTGAGGCCATGTGGGACCGAGCAATGCACCACTGCAGCTGGCCTCGCTCCACTAAGATGGAGAAGATCAAGCACAAGTTTGACAAGATGCACGGCCTGCCAAACTGTTGTGGTGTTGTACATACAGCTCACATCACGTTTGGATCACAAAACCCTGACCATGAGGAGAATGACGTTGTTCTAGTGCAAGCCGTTATTGATCTAGATATGAGGATCACAGAGTTTTGGTTGGACGGTGATCTCTTGGAGTGCGTTGAGAAATATGCATGGCTGAATGGCGGTAAGGTGAAGTTATCAGATGGCTCGGAGGTTGGGGAATACATCATTGGTGATGCAGGATACCCTCTTCGTCCATGGCTCCTCACACCTTACCAGTTAGAAAATGGTCTCCCACTCTCAGAGTCCAAAGTCGAGTTTAACATGAGACACTCTGCAGCTACAGCCGTCGCGGCGAGGGCGTTGACAAGGTTGAAAGACACATGGAAGTGGCTGCACAGAGAAGGGTGGCATCCAAATAACAGATGTGTGATGAACCGGACAATCGGCGTGTGCTGCATGTTGCATAACATAGTGATAGACTTGGAGGAGGACGAGGGTGCAAGCATGCCAGAGTGGTCAGGAGGACATTTATGTCGAGAAAGCATGGAAGTTAGCAGATGAGGATGCTGTCAGGGTGAGGGATGCACTGTCCCAGCACTTGACCGGATCTGGAGGTAAAATAACACTACTCTTAGTGTGTTAAATCAACACAACTCTTAGTGTGCTATTTATATTTGGTTTATTTGTTTCCTCCTATTGATTCCATGTTAATTTCATCTGTTTGGACTTCAGTTCACACAATGGCTGCAGAGGAGGAACAAGCAGAAGTAGCAGCAGTTGCATCTGGTTCTGGAAATGGAAACAAGGAAGAAGAAGCACGCCAACGACAAATGGCAGGTCGAGGAAAGGAGAAAGTGCATGATGGCTAGCTAGAAAGGTGAGACCATATCAGATCGCCCTCTCCACTGAATCAGTTTGGTACCGTTCTTTATTTCTCGACGCGAGGGCGGGGGGACAAGTCACATTTCTCTTCTTAGTTCCTACTCTGCATGTACTGCATTGGCTAGATATTGCTTCGACTATGCATTTAATTGATAGCATGATCTGGGCAGTTAATTAGCATATGTACGCCACTAGTAGTATGCCTGTACTTAATGACAATTGGAAACCATGATACAAGGCTTAAAGGAAGGGAGACTGGCCGGCCCTGGTTACATCGTCCTGCTCCTCAGCTTGGTTACATCGTCAGACTGCTGAAGATCAGGCCCTGGCGATGGAGCCGAAGGCTTGAGTTTACGTGCTGGCAGTAGTAAGCTTATGTGATTCAGAAAACAACTACTCGTAGTAATAATGGAGCTGCATGGGGACTGGAGACTATTTGTGGTTCATATTTGTGTGATGTAAGCGCCCCCCTCTCCCGCGTTCATAATATGAAATAAAATTCATATTAGTATTTGTTGTTACGAAAGTTATGGCAAAGTATTGTCGAAGTACGAAATTTGCTAAAACTCTGGCGCCTGAATATTTCAAGTTTTCGTTCAATTTTTTTGCGAATAGTTTCATTCACTCTATGGTTAGCAGTGTATGCGCTTTGTTTTGGGCAATTGAGCAAAATAAAATCGCGATTGTACAGAATAGAAGCACAATCGTGCAAAAAGGTCAATTACAACTAACACAAAACTAATAATTAACACAAAAGAGAAGTGAAACTTTGATAAGTGATTGCAATTTCAATAATGTTACCACCAGAGTTTCACATAAATGATTAAAATTAACAAAAGGTGATTTACCACTATTTAAAAATTGACTCAATACCTGATTTTTTTTCAAACGCCTTTGCTTTTGCAATTCTACTTTTCTATTCTATGTCGGAGAAGGACAATGATTTTTAAAGTGTTCAATCAAGACCAAAGTTTTTTGAAATAGTTTTGAAATTGCTACTTGAAAAAGGAATGTTGGATCGGAAATTGTATGCGGGCCGGGCATAAAAGGGTCATACGCAAAGTGTTCAATCACGATGCAACTACTTGGCGCCAAGGTAGGATTTCACTGGCGTCCTTCGGTTGCATTAGACCAGGATCACTAGGATCCTGAGAATAGCTGGCGGCCGAGAAAAAATGATTATGCTCACTGGAAGGTCGGGAACTCGGGATAATGGATTCTTTTTGTAATCTAGCGAATGGGAGCCATTAGGATAACTAAGCATTAAACCAGACTCTATTTCATTATAGCCTGGAGCTTGATCTGACTCGCCCTCACCCTCGCGCCCTCGTCCCCCTCGCGCGGCCCCCGTGGGCGACCCGGGGGAAACCCTAGTCGCACTCCCCCTCGAGCCCTCCCGCCTCCCACCCTCCTCGCCGCCGTCCACAGCGCTACCAGGCAAAGCCTGGTCGGTAGGGCGGCGGCAGGACTTCTTCCCCTTCAAGCATCTTCACCGGCGCGGGACGGCTGGATTGCGAGGAGCCGCTGGGTTTGCATGGGGTCCGGAGGCGCGGCGGCTGGGCTACCCTTGTCGATGTTGTGCGCGGTGCGGCGGCGGCGAGATCCCATCACGCGGTGTGGTGTTGGCTACACGACAGGAGGTTCCGGGTGCCGGCGGTTTCAGATCGGATCTCGATCTGATGCTGGACACGGTCGGGCGGCGCGGGGTGGTGGTCTTCGCCGCTGGCTTCGTCGGATCTCTGATTCGACACCTGGATATCTACTACGGATGTCTTCTCAACCCCATGGCAATCTCATCTATGTAGGTTTCAGTTCTTGGCTCGTTGCCGGATCCGGAGCAGATGAAGGTTTGGTGGTATAGGATGGGGGCCGGAGGAAACTATGGTCGGCTGGACCGGTCCGGCATCGGCGACGTCCCTCAAACGTCCTTACCCTTCCTGGAGGCGAAGCCGAGGTCCATCCTATCCACCTCCGAATACCTCCCGGACGAAAGTCCTAAGTTCAGATGCACGTCGTAACCTCCATGGAGGCACCATCTTGGGAGGCTCAGTTGTTTGGGGAGAGGTGCTAGGGGTGGTGGACTCCGCATAGCTCCAACGGCAGCGACGGTGTGGAGGTTGGCAGGAGAAGCGGCATTGTATCTAGCGTCGATGACGACGAGTATTGGCGGCATGGTGTAGCTGCATATCGAGGACGGTTGCAGTTGGATGGACGAGCGCAGGGCGGTGGAGCTGTCTGGCACCATGGTTGCGTCGACGGCAGCGAGACCGGGCAAGGTTGATGCATCAGTACAACACCGAAGATGGATTGGTGGCAAGTGTCTGTGGCGACCTCATACTCGGCAGGCGTCCTGGTTGAGGAGTGCGCCGGACTGGTGGGTGACCCATACCCGGGAGGCGTCCTGGTTGCGACCTCAGGTCTTAGATGTTAGGTTTGGATGTGTGGTCTGTTTGGTATTAGGCCCATACTATCAGCGCCCCTTCATCAACTTGTTAGGAGTAGCAACAGATGTTGTCTAGATGGTGGCTTTAGTCCTACTATTGTATGACTTTGTACGATCTTATGTGAACAATTAATAAAGTAGCTGCATGCATCGTCCAGATGCAGAGGCCGGGGGTCCTTCTCCTTTTCTAATTTTTTTTCATTATAGCCATCACTATTGCTTTTCTTAGACTCGCCGCACCCACTCTTGCCTAGCCCTAGATTCGAGTCTAGCCCTGTTGTAACACACTTGCCGGGCATAAAAAGGGTCATACGCAAAGCAATTTCTTATACAAAACGCGACTGAAACATCGAAAATATTTCAAACGCTTTAGCTTTCTATCTATTTCAGAAAAGGAAAATGAGTTCAGGAGTGTTCAGTCAAGATGAAATTTCTGCAAGTTCCAGTGTGGGCTTGAGGCACCTAGCCCATTAGACAATCAATCATTTCGTTCTATGCGCGGCCTGGCTAAAATCAGAGTTTGCAGGAGTGACAACCCAATTCGAAAGCACACAAACCCAATAGAGCTTTTCACGAGGTGAGGCCATTAAAGGGGAAGAGTGTTGAATACCAGAAACACATTATCTGGCGAAGTGTGCTCTCTCTTTCTTGAGAGTGGTGGCTATGTTTGCTTGTTGCGGTTGTGGGGTATATTTCTATTTTACCTACGGTTATTCAGCAATAAAGTGGCCATGTTAACCCTAAAATAAAGTTTCGCCAAAGGAGGTACGAGGCAAGTACTAGCCAAGGTAGGGTTTCACTTGCGTCCTCCGCCTGCATTGGACAAGGATCACCAGGATCCCAATAATAGTTTGCGGCAGAGGAAAATGATTATGCTCAGTGGAAGGTCTGGATAATGGATTCTTTTTGTAATCTAGCGAATGGGAGCCATTAGGATAACTAAGCACTGGTTAGCAGTGCGACCCTCACCTAGGCACGTGGTTTCGAATCCTAATCTACCATTTTATTTGTTTTTATTTACCAGAAGGCGAGATCTCTAGAAAAAATATACATGGCAGTCTTGTAAGATGTATAAATTTATCCCAGACCCAATTTCTCCTGCAAATCGGAGAAAAATCTTGCGAGCACGCTGGGGTTTGGGCGGCTTTGGGAGTCCGGACCAATCCCACGCCCGCTTCTGCCCTACCTCGTCCCTCCCGCTTGTTTCTTCTAATGACGTGCCACTTACGGTGCAGCATTCCTGCCGACACGGGGGGGGTTTGGGTGGCTTCTGAGTCGGACCAATCCCACCCCGCTTCTTCCCTAGCTCTTACCTCCGCTTGTTCCTTCTAATGACGTGGCACTTACGGTGCAGCATTCCTGCCGACACAAAGCATGCGGAGGGTGGCACCGATGCCATGATGTGATCGGAGCAAGGGAGGGTGGCGCTGACCGATGCGACCTTCGGCAGCTGACGCTTCAATACAGACATAGTTTCTCGAGGAACCAACTCCGGCCGCTGCGCCGAAGTGGCTGACCGGCCCTTCGCATGACCTGGTCGCGGCTATATAAACCGCGCTCCGGCGCTGTCCACATCGCATCCTCCTCCTCCTTCCCTCTCCCCACCCATCTCCCTCCCACATCTTCGTCGATGGGCAAGTTCAGGGCTTCGGCGCCGGCAGGCAGTTCCGGGGCGAGATCTGGAGGATCGTCGCGATGCTGCCATCGAACTCTGGGGCCGTAATCCTTATCGGTGGCCGGCTCCTCGAAGAAGGCGGAGATGGTCATCTCCTCAAGCGACGAGGAGGACAAGCAGCCGCTGCCGCAGTTCACGCCAGCGGTGTCGGGCCAGGTCTACGCCGCCACCAACGCGGAATCCGAGGAGCAGATGAAGTTGATGCTCCGTCGCTCCGTCATCCACATCAACGGCCCGGCTCCGCACCAGGGACGCTCCTCCCCGTGAAGCCGGAGCCGGCATCCCCTCCATTCTCTCCATCGCTGTGCAGCTGCAGCGTCCAAATAAGACGCTCTGTGAAGGACGAGCGGCTCTCATCGCCGCCCCTGTGTGTCAAGGAGGAGCGTCTCTCACAACCGCCTCGACGCTTCGTCAAGGAGGAGCGCCGCTCGCTGCTGCCCCGACGCATTGTCAAGGAGGAGCACCGCGCGCTGCTGCACCTGCCTAAGGCGCACGGTCGCATTGCACACTACATCGGCAGCGGCGGGGCCGGCGGCAGCTATTCGTCATCCCGGAGGGCCATTACGGTGCAGGAGTACGCCAACCGGGAGCAGCCCCGGAGGGAGATAGGCGCAACGCCGCGCTCCGGTCCTAGTTCGCGGATTCGGACGTCCCGCCGCCACACTTCGCGATGGACCCGGACCTGGCATACGCCTGGGTTGTGGACCATTCCGACATGGTCCACAACATGGATGACGTAGGAGGAGCCGTCGGCCAGCCCGACATGGCCTACTACGTCACCGTCAAGTATAGGATAGTTTAGGGTTTTATTTTAAGGCTTTTAGTTCACCGGACCAAATATCGTCCGTTTTTATGTACAAATTATCCTAGTTTCAATGAAATCCGCCGTGTTTATATCAAAATTTGCCCAGCTTGATCGAATTTCATCAAGTTGGTTCGAGTTGTTGTCAGAATTTATGTTGCTAGCATTGGATGGTGGCCTCCCGCATCCATGTCTGCGGACTGGCCCCTTGTCCGCGGACGAATGCAGGAGGAATTTTGTGGGTTGCCGTTGGAGAGCCCTTAGTAGTTAGGAACCAATGGATCTCCGGATTGTTGGTCAAAGAAGATTCATATGAAAAGGTTGGAAAGCACAATGATGCAAGTGCAAAAATAATGAGAGAATTAATACTATCATTAAAGGGTGTTGCAAAAGAAGAAAACATTGCAACAGTAAAAAAAGAAAAGCACAAGGGGAATCATGAACTTATTTGTAATTCTAAAGGGTCGACAAACTTGCAATCACTGATTTTCTTAGCCACCATAACAAACTAACATGCGAGCGCCGAGCTCCTCATGATCCCACTGTTGCTCATGGTCTGAAACTTGATAACCCCAACCTCACCATTGTCGCCTGAACTCTGCTCGTCAATTCCTCACCTAAGCGGTTGAAACCTAATTACTTTTGTCTGGTGCCATCACAAATGCAACATATGACTTAATGAGGAGATGCGTTAGGTGTCAGTGGTGGAGGGCTGGTGCTGGCGGTGGTCGTGGAAGACTAAGAGTCTACAAAATAGGTGGCACAAGACTTGATAACCTCGACATGGGAGGTGGCAGTCTTGTTGATATCGGGGTGAGTGACAATCGACTAGGTGAGGACGACGGTGGTGGTGGAGGGTTCATATTTATCAGCCTTGGTACTATCTAGGTGGATGACCGGTGCATGATATTATCTGGGTGAGTGGCGAGGGCCTTGATAGTAGCTAGGTGGACGGGTGGGGCCTAGATATTATGGCGGTGGGGGATTTGATATTGTATGGATAGGCGGCGGGGGCCTTGATAGTATTTGGGTGTGTGGAGGGCTTGATATTATCTGGATGGGCAGCTGAGGCTTTGACCGCATTTGGGTGGGCGGTGGACGCTTTGATAGTATCTGGGTGGGCGGGGGGTTTGAAATTATCTGGATGGGCAGAGGAGACTTTGATAGTATCTGAGGCAGTGGAGGCCTTGATAGTATTTGGGGCGGCTGTGGGCGTGATAACCAAGGGGTGGGCGGCGGGGGGCTTGATATTGTCGCGGTAAACATTGACGATGGAGGAGGAGGTGTCGGGTTCGGATACCCGTACCCTGCTTCACACGTAGCTAGGCGACATGGAGCCGAGCAGCGCAAGCACTACGGCAAGCTTGGCCATCATCGTCATGGGTTGTGCCTTGTGGGTCTGTGTAAGACTCTAGGTACTCACCATGGCCATATATAGGTATAGCAATAATGTTAGCTCCAAGATGAGAGATACAGACGCCAGCAGATGCACCGAACGCTGGTTGCACTACAGGTCAAGCAGTTGACATCCCTCGGTAGTCCATAGTAAGACAAAGTCTCTGTTTGACACCACGTTCAGCATTAATTGTCACAGTGACCACGCGAGCAATGTTCTACTCGAATAAATTTCTTGCAGATGAATGCACTAACTATGTGTGTTGACATTTGGCACTATTCTATTTCTAGGAGCAGAAAAGTAACTCTCTTTAATTTCTTATTTGGGGACCGGCAATGCTACACATACAGGTTTTTACAGGAGTTTACAGGATTGATTTGATGTGGCAGTTTTTCATTGGATGTAAGGGGAGGACGCGGGCCCACCCCTATGAAAATCAGGGGGGTGGTTATTATGTTTGGAAGGAGTCTGTAAGAGCCTGTAAAGCCCCGTACGTGTAGCATTTTTGTTTGGGGACCGAGGCACAAATTATTCTTCTGTGCAAAATAAGAAAGAAAATCCAAGACTTTTCTTTCTGCAGGGAATTAATCCAAGAGTATTTTAGACCTTCCCTAGTATCATGTCAGTGGAATCATCTTTGGGCCCCATTTATTAGTAGATCAATATAATGCCCATCACACCCAACTTCATTTCATTGTAATGACCACCGATTATTGGCTAACATAGAAGCTGATCAACAGTTCAACGCACAAGAGTTATTATGTTTACACACAGAACGTGTGTACAGAAATACGAGAGCAAACGACTACCAGCCCACCGAAAGAGCCATGGTTCTCTTCATCAGGCAACGGACCGCAAAGCATACTGGATCGGCCTCGCCCCATCCATCATCAGTTGGTCAAGATTTCTGTCGCCACTCCCGACAGCAACTCGGCCCCAAAGCGACGTTTGTTTCCCAGATTAATTTCTCTTCTGCAAGGCAGACCAAGAACACAGCACATGTGAACATCATGGAAATAAGAGCAGTAGGTTTAGCAGGGTACATATTACTCAAGCAAGCAACGCTGCAACACCACCAGAAACCCTCACCCCCATAAAAATTTAACACCCAGGCCTCATCATCTTACAGGGTAATTAATCCAACATCCAGAGCAACAGCAAAAATACTACAAACTTACCACTGAAAAAACAATGTAACAAATGGATTCTTTCCAACAGCAAAAGCGACATGTCTCATTAACCTTCCAACATGTCTTATCAAAATACAAAGATTAAAGTTCTGAGGCGGGCGATGACTTAACTAAACATGTGCATCTACATTGGACTCACGACCTTCACAAATAAAATCCATCTCTTAGAAATCCTTACTAATATCACAAACTTTTGTTATAGTCTTAATGTGAACTCCATAGTTTGGCCCCTGCATAGGTTTGGCAACCTCAATACAGTGTAAGACTTCCTCTGTGCATGCCATTGTTTTCTTCGGCGTCATATCCATGATGTGATCAAGATAAATAGACAGAGATAATAGCACCGTAAGGGGAAGGTCTGTGCATATTATTGATTATTAGTTTGTATCGACCTTGTCTTCCCTCCGCGCCACCAGGTGTAGGAGGGAAATTCTAGCCGTGCCACGAACTACCCAAGCCTTTCTACGCAATCCCAACAAGAAAATTATTTAGATTGCCATCTCCCTCTACAACATGTATGGGTTTCTATTAAGGGAAGTGATGGTCTCCATTCATTTACTAAATATCCATTTTATTAGATGTTGCTGTCATCAATTACAGAATAAGCAAACCATGCCACAAAACTAATTTGACGAACAATACTGCCAAATATATAAAAAAGATAGTAAGCGAGATATCCATTCATGTACATTTGTTGCTAAAGAACCCTTGACTATTTTGATTAATAAACATACACTCCAAAACTAATGCATTAACAAGTTACAAGGGAGCAAATGTACCTTGAGAACTTCTGGGCAGTTCTTATACACCTTGTACTACATCAACAAATGCTTGGAAGGACCCAAGCCAGTGGAAAACAATCCTCCCGTAGTGGTCGCCCTGGGTAGTCGGCAAGAGTTTCATGCAAAGATCTATCAACCAAAGAATACTCACTCCAGTTCCCAAAGTTTCCAGTAAAGTACAAGCAGTCTCTTCGAACTCCCGGATGATCTGGACCAAGGCAACCAGCAAACTCATGCCTATTAAAGAACAAGCTACAGCCACCAAGGCTGTCGGTGCTCGCCCACTTCTTCTCCCGGATTGCCACTTGAAAACATGGTACAACTTGGTTCTGACAATTAGCAATATCTCACCATGACACTCTGCGAGCAAGGCCACCGAACTATCTGGAACTGTCTGTGCGCTAAGTTCATCTCCAAGAAACGACAATACCATAGAATTGTTGTTAAGCTCGACAACAACAAGACGGTAATTTGGATAAATCAACGCGTAGAGGGTTCCTTTCACGAACATCAGACTGTAAGGGTGGTAGCCTTCATCGCACCACGCCACTTGCCACTGAGCATCCCCAATACGGCAGTAGTAGATGTCGCGGTGCCATGGCATGAAGGCAAGGACTAAGTCGCCAGAAAGAGAACACATCCAATGGGTGTAGGGGATGGGGCAGGCGGGCTCGCTCGCCTGTGAGGAGATGGCAGATGCGAAACTCGGGCGGCTGGTGGCAAAGATGTTTCTGATGGCGACACGGCAGCCGAAGGAGTGGAAGCAGGCGAGGGTGACTTCTTTGGGGGTGAAGAGCCGGCTGAAGCAGGTGGGGCTGCGGCGCCGGCGTCCATGGGCCACGGGGGTGCACGGGAGGCGGAAGCGGAGGATGCGGCGGAGGGGGACGTGGTAGAGCGCTTCCGAGGCAGAGGCCGTGTGGTGGATGAGGAGGAGCGGACCCTGCGAGGCGAGGTTGGACGATGACAGCGGGAGGTGAGCCCGGTAGGCGCGGCAGGCGGCAACGAGGGCGAAGAAGTCCTCGAGGGTCGTCAGCCGGCTCGCGATCAATGCGATCAGCTCCGGCAGGATGTCGGGCGATGGCGAGGCGGTTTCTTCGGGGTTTGTGGAGGGTGAGGAGGAGGACGTGGTGATTGTGGAGGCGAGGGCGGTGGCCGGCGGCGAGGTCCTCGTCCGGCGCTTCCCCGACTTGGCCATTCCCCGCCGCCGCTTCTGCTCCGCGTGCGGCGCTGGATTGGTGTGAATGCTGCTAGGTTTAATTAGATTCTTATTAGGAAACCCGTTAATGGTCCAGGCCGGGCTGGGCCTACCGTGTATTGGGCTTGGTTCGTCTGGTTTGTCTGATGTCGTTGAAGTTTTTTCTTATCAACACTGTCGTTGAATTTGACAAGGTAAAGGTGAAGGATAGGGAAATTTTTGCCTAAAAAGAACGATCCTTCCATGGACGCGCTTCATTTCTTAGTCTGCAATACGTATTCGTAGTACTGCAAGCGATTGTCTCAGCACATTCATTCTGTTAGCTCTCTGAGAAGTTTCACCTAAATTACCACCATGAACTTCATCGGACAAAAAATTAGATTCACGAGAAGATCAAAGCCCATACATTGTGTCTCCATTATTGACCAAGAAAAGTTTGACAACCTGCTTTTACTGCAGAAGCTACAGCCCTCTCTGAGTGACTAAAACTTGCTACTAGTATTGGCTGCGACTCCATTCGGATACAGACGGACTGCATGACTTGCTGCTCTCCAGCAGAATACGGGACACTCTACGATAGCAGCTCCAATTTTGGAGGATTGTCCGTTATTGTTAATTCCGGGAAGGTCATTTTAGAGCATTGTAATCGTGAATCTAATATGGTACCTTATGTGCTACCGTAAAATGGACGTGTAGATCCGCTGAACTTGTGGTTGGACTCATCTCGCACTTTTATTTCTGAACTTTACGCGAACGATGTAAGCGTTGTTTAATTTTAATAAAGCTAGCCATGATGACCTTTTCCTCAAAAATAGAAATGTTTGACAACCTACTTGCTGAGACAATCCCTCACATCTTTCAGTTTAGTCATTACTCAGTAGTGGTTTCCTTTGTTGTCGGTGGAACATGCCTTTGTATGCAACAAAGTGTGATACATTACCTTGAAACATGTGGCTGACTTCATCCACCATGAAATGCTGGAAATATGTCAAAAGACTAGCGAAAGGCTCGTAACTCATTTGGACACACATAAAACAGCAAGGTTGCACCATTACAACGTCACAAATGTACGGCAATCGATGCACTTGTGCAGTGTGGAGCTATATCTCCTTGGACGGGCCAGTGAAAGGAAACCACACAATATTATAGCCTTGGAGCCGAAAGTGTCCTTCTGCTCCCGAGCTCAAATGAGCTCGTGTGAACAGTAAATTCGAAAAAAAAATGAAAACAAGTTAGAAAAATTCTGGATTTTTTATGATAAACTTTAGCAAATGTTTAAGAGCCTACAAATTTTTACTTTGAAATGACATTCGTGGAAGTCGCAGCAAAAAAAAAAATCAACACTTCAAAATGCTTTTGAAAATGGCATTTTTTGAGCATCGATTTATTTTTGCCACCACTTCCACAAATGTTATTTCATAATGAAATTTTGTAAGCACTTAGATTTTTTTCATGATTTTACTGATCATGCAGACTCATTTGAGCTCGAGCTCAGAATAGCTGCGTCCCCTTGGGGCTTAATTTTATCCTTATCTTCAATGAATGCAGTTGTGTAGGACGAGCCACATCCCGACTTTGCCCCTATTAGCCTGCACTTGTGCAACACAGATTGTCTCCCATTGATTTTTGTATTTTGCATCCTTAGTTATACACTCCTAACTATTAATTATTTTTTATAGTTACTTCTATGTTTTTACCTTATATTTATTCTAGTGTTTTATTGACTTCAAAATTATTTTATTTTTAAAATATAGGTTGGCTTAAAAACAAGCCCATCCAGTCACATTTCCTTCGCAGCAAACCAAGCTAGAAAATAACTTAGCCCATCACCTTTCCCTACAATTTTCTCAATTTTCTATTTTTAATCATTGTTGGGATTTCCTGTCCCTGGAAGCCCAATAAGATTTTTCCCCTCAAAATGCTACCTTGCTACCGCTGCTCTCTCATGGGATGAAGAAAGATTGTTAAATCTTAATCATTATAATCCACAAAATGATATGTGTCGCTCTCTATGCTAGCATATATCGTCATGATCGCCCACTATGCGCTACTACTAACCTCGCCCATTAGTGAGAGGAAGCAAACCGCGAGAGGAGGTATCCGTTGGTTTTAGGAATCTTTTGGAACCTTCTATCTTGTTTGGAGAAAGTTCCAAAAGTTTTTAAAACCTTTTTCTGTTTTTTATTTCAATTTGTTCTTTGTTTTCTTATTTTTCTATGTTTTCCCCTTTATCTTATTTTGTATCCACAATATTTTTAACAAAATCATGAATGTTACTATTTCTATTTTTTTAATTGTTTAATATTTCTAAAATTCATAAACATTTTTTAAGTTCATGAATGAAGTTCAAGTACATTTTTCAAATTGTTCAACATTTTCATGCCTAGAAATGGAAAGAAAATGGGAGGTAGCCCAGGAGCGGAAGCAGATTGTGGTCAACATCGATGACAGCTGAAAGATCATGGATCGTGTGCTGGTTTTGAGGTTCGTGGCTGGCAAGTATAGTTTCATCCTCCGATGTCTTAGTCGTGCGGGGCTACTACATCCGGAGTTCAATGGTGTGGCTGGGGTGTTGCCTCCCTCATTCGTTCAACAGCAATGGCTTCGCCTTTGGTGAGCCACCTTGGAGATATGCAAAACTACATATCATTGATGGAGCCGCATCGAGCTCGGGTGCGGAGGTGATCCGTTACTTTTTCCTCTGGTGGTTGTTGTGGTGGTGCCGAAGGCAGGTGGTTGGCGATGGTGTCAAGCTTGAGAGATTCTTCAGTCTTGATTGTAACTTATCTTCTAAGCCAATGTTTCTTTGTGCAAATGCTAGTGTTATGTTATCTTTTCAGTTTTGTCAGGTCCGTATTTACATGGCTTGTACTATGATCTTTATGGTATAAATGAGACATATTTAACGTGAAATAAAAACTGGCTGCCTCCGGAGACGTGCACATACCTTGAGAGGAAGATGTACGCACGTTAATCTAGCTCCTATATTTATGGGCCAGCCGGACAAACACGTACACAGGACGTACGTATAAAGTCGCTGGCTAAGACACGCGTGAGAGCAAGAGGCATGCAGCACACGAGATTTTATGGCCACAGGAGCGTGTCTCTACCATTATGTTCTTTCTCTTGATTTCGATCTGATTGAGTAGATAATAGGGGCAGATTTACACGTAGATAGCACATAGTCTAATAGGCTCTGTTATAGTCCTATCTACCGTGGAGGTCTATAGTTCAATCTCGAGTTTAATTGTATAAAAAAGTTCCGATTTTAATCTTGCTTAGTAAACAGATTATGATAACTCAACTATAACAAATAGATGGTTAGTATGGAAAACCTACTCTACAATGACGACTTCATTATTCTGTAAAAGATAATGGTTGCCGTATGGATCAGACTTAAACAACCTCATCCAGTGCTTAAGATTTTCGTGTCCCTCGAGCACTTTCTTAACATATTCTGCTACTGCTTGAAAGATTTGTTCAACATGCTAAGCCATTTGCTGAAAAAAAATTCAATCTCTTTAAAAACTTAATCTCTTAAGTCCATATTAGCTTATTTTCCGTTGTATTAAGTGTTTCATTTATTTAGATTAAACTTTTTTTACCTCTTTATAATTGAAATTTAACTTCTGAAGCATGTTTTTAACCGGCGTAATTTTTATTTGGCTTACAGAGTAATAATAATGATGTAGCTAAATATTATGATACACTAATTATATTCTATAAGTAAGTTCAGTTGTGACACTTTGCTATTTCGTTAAATTTGAAGGATATACAAGGACTTTGGTTCTTACTTTTTCGAGACACTGGATCTTTCTTTTTGTTTAACCAAATTATTACCGGTCAGAGAACAATACAAAAGAACGAAAATACAAGATTTCATATTTAATTTGTACAACTTATATGAATTGCAAATATATATGTTAGTGTTTGTGTCTATTGATGTTTTTCTAAATATCATGGTTGATAGCTATAAAGTTGAACGATGTTTCTAGAATGCATGCTTGTATATTTATATTCAAGTAAAGTAGAAAAGTGGCCTTGCAAATGCGAGAGCAACACCTTTCATGTGATAAAAAAAGATGTAAAAATAAGTATGAGCTTTTAAGCAAATATATTCATATTACATAAATTTCAATATTTAGTTCTACCTTGGCTTACGTGAATCCCGTCATTTAAACTCTCGCACGAGAAAGTTAAAACTGGAACAAAAAACATGCTCTACGAACACCAAAAACTACACTACTAATGACACAAATTTGAAATCCTTCGCTCTATCCGCAAAATAATATGTCAAACAATCTTATATAGCCACACATTAGTGCAGAATCGGGCTATAGCACCGGTTTGTAAGGCCCTTTAGTGCCGGTTCTGTAACCGGCACTAAAGAGTGGGGACTAAAGGTCCTCCCCCTTTAGTACCGGTTCTGCACGAACTGCTGGCGGGGAGCCCTTTAGTACCGGTTGGTAACACCAACGACCGGTACCAAAAGGTTTGGGGGTTTTGGGTTCATGATTTCTTTTTCCTTTAATTTTGTGTTTTCCATTTAATTCTTTTTCATTTGCTGGTATTTTACGATACTACATATTATACACATTATGCATATATATAAATAGAATTTCTCGTAGAACCGATCATATATATATATATATATATATATCATTGAATGTCTCACAACCACCATTATTCACACATATAATTAGGTACATATACATTTTCTCCTACATGTTGCCTTTAGAGCCAGTGGCATTTGCCTTGGTGCCTTCAGAGCACGATGACAATTGAGGGTGGTTCATGGGGGCGGTAGCGTGTAATGGTATTCCCCTTGGGGATGTATGACCTGGTCGAGCAAAAATCCCACTATTTCCTCTTGAAGTGCTCGTATGCGCTCCTTTGGTAGGAGCATCTCCCGCACCTCATTGAACTGTTAAGAAGGAGATAAATATGCATGTGTATTAGTTCTGTGACTAGATATCAATAATGATGTAAAAATTATGAATAGTGTTTTGTCAAACGTACCCATAGCTGTCTAGCAGATTTGGTCCTTTCGGACGCCATCATACGAATGTTTTCGCAAACGTAGGATGCACACACTTCAGTCCCCGGCGCCTGCTTCAGGGCCTTTACGAGAATATAATTTAATCAGATAATAGTTAATCAAGCATGATAATTAAGGGTATTGAAACTAGAATTAAAGAGATGTGGTAGCTAGCTAGTACTACTTAATTAATTATACCTTGGGTCAAAACGAATACAGCTTTTCTTTCCAAGAACCTGGAACCTCTCTCCTGAACTTTGCCCAAGCCCTGCCCGCCGGCAAAGAAAATGACTAGACAAGTTATTAAATAGTTGATATCAGGAAATGATGAACTAAAGAGGTCGACATATAGTTAATAATGATTGAAATTACCTGTCGACTATCCCCTTCAAGATTGAGTAGTCACTTTATTTTTTAAATAGTGAGTCCAGTACTTCAACTGTCCCTTCGTCAACTTTAATGACTAACAAGATCCAATGGTAACAGAATGCGCACACGTTTGCATGTCTTAATTAAGCGGGCATGTTTTTTAACATCTAGCTAGCTAGTAAGCAAAAACAGAATTTGTAGTACAAGACAGTGTGACTCACCAGAAGTTGTAAGGAAGTAGTATATCTTCATTGGTATTGAGGCGCTTCAAGAACTCTAGCATGTTTTTCTCTACATCATTTTTATACCATGCATATGTCCATGTTTCTTCATTAATGGTATTTGGGTCAATGAACCCAATGCCATAGCGTCCACCTTTTTTCATTTCATACATCTTCATCCTGCATAATACCACAAAAAAGAATATAGTGAGGATAATTACAGTTAATGATCAATCAATGAGAACTACATCTAGCTTGAGACTTAAATTACAGAAAGAAATCACTTACAGACAATAGCAACTGACGAGAGCTTTGTCGAGTGCTTCTTGATTGAATAACTGCCATAGTTATGAATACTCAACCATCAGAGCTAGCTTATGGAAGTAACGTTCTTCCTTTACTTTCACCATGAGGGACTCTCGATCGGAACTCTTGGTAATTTTCATGTACCAATCATGCAATTCATACATTCTCGTTGGGAGGTTCTTGACCTCCTCAGGCTTGACCAATGGTTGGACGTGGACATATTTCGGTTTTATGTCCTCCTCTCTAAGCGGAGACATGGGATCAATCTCGAGGAGTTGTCCAACAGTGATAACGAGCATTTCAGCCTGCCTTCTATGCTCGTCGGTTATTACCAGCTGACCGACGCCGGTACTCTCATGTGTTGGTACAACAAGCGGGGTCGATTACGCTGCTGTTCTCCTAGCTGGGGAACAGTTTTCCCGCATTTTTGGCCAGCTGCTTGGCTCGAGCTCGAGCTCGACTCCTTTTTTCATGCTCGATGTGCCTTCCTGATTTGGCGCTCATAGTCTGAGTCAACAGGCTTGGGAGCTGGTGCTTTAGCCATACGAATAAAATGCTCAATCTTATCCCCAGGCAATTTCTCCCTTGGCGGCGTTGGCGGTTTCGGTCCAAAATGGGTGTCCACTTGGGCCTTCACTATGGCTTCATTTTGCTCCTCGGTCATGTCGTAAGGCCACTGCGGAAGAGCCCGAGGCTTGGACCATATTGAAATCGCTTGCCTCCGCCTGTACCTCCTGTACTACCTCGACTTGTAGCGCTACGCACCATAGCTGCAGCGGCTCTCTTCCGCGATTGCTGAGGCAGCGGAGACGGCTGACGCGGTGTCGGACTTGGAGGAGGAGTGGCACACGTTGGTGGACTTGGAGGAGGAGGAGTAGCCTCACGCGTTGGCTGAGTTGAAGCAGGAGGAGTGGCCTGAAGTTGTGCCAGACTTGGAGGAACGGGAGTCATCTGCTCCTCGTCACCTCCTGGAATGTCAAGCTCTAGCTGACACGTTATCGGTGGCCTTTGAAAGATGATGCAATTCTTTCTCCATAGGATGATACGATGTATGTCCTCTCCCAGTGTGTGCTCCTCGTCACCTCCAGGAATGTCAAGCTGTAGCCCCGAATATTGGTCCACCAGCTCATCAACCACGACACGAGCATAGCCAGCTGGAATCGGGCTGCGATGGAAGGTTGCTTCTGGGGGATTTGTATAAGCAACGGCGTCCGCCACCTTCACGGATATGTTCTTTATTTTGGAGTGTAGCTCACAGTTAGTATTCTCCATGATGTCATCCACATGGTATCTATCCAGCAGTGCGTCGCCTGGGGCGGAACCTGTTGGGGAACGTAGTAATTTCAAAAATTTTCCTACGCACACGCAAGATCATGGTGATGCATAGCAACGAGAGGGAGAGTGTTGTCTCGTACCCTCGTGAGACCGAAGCGGAAGCGATCTGGCGTAGAGGAAGTAGTCGTCGTTCTCCTCGCAATCCAACCGATCCCAGCGCCGTTACTCCGGCGCCTCCGAGTTCTTGACACACGTACAGCTCGGTGGCGCTCCTCGGGCTCCGATCCAGCAAAGCTCCGGGAGAGAGAGTTCCGTCAAGACGACGGCGTGGTGGCGATCTTGATGTTCTACCGGCGCAGGGCTTCGCCTAAGCACCGCTACGATATGACCGAGGTGAAATATGGTGGAGGGGGCACCGCACGGCTAAGGAGCGATCTCAAGGATCAACTTGTGTGTTCTAGGGTGCCCCCTGCCCCGTATATAAAGGAGCAAGGGGAGGGCCGGCCGGCCCTAGGAGGCGCGCCAGGGGGGGAGTCCTCCTCCTAGTGGGAGTAGGACTCACCTTTCCTAGTCCAACTAGGAAGGAGGAAGGGGAAGGAAAGAGAGGAGAGGGAGAGGGAAGGGGCGCGCCCCCTCCTTGTCCTATTCGGACTCCCCATGGGGGCGCGCGCCACCTCCTGGTGCGGCCCTCTCTCTCCCTCTTGGCCCAATAAGGCCCATTACTTCCCGGGGTTCCGTAACCCCTCGGCACTCCATTTTCTCCGAAACTTCCGGAACCTTTCCGGTGTCCGAATATATCCGTCCAATATATTAATCTTTATGTCTCGACCATTTCGAGACTCCTCGTCATGTCCGTGATCACATCCGAGACTCCGAACTCCTTCGGTACATCAAAATACACAAACTCATAATATAACCGTCATCGAAACCTTAAGCGTGCGGACCCTACGGTTCGAGAACAATGTAGACATGACCGAGACACGTCTCCGGTCAATAACCAATAGCGGGACCTGGATGCTCATATTGGCTGCTACATATTCTACGAAGATCTTTATCGGTCAGACCGCATAACAACATACGTTGTTCCCTTTGTCATCGGTATGTTACTTGCCCGAGATTCGATCGTCGGTATCCAATACCTAGTTCAATCTCGTTCTTGGCAAGTCTCTTTACTCGTTCGTAATACATCATCTCACAGCTAACTCATTAGTTGTAATGCTTGCAAGGCTTAGTGATGTGCTTTACCAAGAGGGCCCAGAGATACCTCTCCGACAATCGGAGTGACAAATCCTAATCTCGAAATCGCCAACCCAACATATGCCTTTGGAGACACCTGTAGTACTCCTTTATAATCACCCGATTCGTTGTGACGTTTGGTAGTACCAAAGTGTTCCTCCGTAAACGGAGTTGCATAATCTCATAGTTATAGGAACATGTATAAGTCATGGATAAAAGCAATAGCAACATACTAAGCGATCGGGTGCTAAGCTAATGGAATGGGTCATGTCAATCAGATCATTCAACTAATGATGTGACCTTGTTAATCAAATGACAACTCCTTTGTCTATGGTTAGGAAACTTAACCATCTTTGATTAACAAGCTAGTCTAATAGAGGCATACTAGTGACACTCTGTTTGTCTATGTATTCACACATGTATTATGTTTCCGTTAATACAATTCTAGCATGAATAATAAACATTTATCATGAAATAAGGAAATAAATAATAACTTTATTATTGCCTCTAGGGCATATTTCCTTGATCTCCCACTTGCACTAGAGTCAATAATCTAGATTACATAGTAATGATTCTAACACCCATGGAGTCTTGGTGCTGATCATGTTTTGCTCGTGGAAGAGGCTTAGTCAGCGGTCTGCTACATTCAGATCCGTATGTATCTTGCAAATCTCTATGTCTCCCACCGACTAAGTCCGGATGGAATTGAAGTGTCTCTTGATGTGTTTGGTTCTCTTGTGAAATCTGGATTCCTTTGCTAAAGCAATTGCTCGATATTGTCACAAAGATTTTCATTGGATCCGATGCATTAGGTATGACACCTAGATCGGATATGAACTCCTTCATCCAGACTCCTTCATTAGCTGCTTCGAAGCTGCTATGTATTCCGCTTCACATGTAGATCCCTTCTGACGCTTTGTTTAGAACTGCACCAACCGACAGCTCCTCCGTTTAGTGTAAATCGTATCCGGTTTGCGATTTAGAATCGTCCGGATCGGTGTCAAAGCTTGCATCAACGTAACCGTTCACGATGAGCTCTTTGTCACCTCCATATCTGAAAACATATCCTTAGTCCTTTTCGGTATTTCAGGATGTTTCTTGACCGCTGTCGATGATCCACTCATGGATTACTTTGGTACCTCCTGCTAAACTTATAGCAAGGCACACATCAGGTCTGGTACACAGCATTGCATACATGATAGAGCCTATGGCTGAGGCATAGGAACATCTTTCATTTCTCTCTATCTTCTGCGGTGGTCGGGCATTGAGTCTTACTCAACTTCACACCTTGTAACACAGGCAAGAACCCTTTCTTTGCTTGATCCATTTTGAACTTCTTCAAAATTTTGTCAAGGTATGTGCTTTGTGAAAGTCAATTAAGCGTCTTGATCTATCTCTATAGATTTTGATGCCCAATATGTAAGCAGCTTCACCGAGGTCCTTCATTGAAAAACTCTTATTCAAGTATCCCTTTATGCTATCCAGAAATTCTATATCATTTCCGATTAGTAATATGTCATCTACATATAATATCGAAATGCTACAGAGCTCCCACTCACTTTCTTGTAAATACAAAGCTTCTCCAAAAGTCTGTATAAACCCAAATGCTTTGATCACACTATCAAAGCGTTTATTCCAACTCGAGATGCTTGCACCAGTCCATAAAAGGATCGCTGGAGCTTGCACACTTTGTTAGCTCCTTTGGATCGATAAAACCTTCGGTTGCATCATATACAACTCTTCTTCCGAAATCCATTCAGGAATGCAGTCTTTACATCCATTTGCCAAATTTCATAATCATAAAATGCGGCAATTGCTAACATGATTCGGACAGACTTAAGCATCGCTTCTGGTGAGAAGGTCTCATCGTAGTCAATCCCTTGAACTTGTCGAAAACCCTTTGCGACAAGTCGAGCTTTGTAACGATAATATTACCGTCGCGTCGGTCTTCTTCTTGAAGATCCACTTGTTTTCTATTGCTTGCCGACCCTCGGGCAAGTCAACCAAAGTCCACACTTTGTTTTCATACATGGATCCCATCTCAGATTTCATGGCCTCAAGCCATTTTATGGAATCTGGGCTCACCATCGCTTCTTCATAGTTCGTGGGTTCATCATGATCTAGTAGCATGACTTCCGAACAGGATTACCGTACCACTCAGTGCGGGTCTTACTATGGTTGATCTACGAGGTTCTGTAGTAACTTGATCTGAAGTTTCATGATCAACATCATCAACTTCCTCACTATTTGGTGTAGATGTCGCAGAAACCGGTTTCTGTGATAAACTACTTTCAAATAAGGGAGAAGGTACAGTTACCTCATCAAGTTCTACTTTCCTCCCACTCACTTCTTTCGAGAGAAACTCCTTCTCTAGAAAGGATCCATTCTTAGCAACAAATGTCTTGCCTTCGGATCTGTGATAGAAGGTGTACCCAACTGTCTCCTTTGGGTATCCTATGAAGACACATTTCTCCGATTTAGGTTCGAGCTTATCAGGTTGAAGCTTTTTCACATAAGCATCGCATCCCCAAACTTTAAGAAACGACAACTTTGGTTTCTTGCTAAACCATAGTTCATAAGGTGTCGTCTCAACGGATTTTGACGGTGTTCTATTCAGCGTGAATGCGGCCGTCTCAAGAGCATAACCCCAAAACGATAGCGGTAAATCTGTAAGAGACATCATAGATCGCACCATATGTAGTAAAGTGCGATTACGACGTTCGGACACACCATTGCGCTGTGGTGTTCCGGGTGGCGTGAGTTGCGAAACTATTCCGCATTGTTTCAAATGTAGACCAAACTCGTAACTCAAATATTCGCCTCCATGATCAGATCGTAGAAACTTTATTTTCTTATTACGATGATTTTCAACTTCACTCTGAAATTCTTTGAACTTTTCAAATGTTTCAGACTTATGTTTCATTAAGTAGATATACCCATATCTGCTTAAATCATCTGTGAAGGTGAGAAAATAACGATATCCGCTACTGAGCCTCAACATTCATCGGACCACATACATCTGTATGTATGATTTCCAACAAATCTGTTGCTCTCTCCATAGTACCGAGAACGGGTTTTAGTCATCTTGCCCATGAGGCACGGTTCGCAAGTGCCAAGTGATTCATAATCAAGTGACTCCAAGTCCATCAGTATGGAGTTTCTTCATGCGTTTTATACCGATATGACCTAAGCGGCAGTGCCACAAATAAGTTGCACTATCATTATCAACTCTGCATTTTTGGTTTCAACATTATGAATATGTGTATCACTACTATCGAGATTCATTAAAATAGACCACTCTTCAAGGGTGCATGACCATAAAAGATATTATTCATATAAATAGAACAACCATTATTCTCTGATTTAAATGAATAACCGTCTCGCATCAAACAAGATCCAGATATAATGTTCATGCTCAACGCTGGCACCAAATAACAATTATTTAGGTCTAAAACTAATCACGAAGGTAGATGTAGAGGTAGCGTGCCGACCGCGATTACATCGACTTTGGAACCATTTCCCACGTGCATCGTCACCTCGTCCTTTGCCAGTGTTCGCTTAATCCGTAGTCCCTGTTTCGAGTTGCAAATATTAGCAACAGAACCAGTATCAAATACCCAGGTGCTACTGCGAGCTCTAGTAAGGTACACATCAATAACATGTATATCACATATACCTTTGTTCACCTTGCCATCCTTCTTATCCGCCAAATACTTGGGGCAGTTCCGCTTCAAAGACCAGTCTGCTTGCGGTAGAAGCACTCAGTTTCAGGTTTAGGTCCAGACTTGGGTTTCTTCTCTGAGCAGCAACTTGTTTGCTGTTCTTCTTGAAGTTCCCTTCTTCTTCCCTTTGCCTTTCTTCTTGAAACTAGTGGTCTTATTGACCATCAACACTTGATGCTCCTTCTTGATTTCTACCTCCGCAGCCTTTAGCATTGCGAAGAGCTCGAGCATAGTCTTTACTAACCCTTGCATATTATAGTTCATCACGAAGCCTTTGTAGCTTGGTGGCAGTGATTGAAGAATTCTGTCAATGACACAATCATCCGGAAGATTAACTCCCAGTTGAGTCAAGTGATTGTAATACCCGGACATTCTGAGTATGTGCTCACCGATGACCCATTCTCTTCCATCTTGCAGCTATAGAACTTATTGGAGACTTCATATCTCTCAATCCGGGCATTCTGTTGAAATATAAACTTCAACTCCTGGAACATCTCATATGCTCCATGACGTTCAAAACGTCGTTGAAGACCCGGTTCTAAGCCGTAAAGCATGGCACACTGAACTATAGAGTAGTCATCAGCTTTGCTCGCGGACGTTCTTAGCGTCGTCGGTTGCATCAGCAGCAGGCCTGGCACCTAGCGGTGCATCCAGGCGTAACTCTTACAGGCAGCAATGAGGATAATCCTCAAGTTACGGACCCAGTCCGTGTAATTGCTACCATCATCTTTCAACTTTGCTTTCTCAAGGAACGCATTAAAATTCAACGGAACAACAAAGACGAGCCATCTATCTATAAACAAACATAGACAAGCAAGATACTATCGGTACTAAGTTCATGATAAATTTAAGTTCAATTAATCATATTACTTAAGAACTCCCACTTAGACAGACATCTCTCTAGTCATCTAAGTGATCACATGATCCAAATCAACTAAACCATAACCGAACATCACGTGAGATGGAGTAGTTTTCAATGGTGAACATCTTATGTTGATCATATCTACTATATGATTCACGCTCGACCTTTCGGTCTCCGTGTTCGAGGCCATATCTGCATATGCTAGGCTCGTCAAGTATAACCTGAGTATTCTACGTGTGCAAAACTGGCTTGCACCGTTGTAGATGGACGTGAGCTTATCACACCGATCATCACGTGGTGTCTCGGCACGACGAACTTTGGCAGCGGTGCATACTCGGGAGAACACTACTTGATAATTTTAGTGAGAGATCATCTTAAAATGCTACCGTCAATCAAAGCAAAATAAGATGCATAAAGGATAAACATCACATGCAATCAATATAAGTGATATGATATGGCCATCATCATCTTGTGCTTGTGATCTCCATCTCGAAGCACCGTCGTGATCACCATCGTCACCGGTAGCGACACCTTGATCTCCATCGTAGCATCGTTGTCGTTTCGCCATCTATTGCTTCTCGACTATCGCTACCGCTTAGTGATAAAGTAAAGCAATTACAGAGCGCTTGCATTTCATACAATAAGCGACAACCATATGGCTCCAGCCAGTTGCCGATAACCGGTTACAAAACATGATCATCTCATACAATAAAATATAGCATCACGTCTTGACCATATCACATCACAACATGCCCTGCAAAAACAAGTTAGGCGTCCTCTACTTTGTTGTTGCAAATTTTACGTGGCTGCTACGGGCTTAAGCAAGAACCAATCTCACCTACGCATCAAGACCACAACGATACTTCGTCAAATAGACTCCGTTTAACCTTCTCAAGGACCGGGCGTAGCCACACAGTTCAACTAAAGTGAGAGAGACAGACACCCGCCAGCCACCTTTAAGCACGAGTGCTCGTAGCAGTGAAACCAGTCTCGCGTAAGCGTCTGGCGTAATGTCGGTCCGGGCCGCTTCATCTCACAATACCGCTGAACCAAAGTATGACATGCTGGTAGGCAGTATGACTTGTATCGCCCACAACTCACTTGTGTTCTACTGTGCAAAACATCAAACCATAAAACCTAGGCTCGGATGCCACTTTGTTGGGGAACGTAGTAATTTCAAAAATTTCCCTACGCACACGCAAGATCATGGTGATGCATAGCAACGAGAGGGAGAGTGTTGTCTCGCACCCTCGTGAACCCGGCGGAAGCGATCTGGCGTAGAGGAAGTAGTCGTCGTTCTCCTCGCGATCCAACCGATCCCAGCGCCGTTACTCCGGCGCCTCCGAGTTCTTGACACACGTACAGCTCGGTGGCGCTCCTCAGCTCGATCCAGCAAAGCTCCGGGAGAGAGAGTTCCGTCAGGACAACGGCGTGGTGGCGATCTTGATGTTCTACCGGCGCAGGCCTTCGCCTAAGCACCGCTTCTGATATGACCGAGGTGAAATATGGTGGAGGGGGCACCGACACGGCTAAGGAACGATCTCAAGGATCAACTTGTGTGTTCTAGGGTGCCCCCCCCCCGTATATAAAGGAGCAAGGGGAGGGCGGCCGGCCCTAGGAGGCGCAGCCAAGGGAGGAGTCCTCCTCCTAGTGGGAGTAGGACTCCCTTTCCTAGTCCAACTAGGAAGGAGGAAGGGGAAGGAAAGAGAGGAGAGGGAGAGGGAAGGGGCCGCGCCCCCCTCCTTGTCCTATTCGGACTCCCCATGGGGGCGCGCCACCTCCCGGTGCGCCCTCTCTCTCCCTCTTGGCCCAATAAGGCCCATTACTTCCCGGGGTTCAGTAACCCTCCGGCACTCCGGTTTTCTCCGAAACTTCCGGAACCTTTCCGTGTCCGAATATAGCCGTCCAATATATTAATCTTTATGTCTCGACCATTTCGAGACTCCTCGTCATGTCTGTGATCACATCCGGGACTCGAACTCCTTGGTACATCAAAATACACAAACTCATAATATAACCGTCATCGAAACCTTAAGCGTGCGGACCCTACGGTTCGAGAACAATGTAGACATGACCGAGACACGTCTCCGGTCAATAACCAATAGCGGGACCTGGATGCTCATATTGGCTCCTACATATTCTACGAAGATCTTTATCGGTCGAGACCGCATAACAACATACATTGTTCCCTTTGTCATCGGTATGTTACTTGCCGAGATTCGATCGTCGGTATCCAATACCTAGTTCAATTTAAATTCTTGGCAAGTCTCTTTACTCGTCCGTAATACATCATCTCACAGCTAACTCATTAGTTGTAATGCTTGCAAGGCTTAGTGATGTGCATTACCGAGAGGGCCCAGAGATACCTCTCCGACAATCGGAGTGACAAATCATAATCTCGAAATCGCCAACCCAACATCTGCCTTTGGAGACACTTGTAGTACTCCTTTATAATCACCCGATTACGTTGTGACGTTTGGTAGTACCAAAGTGTTCCTCCGTAAACGGAGTTGCATAATCTCATAGTTATAGGAACATGTATAAGTCATGGATAAAAGCAATAGCAACATACTAAGCGATCGGTGCTAAGCTAATGGAATGGGTCATGTCAATCAGATCATTCAACTAATGATGTGACCTTGTTAATCAAATGACAACTCCTTTGTCTATGGTTAGGAAACTTAACCATCTTTGATTAACAAGCTAGTCTAGTAGAGGCATACTAGTGACACTCTGTTTGTCTATGTATTCACACATGTATTATGTTTCCGGTTAATACAATTCTAGCATGAATAATAAACATTTATCATGAAATAAGGAAATAAATAATAACTTTATTATTGCCTCTAGGGCATATTTCCTTCAGAACCCACGCTGCTTCTTGGCATGGATGGGATGGTGCTATCCAATGTTGGATCATCCGCTAGTTGCTGCCGCTGCTGAGACCCCCTTTCCTAGCTAAGTGAGTCGATCTACTGCTTTTGCCGCTGGAATTTGAGTGCCAAGTCCGCGCGCGCTGATTCTAGGCCTTGATGGCGTTCTGCTTCCTACTTTCTCTGCTCCTCCTCCAACTTCCTCTTCTTCTCCACCTCCATCTTCTTTCTCTCACGGCTTCTGTAGTCGGCGTTCCAGTCCGAAAATCCGTCATACCACGTAACGATGCCCTTGCCTCGTGTTCTTCCCGGCTGTTCAGGATTTCCCACGGCGCGCGCAAGCTCGTCGTTCTCTCTGTTTGGTGTGAACACCCCCTTTCGAGCATCTTCTATTGCTTCAAGTAACTAAACTTTGACTCCTTTAATACATGCCTTCTTCGAAACCTGGTCTGTCTTCGGGTCCAACGCCCGCCCATGCACATAAAACCAAGTTCTGCACCTCGGGGGCCAGCTCAATGTAACTTGAGAGACCTGTGCAGCCTGCATCTCTTGCTCAGACTTATCCCACTTAGGCATTGCCACCGCGTAGCCACCTGGCCCCAGCCTATGGAACTGCTCCTTTTTTGCGGCATTGGCCTTGTTTTTTCTGGACTGTTCCTTAGATAATTCTGATTCCTTGAATTTCACGAAAGCGGGCCAGTGTTCTCTTTGCTTCTCCAGTGTTCCCTTGAATTTTGGAGTCTTCTTTCCTCCTTCGACGTACTTGTTCCATACAGTTCTCTTGTGTTTGTTGAACGCTATCGCCATCTTCCTAAGAGCAGCGTCCTTGACTTTCTCCACATTTGCAGTTGTGAAATGATCTGGTAGGGTGAAATGTTGCATGAGGTTTTTCTCAAAGCAGAGTTTTTGCTCTGTCGTCGACAAAAGTAAGATCTGGACGTTTCTTTGCCGGCTCTTTCCATTCTTGAAGGGAGATCGGGAGTTGGTCCTTCACAAGAACTCTGCACAGGCGAACGAACTTGTTCGCAATGTTCTTAGGCGCTAGTGGTTCGCCATTAGTTTTGATGGCATCGATGTTGTACTTTACGCCCTCCTTCAACTTTTTGCCCGGGCCTCGCACTCTGTCTGTAGAAGATTTGCTCGATCCGGAGGGCTGAAAGAAGAGAGATCGATTCGTTAATATATCTTCAGATCATTTAAAATATGTGATGATCACCAGATGCCTGCTTATATAAATATACTTCGCCGGTCTCTGTTATTTCAAGATCAACATTTTCTTTGCCATCATAATCATAGTCGTCCATGACTTCATCAATTCGGTCGTCGCGGTCGAATATCATATTGTCACCCTCCCCGGTATTGTTCAGATATTGGGAGCCGTCATCTACTTTATTTCGATCATCTGGCCCGCGAGGGAAGCGTATGATCTCGAACAGGGCCTCTTCTCCCTCTCCGCCGGTATTGTCCGCGATAGCTTTTATTTAACTAATCCAGAAGAAATATAAAACGATTTAGTATACAAATTACAATGCATGCATGCAATCACTAAGGAAAAACTGAATCATAGTACATAATATGCATCGTTTCGAATAATATATAATCTCGAATGCATCGTCTCGAATAATAGATAATCTTGAATACATCGTCTCGAATATTATATATCGAATACATCACTAGCTAGCTAGCTAATAAAGATCGAATACTACAGAATAATTTAGGCCACTCGCGGTTCCTGAGGCACGGACGATGGACACCCAAAGAGAAGGAACCATCACAGGATCATAGCTCCGGTCATCTCCCCAAAGAACCTGCCAGGTATTGGAGAACCTGACGTCCATAGCAGCCATGTAGCGACGGACGTGCTCGTCCTCCTCCCTAACACGGGGACGCACCACCTCCGGCGGGGCCGGCTCCCTCCGCACCAAAAGTGGCTCATGGGAACGCCACCAAAGGAGCTCAGGGTTGACGACGGGACCCGGGGGCGGGTTCCTCACCAAGCGGCGAGCCCCTGAAGGTAGCACCTCCCAGTGCTAGCCCGGCGGAGGCCAGTCCCGGACATGGGTCCTCTGAAGTAGGACGTCATCGCGAACGGGTCAACGACGAGGATGCAGGCCGGGCATCGTCGAGAACAAATACTATACGCCGCAAAAGTAACATTTTTTTAATGATTGAATTGTGATTTCTTATATGCAAATTCTAAGTTTCTATAACTAAGATTATAAGAAACTAAAAAAACATTGATCATCGTCTAACAATTTGAAATTAGCTAATTGATCTAGCTAAAACTAACATTTCTAAAATTTCTAACATTTCTATGTAACTAACATTTCTATATACTATTTGACATTAATCTAATCTAATTAATTAATTCATCTAAAACCTTTGTATAAAAAAACAGAAAAAACTAAAAACTAAAAACTAAAAACAAAATCTAGTGTGTGTGTGTGTGTGTGCAGGCAGTGTACACCTGGGCACCAAGGCCTTGTTGCTTTGATTGGAGGGAGGAGAGGCGCCGGGGAGAGGGGCTCACATCACAGGCGAGGTCGAGGTGACGGTGACGGCGAGGCGAGGGGACGGCGACGGGGACGGGCCGGCGATGGGGACGGCGACGGGGACGGGGGCGGCGATGGGGATTGCGACGACGGGGGACAACGGCGACGGGGCAGAGGAGAAGAAGTAGAGGGAGAACGAAACTGACGAAATTTTGAATTGTTGCTTATATAGAACCCCCCCCCCTCAGTACAGGTCGTAGCCACCAACCGGTACTAAAGGGCTGTTTTGGCCAGGCGAAGCGGCGGGAAGTGCACCCCCTTTAGTACCGGGTGGTGGCTACAACCGATACTAAAGACCCCCCCCCCCCTTTATTACCGGTTGGAGCCACTACCCGGTACTAAAGGTGTGCGCTGGCGTAGGTGCGGTGCGGGCAAGTTTAGTCCCACCTCGCTAGCCAAGGGGCGCCCGCACCTGTTTAAAAGCCCTGGCGCGGCAGCTCTCTTGAACTCCCCTCTATAGCAGGCTTCTGAGCCTAACTCTGCCGCTCTGCCCTGTGGGCCTTGCGGGCCTACATCCTGTCCCAACTACAGGTTGGCTTTCTAGTCGAATGCAGGCCGCTGTGGCCCAGTAGGTGGGCTTTTTTTATTTAGTTTTTTTCTTTTCTTCTTTATTTATTGTCATTTATTTATTTCTGAGTTGTTTTTTTGCTGTATTTAGAGTTTCTTTGTGAATATTTTTTCTTTAGGTACAAAAAATTACAAACTTTGCCGTTAATGCATGAAAGAATTTGTTTGCACATAAAATTTCTTCGCGTTTAAAATGCTAAAACACATAAGTACCCTAACCATTACAAAGATTCCCTCCGGTTTGTTCGAAGCGGCACTTTCCAGATATATAAGTCTGGAATCTCACTAGAGAAGAAAGTGATGACAGTGAAGCCTACCACATCCCAGAGTGGGATCTTTGGGTGTGAAACTTTTTTTTCGCGTGGGTCCCTTTGCGCCATAACCATGGACAATCTTCATCATTTAATTGGATGCTCGGGTCAATATTCACTGTGAATGGAGCTATTTCATCAAACTTTTCATAATCTTCTGACATGTCTGTCTTGTATCCACTCCCATGATGTTTCTTTTCTCTAAAAGAACTTTGAGGCGCTTTGGCTCATCGTATGGTGCATTCGCTTCCTTATCTTTTCTTTTTCTCGGCCTTGTAGACATTTCTTTCACATAGAAAACCTGCGCCACATCATTGGCTAGAAAGAATGTTTCGTCTGGCAAGATTGTTGAGATCCACTGTTGTCATTCCGTACTGCGGGTTTTCCGTTACCCCACCTCGTGTCATATTCACCCATTTGCACCGAAACAAAGGGACCTTCAAACCACGTCCATAGTCAAGTTCCCATATATCCTCTATGTAACCACAATATGTTTCCTTTCCCGTCTTCGTTGTTGCATCAAAGCGGACACCACCGTTTTGATTGGTTCTCTTCTTATCTTGGGCGATCGTGTAAAATGTATTCTCATTTATCTCGTACCCTTTGAAATTCATTATATTCGAAGATGGTAACTGGGACAACAAGTACATGTCATTTTGAATATTGCCGCCATGCATGGCACGTGTCTGCAACCAACCGGCGAAAGTCCCCGTTTGTTCACGTGTAATCCAGTCGTCAGACTGCTCCGGGTGTTTGGAGCGTAGAAAATTCTTGTGTTCCTCCATATACGGAGCCACCAAGGCAGAATTCTGTAGAACTGTGTAGTGTGCTTGAGTGAGAGAATGCCCGTCCATAAATATTATTTAATCCCCTCCTAGCGTGCCTTTTCCATCTAGTCTGCCCTTATGCCGCGATTCAGGAACACCAATCACCTTAAGGTCAGGAATAAAGTCAATACAAAACTCAATGACCTCCTCATTTTTATGGCCCTTCGAGATGCTTCCTTCTGGCCTAGCACGGTTATGAACATATTTCTTTAAGAATCCCATGAACCTCTCAAATGGGAACATATTGTGTAGAAATACAGGACCCAAAACGTTAATCTCTTCGCATAGGTGAACTAGGACGTGCGTCATGATGTTGAAGAAGGATGGTGGGAACACCAACTCGAAACTGACAAGACATTGCACCAAATCATTCTGTAACCTTGGTATGATTTCTGGATCGATTACCTTCTAAGAGATTGCATTCAGGAATGCACATAGCTTCACAATGACTAACCGAACGTTTTCCGGTAGAAGCCCCTCAATGCAACCGGAAGCAGTTGCGTCATAATCACATGGCAGTCATGAGACTTTTGGTTCTGGAACTTTTTCTCTGCCATATTTATTATTCCCTTTATATTCGACGAGAAGCCAGATGGTACCTTCATACTGAGCAGGCATTCAAAGAAGATTTCCTTCTCTTCTTTGGTAAGAGCATAGCTGGCATGACCCTGATGTATGCCGTCTTTTCCGTGCATATATTGCTGGTCCTCCCGTGCGTCCGGTGCATCTTTTGTCTTCCCATACACGCCCAAGAAGCTAAGCAGGGTCACGCAAAGATTCTTCGTCACATGCATCATGTCGATTGCGGAGCGGACCTCTAGGTCTTTCCAATAGAGCAGGTCCCAAATATAGATTTCTTCTTCCACATGGGTGCGCGTCATTCGGAACAGGTTGTCCGCCCAGGACCCTTTCCAAAGATTACCTTTAAATCCTTGACCATATCATGTACATCAGGACCAGTACGGTTGCGAGGCTTCGTACGGTGATCTGCCTCACCTTTGAAATGCTTGCCTTTCTTTCTTACGGGATGCCTTCTTGGAAGAAATCGACAATGTCTGATACGTCTCCAACGTATCTATAATTTTTTTATTGTTTCATGCTATTATATTACCCCTTTTGGATGTTTATGGGCTTTATTTTACACATATATATCATTTTTGGGACTAACCTACTAACCGGAGGCCCAGGCCGTACTGCTGTTTTTTTGCCTATTTCAGTATTTCGAAGAAAAGGAATATCAAACGGAGTCCAAACGGAATGAAACCTTCGGGAGCGTGATTTTTGGAGCGAGCGTGATCCGGAGGACTTGGAGTGCAAGTCAAGAAGCAGCCGAGGCGGCCACGAGAGGTAGGCGCCCCCTATAGGGCGCCCCTGTCTCGTCTTCCCCAGCGACCACCGACATACTTCTTCCTCCTATATAACCCTACGTACCCCAAAAACATCCAGGGAGCCAACGAAACACAATTTCCACCGCCGTAACCTTCTGTATCCGCGAGATCCCATCTTGGAGCCTTCGCCGGCGCTCCACCGGAGGGGTAATCGACCACGGAGGGCTTCTACATCAACACCATAGCCCCTCCGATGAGTTGTGGGTAGTTTACCACAGACCTTCGGGTCCATAGTTATTAGCTAGATGGCTTCTTCTCTCTTTTTGGATCTCAATACAATGTTCTCCCCCTCTCTTGTGGAGATCTATTCGATGTACAGTACTAGAAAAACCCCTACTAATGGCGCACCTAGTATGGCTATTAATGGCGCACCTAGTATGGCTATTAGTAACTTTTTTTTTTCAAATTTTTTTTTCAAATTTTTTTCAAATTTTTTTTAATTTTTTTTATTTTTTTTCAATTATTTCTTAATCTCAGTTCACTATGGCTTAATCTCGGGTCAATATGCTTAATCTCAGGTCAAATCGCACTCCGTGGTCAAACTTCCCAAAGGTCACCCATCCTCACACTACTCCAGCCCAAGCATGCTTAACTTCGAGTTCTATCCAACCCCAAAGAACAGCTCACTTCACGGGCACTTGTTGATATATCTAGCATATCAATCTGTTATACCTTGTTGATGTCTAGGACTTTGTTCATGTTCATGACTATGATGAAATTTTGAAAAATATTTCAAACTTCCGGTCATATTACGTATCATTTTTGAAAAAATAAAACAAATTCAAAACCTATTTTTTTCTGTTACTAGTGGCGCACCACATCCACGGTGCGCCACTAGTAAGTTAAATTTTTGAATTTTTTTGCCGCTAGTTCTTGAAAGCCCGTAACTTTTTTTCTGTTAGGTTTTTGGGGATTTTGAAAATGTTTAACGGGTTCCCCAGTTAAATTTGGATGTAACTTTTCGAGTAGATGATTTTTCATATAAAAACTTTTTCATCAGAGTTAGTATGCAAAAGTTATGCCCATTTTACAAATTCTCGAGAGATTTTGCAAATGAAGTCGAAATTCATATTTGCAAATTTTCCCAACAACTAGACCACATATCACATGGGAAACTTATTTTCTTTTATTTTTTTGACATTTTCATCATTTTCTTTTATTTTTTTTAAAACTGAAAAGGCAATCCACAGGGGGGGGTGCATTCGGTGGAAGGTGGCCAAGTTACTAATGGCGCACCATGGGGTGGTGCGCCATTACTAGTTCAACTAGTAATGGCGCACCACTACCACAGTGCGCCATTAGTAGTTTTGAAAAAATAAATAAAAATGATATTTTTTTTATTTATTTTTTTGAAAAAAACTTAGTAATGGCGCACCAGTGGAAAACGGACACATCGGGTCTACAGGGAGGGGATGTAGCTGTCGGTTTGGCCCGGATGTTGCTCCCAGGTGTCCCTCTGAGCTGACCTGACACAACTGGGTGGAGAGGTCCACTGTTCAAAGCTCGTCCGTGGAAAGTCAAAGGGTTAGATCTCGTGGTCAACCGCTCCAGGGTTAGGCGGGACGGGGGCCCTGGGGGGAGGGGGGTAGCAATGCCACCGGAGCGTCGCACCGGCCCCTCATACATGCAGGGTGGTGTGGTGGCATGTCTGAAGAGGCGACACGCGTCTCCGGGGTTCGGCCCCTCACGGACGGCGCCATCGCCGCACTGGAGAAATGGGCGCGTCGGGTCTACGGAGGGATCTTGCTGTGGGCCCGCCGGATGTTGCTCAAAGTGTTCCTATGGGCTGACCTAACACAACCGGGTGGAGAGGTCCTTGGTCAAATCCGTCCGTGCAAAGTCAAAGGCTAGATCCCGTGGTCAAACGCTACTGAGGTTAGGCGGGGACGGGGCCCTTGGGGTAGCAATGCCACCGGGCGTCGCACCGGGCCCTCATACATCTTGAGGTGGTGTGGTGGCATGTCCAAGAGGCGGCACGCGTCTCCGGGGTGTGGCCCCCCTCACGGACGGCAATGACACGGTAGTAGACGTTCTGCGGAAACGATGCAGCGTGAATATTATTAAATACTTGGAGCGCGATAAAATCATGAGTTTTTTACACAACGTGGGCACATGTGCTATAGGACTGATGGTAATTTTTCATAATTTTTGGTGATGGAGAAGTATCTGAACACTACGACTGTGGCCGGCGGCCTCAAGGGCTAGCATACCGTCAAATCTTGCGTGGCGGCCTCTCACAAGTCTGGAAGTGTTGGGCGGTTGCAAACGCCAAAGACGCGTCTCCGGTGTGCCCCCCCTCACGGACGGCGCCGCCGCCGCACCTGGAGAAGCAGACGCGTCGGGTCTATCTGGAGGGATCTTCTTTGGGTCCGCCCGGATGTTGCTCCAAAGTGTTCCTATGGACTGACCTAACACAACCGGATGGAGAGGCCCACTGGTCAAAGCCCGTCCGTGCAAAGTCAAAGGGATAGATCCCATGGTCAAACGCTACAGGGTTAGGCGGGACGGGGGCCCTGGGGGGGGGGGTAGCAATGCCACTGGAGCGTCGCATCGGGCCCTCGTACATGCGGGGTGGTGTGGTGGCTGTCCGAAGAGGCGGCACGCGTCTCCAGGGTGTGGCCCCCCTCACGGACGGAGATGACACGGTAGTAGACATTCTGCGGAAACGATGCGGCGTGAATATTATTAAATACTCTGAGCGCGATAAAATCATGAGTTTTTTACACGACGTGGGCACATGTGTTATAGGACCGATGGTAATTTTTCATAAATTTTCGTGATGGAGAAGTATCTGAACACTTCCCTCTACGCGGATTGCTCTTCGCGCGTCTACGACTATGGCTGGCGGCCTCCGGGGGCTAGCATACCGTCAAATCTTGCATAGGCGGCCTCTCACAATTCTGGAAGTGTTGTGGCGGTTGCAAATGCCCGACATACGTCTCCGGGGTGTGCCCCCCCTCACGGACGGCGCCGTCGCCGGCACCGGAGAAGCGGATCGTCGAGTCTACGGAGGGATCTTGCTGTGGGTCCGCCCGGATGTTGCTCCAAAGTGTTCCTATGGACTAACCTAACACAACCGGGTGGAGAGGTCTACTGGTCAAATCCCATCCGTGCAAAGTCAAAGGGCTAGATCCCGTGGTCAAACGCTACAGGGTTAGGTGGGACAGGGCCCTGGGGGGTATAGCAATGCCACCGGAGCGTCGCACCGGGCCCTCGTAAATGCGGGGTGGTGTGGTGGCATGTCCAAAGAGGCGGCACGCGTCTCCGGGGTCACGGACGACGATGACACGGTAGTAGACGTTCTGCGGTAACGATGCAGCATGAATATTATTAAATACTCGGAGCGCGATAAAATCATGAGTTTTTTACACGATGTGGGCACATGTCCTATAGGACCGATGGTAATTTTTCATAATTTTTTGTGATGGAGAAGTATCTGAACACTTCCCTCTACGCGGATTGCTCGTCGCGCGTCTGCGACTGTTGCCGGCGGCCTCCGGGTGCTAGCATACCGTCAAATCTTGCGTAGGCGGCTTCTCACAAGTCTGGAAGTGTTGTGGCGGCTGCAAATGCCCGGCACGCGTCTCCGGGCTGTGCCCCCCCTCACAGACGGCGCCATTACCGCACTGAAGGGAAATCGACACATTGGGTCTACGGAGAGGATCTTCTTGTGGGTGCCGCCCGATGTTGCTCCAAAGTGTTCCTATAGACGGACCTAACACAACCGGGTGGAGACGTCCACTGGTCAAATCCTGTCCGTGCAAAGTCAAAGGGCTAGATCCCGTGGTCAAACGCTACATGGTTAGCCGGGACGGAGGCCCCCGGGGGGGGGGGGGGGTAGCAATTCCACTGGAGCGTCGCATCGGGCCCTCGTACATGCGGGGTGGTGTGGTGGCATGTTTAAAGAGGCGGCACGCGTGTCCGGGGTGTGGCCCCCCTCACGGACGGCGCCGCCGCCGGCACCTCGAGGGGGGAAACGGACGCGTCGGGTCTACACGGAGTGGATGTAGCTGTGGTTTTGGCCCGGATGTTGCTCCTGGGTGTCCCTATGGGCCGACCTGACACAACCGGGTGGAGAGGTCCAATGGTCAAAGCCCGTCCGTGGGAAGTCAAAGGCTAGATCTCGTGGTCAATCTGCTCGAGGTTAGGCGAGGCAGGGGCCTGGGGGTAGCAATGCCACCGGAGCGTCGTACCGGGCCCTCATACATGCGGGGTGGTGTTGTGGCATGTCCGAAGAGGCGGCACGCGTCTCGGTTGCGTGGCCCCCCTCACGGACGGCGTCGCCGCCGGCACCTCGAGGGGGGAAACGGACGTCGGGTCTACACGGAGTGGATGTAGCTGTGGTTTTGGCCCGGATGTTGCTCCCGGGTGTCCCTATGGGCCGACCTGACACAACCGGGTGGAGAGGTCCACTGGTCAAAGCCCGTCCGTGGGAAGTCAAAGGGCTAGATCTCGTGGTCAACCGCTCCAGGGTTAGGCGGGAGGGGGCCACAGGGGTAGCAATGCCACCGGAGCGTCGTACCGGGCCCTCATACATGCGGGGTGGTGTTGTGGCATGTCCGAAGAGGCGGCACGCGTCTCCGGTGCGTGGCCCCCCTCACGGACGGCGCCGCCGCCGGCACCTCGAGAAGCAGACGACGCGCGGGTCTACACGGAGTGGATGTAGCTGTGGTTTTGGCCGGATGTTGCTCTGGGTGTCCCTATGGGCCGACCTGACACAACCGGGTGGAGAGGTCCACTGATCAAAGGCCGTCCGTGGGAAGTCAAAGGGCTAGATCTCGTGGTCAACCGCTCGTGGTTAGGCGGGGCGGGGCCTGGCGGTAGCAATGCCACCGGGCGTCGTGCGGGCCCCTCATACATGCGGGTGGTCTTGTGGCATGTCCGAAGAGGCGCACGCGTCTCGGTCGTGGCCTCCTCACGGACGGCGCCGCCGCCGGCGAGAGGCAGACGGACGCGTCGGGTCTACACGGAGTGGATGTAGCTGTGGTTTTGGCCCGGATGTTGCTCCCGGGTGTCCCTATGGGCCGACCTGACACAACCGGGTGGTGAGGTCCACTGGTCAAAGCCCGTCCGTGGAAAGTCAAAGGCTAGATCTCGTGGTCAACCGCTCGAGGTTAGGCGGGGCCGGGGCCACAGGGGTAACAATGCCACCGAGCGTCGTTCCGGGCCCTCATACATGCGGGGTGGTGTTGTGGCATGTCCGAAGAGGCGGCACGCATCTCCGGTGCGTGCCCCCTCCTCACGGACGGCGCCGCCGCCGGCACCTCGAGGAGGGAAACGGTAGTAGACGGATCAGGCACTCGCATAGTTACCGGATCAGGCACTCGGTAACGGTACCCCTCAGTCAGTTGCTCTCCTATGTATCACCTTTTGCGAGACCATAGAAAATATTTATATCATAAAGAAATGTTGCCCCCCTCAATTTATTTCGAAATATTTTAACACAATGTACATTTTTTGTTAGTACAATTTAGCAAATATTTATATAATAAAGAAATGTTGTCAACCATAGAAAAATTCGGTTCAGAAAAAAAATTATAATTATATACCATGTATTATTTTTAACATAATTGCATATCATGTATGACTCAAAAAAAATATGCCTACGGCTAAGCCGTCGGCATAGCTGCCACGTGGCGACCTCAGCTATGCCGACGGCTTAGCCGTCTGCATAGGGTGGCCTTATCCACTACCAGCGGGCAGCTAGCTAGCCAGCCACTCGTTCTTTCCCACCCCGATCGACGACGACCTGCGCCGCCGCCGCACCCCACGACCTGCGCCGCTACCGCCCCCCCCCCCCACCCCGACCTGCGGCGCCGCCACCCCCCTCCGACCTGCCCCCAGACGGCCCTCCCCGACCCCAACACCGCCTGGCCTCCCCGACCGCGCCCCCCCCTGTCGCCGTCTCCACCGCCGTCGCCCGGCCTCCCGGCTCGCTTGGCCACCACGGCCTCCCGACCCCAACACCGCCTGCCTCCTCCCGACCACAGCGGCAGCGCTCTCTGCCAACCCGCGCCCGCCCTCCGTCCCGCCGCCCCTGCCCTCCCGTTCCCGCCCGCCCCTGCCCTCCGTCCCGGCCGCCTGCCTTGGCCTCCACCGCCGCCCCTGCTGCCGCTGCCCGGCCGCCCTGCCTCACCGTCCCGGCCGCCCGGTGAGCTTTTTTTTTCATTATTTTGCATTTGTTTTGCATTTTTACTGCTTGTTATATGATAGATGCATGTTGTATGGATGAATGGATGGATTGATGTATATTGGTTAGTTATAGCTTTGGTCAACTTAGTGAGGTTGTCAAATGTTGTCAAATTTGAAGAACAAAATTGGCATATTTGAGATGTTGTCAAATAGCTATAGTTTCATTTTGTGATGTTGACAAAATTGGTATCTGATGAGTAGTTATTTTATCATGATGATCTTGCTAAAAAAAATTGGAGAACAAAATTTGACACTTGAACAAAATTTTTCATAGTTTGAAGTGTCAATGCTTTATGTGATGTGGTGCCGTCAAAATTTACAGGCTTTGTGGTATTCATCTCCCTGGAGCCTTAAATAAATGCAGGTTTGGTGCGTGATCCTGCGCTGCTCGACTACTTCTTCTACAGCGGAGGGTGAGCTACGAATCCACCTTCACCTCCTAGCCTCTTTTAACTAGATTGAATTTTCACATCAAGTCGCGTAACCTAGGTCTCCCGTCCGAAAGGGTTGCATCGATAAATATGCATTCAATTGCATATTTATCACCGCAGCTCTTCGGATTGTCAACGCTTTCACGGATAGCCGAGGATGTGTAGATTGGATGCGTTGTTCATACTCTACCCGTTCGAGACAGGATTTGGCGGCGCCTCCTGTTGTTCTCCGGATGCACATTCTCTCGGCATTTTGCCGAGGCGTATTTGGAGAACAACAGAGGTGCTGCCAAATTTTGTCTCGGAATGGGTAGAGCATGGACCGTACTCAATCTACACATTCTCGGGTGGGATTAGGACCCATCTTTACCTATTAGAGATGTAGGTGGATTACTCGTCAACGTTGTAAAAAATAAAATATTGATGTTGGTAATTTAAATGAATCCTTAATTTTGTTGCGTGGCTTCCAATAAAGCGAGATGGCAGATAATCGGTGGATGTATAGTGTGTTTTTCCGTCGGAATCAAGTAACAACAGAGTGGGTCGAGAAAACTGATGTGTTTTTGAAAGAGATATTCCGTATTCCAATGAGGATGGTGCCAGAATGCCCGTGTGCCAGATGTAAGAGACGTATCCGCAGAGATAAGAGTGAGATGACTAAGCACCTTCGCACGCATGGATTTATGCCCAACTTTAATATGCCGATAAACTTTGCTCAGCGGGACCGTGGTAGAGAGGATGTGATACGACAACGCGTCGCTGGTTATGAGGACGATGGGGTTAGAGACATGCTAGATGATGTCTTTGCTGCACAGCCGACACCTCCGTCACATTCAGCGAATGAACCGGAGGAGCCGGAGGAAACCGCAAAGGCCTTCCTAGAAATCTTGGCCTCGTCAAAGAAACCTCTATATGAGGGTGCCAAGCTGTCTGTGCTGGATGCCATCTCGCAACTGATGACAGTGAAGGCTGAGTACGGCTGTAGCCGAGGTTGCTTCGAAGCATTTCTGGGAGTATGGGCTAACAGCCTGCCCGAGGGCCATGAACTGCCGAAAACCATGTACGGTACGAAGAAAATCATGAAGTCACTCTCCATGGACTATGAGAAAATACATGTTTGTCCAAAGAATTGCCTTTTGTTTAGGCATGAGTATGCGGATGACAACTACTGTAGGAAGTGCGGTTCCTCTCGGTATATTGAGGTGGTCGATAAGCATGGTCAGAAGCGGCAGCTAAAAATCCCTGTGAAGGTTCTTCGGTATCTTGATTTTATAAAAAGACTGCAGCGCCTTTTCATCACCGAGGAGTCTGCCAAAATGATGAAGTGGCACAAGGAAGGGAAAAGGTACAATCCAAAAAAAATTGTACATACATCAGAAGGTGAAGCATGGAAGTCATTCGATATAAAGTACCCGGAGGAAGCAGCCGAGGCTGGGAATGTCAGAATTGCTATAACAGGTGATGGGTTCAATCCATATGGTATGTCGTCTAATCCATACAGCTGTTGGCCCATATTTGTTATTCCGCTCAATCTCCCTCCCGGCGCCATAATGCAGCATAAGACCATGTTCTGCTAAACTTATAATTCCGGGCCTGAATATCAAGGAAGAATTTGAGTGTGTTTATGCAGCCGTTGGTGGATGATTTGCACCATTCTTGGTACTTCCCGAGGTTGACATCGACCGGCATCTGCAGAAAAATTTCTTGATGAAAGTTTAGCTCTGATTGCATGCATGACTTTCCCGGCTATGCCCTGTTCTGCGGATGGTGTACAAGTGGAAAGATGCCTTGCCCAGTGTGCATGCAGGCCTTGATTTTCATTTGGCTGAAGAAGGGTGGCAAGTATGTTGCCTTTGACCAGCATCGACAATTCCTCCCTCCAGACCATCCTGATAGGGAAGACAAGAAGAACTTCACAAAAGGCAAAGTTGTCCATGAAGTAAACGAGATTCCAACGTTTTCTGGTGCGGATGTGCTTGCTCAGCTCAAAGCTCTTAAGCCTGCCGGTGAAGGGAAAGGCAAAGGCAAAGGCAAAGGCAAAGGCATCGGTAAAGGGAAAAAATGTTTTGAAGGATATGGTGAGACGCACAACTGGACTCACATTACCCCCTTCACGCAGCTTCCCTATTTTAAGGACCTCAAACTTCCCTTTTGAATCACTTGTCTTTAGTTTCGTTCATAGTTTATCATTGAATCACTCAACTCATGCCTTGTTTGCTTCTGGTTTATGCATGATTGCAGCAACTCTATAGAGTTCTTGACGAGCACAAGGCCAGAGCCGACGTGGTCTTACTTGCGTCTGCAAAGAAGAAAGCTCGTCAGTTGCAGTATGAGGTGCGTTGGGTTGCCGTCTCACAGTACTACCACATCTACCTGCAACAAAAGATGACCAAAACTCAAGCACAGAGGGAAAAAATTACCATGAGCAGGGAGCAGTTCATGATGGTAACTATTACCGACTTTTCATTGTTTCAAGGAGTCAACTATATGTTTCGTGCTCACATGTCATGCTTCCAAAATTTGCATAGGTTGTTCCTCGTTGGTGCTATGGAAGGCATGACGGATGGGCGTGTTTGGTGGATAGGTGGGTCGGTGACGATCTAGAGTTTGTTGTCAAGAGCATCAAGGCCCGGGCTAACCGTGGAAAAGACGGGACACACGGCCAAGGAAACAGGAACCACTGGGGCTTCAAGGCCATGAAGGTATATCTATATGAAAGATGCATTTTGGTTCTTCTTTACCGTCATGTTCTTATGTATGGCTAACTACTGTTTGACGTTGCAGGAGGACAAGTTGTAGAGGCCGCTCTCAGACATGGAGTCGTGGAAGCTGGCCCGCGAGCGGAGTGATCGCAAGGAGGGCGAGAGCCAGTACTACGGCAACACCGAGCAACACCTGGAGTCTTACACTCAGAACTATCAGAAGTTGCATCCGGATGTTCCCGTTCCTGACGTCGCCCAGTCTCAGATCGACGACACGGCGGTGGTGGCCATCCAGGGTAATTCCCATGGCCGGTATCCGTGTTTCGATGGCTTGATCACTCCGTCGATCTTGTACACACGGCTTCGAGCTACCAACCCGAGCCCGTTAGAGAGTACGTGGCGTTCGCAGCCTCCCTTAGTCCGCCAACGTGCTGTAAGTACTTCCCCTTATCTTCTTTGTCTCTATCTTTCTTAGTTTATTTTCATCACTGCCCACTTAGAAACAACCTCAATTTTGTAGGCATATCAGGCCTTTCTCGAGCATAGGCATATTGAGGTGAGGAGTACTTGCAACGCAGTGAAGGCAAGCGATGATTACAGCCGTCAGCGATGGCGGTTAGTTTTGCCCTCTTAAACCAAGCTCAAATTTGCACTTTCATTCCTTCCGACTTTGTTGATCACGGCTTGTTTCTAAGTGGACTTGTTTAACTAACATCCGTGCTATCTTGGCGTCTTGGACTAACCGCACGAGCCACCACAAGTTGGACCCCACCACCACTGCGGGAGACGCCCACACCTTCCCACGCTCGAGGAATGGCTGGCACTAGGCGGTGATACTCCGGTTAGTAAATTTGCCTAACTAATGACAAACTAGTTCTCGTTCATTCAACACTATCATGCCATATTTACCGTTAGAAACTTCTTTCAAACATGTAGGGACCGTGGCTCGACTCCTGCTCGTCGACCCCATCCTCCGATCTGGCAGAGTGATGGTGGTCGCGTGGTGGTTTTGGCGGAGGAGGACTTGGCGGTGGCGGTTTTGGCGGAGGTGGACTTGGTGGTGGTTTTGGCGGAGGTGGACTTGGCGGAGGTGGTGGTTTTGGCGGAGGTGGACTCGGTGGTGGTGGTGGTTTTGGCGGAGGTGGACTCGGTAGTGCTTGATGTCGATGATGATTCCGTGTATGCGGCCGTTGTGCCATGTCTTTCATGTTTCAACTTGTATGATGTTTCATGTCTTGCACTACTCTTATGTTCGTGGACTTTCGCCGGTGATGATCTTTAGATGATGAACTTGACTATGTTTAAATGATGTTGATGAACTGTCATATTTCATATTATTCTGTTTTGAAATGTTGTCAAATGAATTGGAAAAGAGAAAACAGGGAAAATAAAAAAAACTAAAAAAAATATGCCTACGGCAAAGCCGTCGGCATAGATACGCTCAGGAGCCACCAGGAGGCGACACATGGCAGGGCTATGCCAACGGCAAAGCCGTCAGCATAGATATAAATCTATGCCGACGGCTTTGCCGTAGGCATATCTTTGCCACGTGTCGCCTCCTGAGCCGCCAGCAGTTTTGACGGCGCCGTCCGTTGCCGTCAGACGGAAAACTACGCCGACGGCTAAACTATGCCGACGGCTGCGCCAGGGCCTTCGGCATAGCCCCCTATGCCGACGGCATTATTATGCCGACGGTCTGACAGGAGTACGCTGACGTGATCTACACTGACGGGGATATGCCGACGGCAGCCGTCGGCATAGATCTATGCCGATGGCTTAGGGGCCTATGCCGACGGCCCCTGGCTGTAGGCATAGACCGCGAGTCCGGTAGTGGTAGTAGAAGTCCGTTGGATGGGATGGAAAATGAATGAATGGTTGATTTTGGCCCGTACGGCAGTTCAGCCGTGCGTAAAGGCACTGCAGACGAGCCGCGTCCCCAAAGACAAAGTCTCTGTTTGACACCACGTTCAGCATTAATTGTCACAGTGACCACGCGAGCGACGTTCTACTCGAATAATTTTCTTGCAGATGAATGCACTAACTATGTGTGTTGACATTTGGCACTATTCTATTTCTAGGAGCGGAAAAGTAACTCTCTTTAATTTCTTATTTGGGGACTGGCAATGCTACACATACAGGTTTTTACAGGAGTTTACAGGATTGATTTGATGTGGCAGTTTTTCATTGGATGTAAAGGGAGGATGCAGGCCCACCCATATGAAAATCAGGGGGGTGGTTATTATGTTTGGAAGGAGTCTGTAAGAGCCTGTAAAGCCCCGTACGTGTAGCATTTTTGTTTGGGGACCGAGGCACAAATTATTCTTCTGTGCAAAATAAGAAAGAAAATCCAAGACTTTTCTTTCTGCAGGGAATTAATCCAAGAGTATTTTAGACCTTCCCTAGTATCATGTCAGTGGAATCATCTTTGAGCCCCATTTTTTAGTAGATCAATATAATGCCCATCACACCCAACTTCATTTCATTGTAATGACCACCGATTATTGCCAAACATAGGAGCTGATCAACAATTCAACGCACAAGAGTTATTATGTTTACACACAGAACGTGTGTACAGAAAACCGAGAGCAAACGACTACCAGCCCACCGAAAGAGCCATGGTTCTCTTCATCAGGCAACGGACCGCAAAGCATACTGAATCGGCCTCGCCCCATCCATCATCAGTTGGTCAAGATTTCTGTCGCCACTCCCGACAGCAACTCGGCCCCAAAGCGACGTTTGTTTCCCAGGTTAATTTCTCTTCTGCAAGGCAGACCAAGAACACAGCACATGTGAACATCATGGAAATAAGAGCAGTAGGTTTAGCAGGGTACATATTACTCAAGCAAGCAACGCTGCAACACCACCAGAAACCCTCACCCCCATAAAAATGTAACACCCAGGCCTCATCATGTTACAGGGTAATTAATCCAACATCCAGAGCAACAGCAAGAATGCTCCAAACTTACCACTGAAAAAACAATGTAACAAATGGATTCTTTCCAACAGCAAAAGCGACATGTCTCATTAACCTTCCAACATGTCTTATCAAAATACAAAGATTAAAGTTCTGAGGCGGGCGATGACTTAACTAAACATGTGCATCTACATTGGACTCACGACCTTCACAAATAAAATCCATCTCTTAGAAATCCTTACTAATATCACAAACTTTTGTTAGTCTTAATGTGAACTCCATAGTTTGGCCCCTGCATAGGTTTGGCAACCTCAATACAGTGTAAGACTTCCTCTGTGCATGCCATTGTTTTCTTGAAGTCATATCCATGATGTGATCAAGATAAATAGACAGAGATAATAGCACCGTAAGGGAAGGTCTGTGCATATTATTGATTATTAGTTTGTATCGACCTTGTCTTCCCTCCGCGCCACCAGGTGTAGGAGGGAAATTCTAGCCGTGCCACGAACTACCCAAGCCTTTCTACGCAATCCCAACAAGAAAATTATTTAGATTGCCATCTCCCTCTACAGCATGTATGGGTTTCTATTAAGGGAAGTGATGGTCTCCATTCATTTACTAAATATCCATTTTATTAGATGTTGCTGTCATCAATTACAGAATAAGCAAACCATGCCACAAAACTAATTTGACGAACAATACTGCCAAATATATAAAAAAGATAGTAAGCGAGATATCCATTCATGTACATTTGTTGCTAAAGAACCCTTGACTATTTTGATTAATAAACGTACACTCCAAAACTAATGCATTAACAAGTTACAAGGGAGCAAATGTACCTTGAGAACTTCTGGGCAGTTCTTATACACCTTGTACTACATCAACAAATGCTTGGAAGGACCCAAGCCAGTGGAAAACAATCCTCCCGTAGTGGTCGCCCTGGGTAGTCGGCAAGAGTTTCATGCAAAGATCTATCAACCAAAGAATACTCACTCCAGTTCCCAAAGTTTCCAGTAAAGTACAAGCAGTCTCTTCGAACTCCCGGATGATCTGGACCAAGGCAACCAGCAAACTCATGCCTATTAAAGAACAAGCTACAGCCACCAAGGCTGTCGGTGCTCGCCCACTTCTTCTCCCCGGATTGCCACTTGAAAACATGGTACAACTTGGTTCTGACAATTAGCAATATCTCACCATGACACTCTGCGAGCAAGGCCACCGAACTATCTGGAACTGTCTGTGCGCTAAGTTCATCTCCAAGAAACGACAATACCATAGAATTGTTGTTAAGCTCGACAACAGCAAGACGGTAATTTGGATAAATCAACGCGTAGAGGGTTCCTTTCACGAACATCAGACTGTAAGGGTGGTAGCCTTCATCGCACCACGCCACTTGCCACTGAGCATCCCCAATACGGCAGTAGTAGATGTCGCGGTGCCATGGCATGAAGGCAAGGACTAAGTCGCCAGAAAAGAGAACACATCCAATGGGTGTAGGGGGATGGGGCAGGCGGGCTCGCTCGCCTGTGAGGAGATGGCAGATGCGAAACTCGGGGCGGCTGGTGGCAAAGATGTTTCTGATGGCGACACGGCAGCCGAAGGAGTGGAAGCAGGCGAGGGTGACTTCTTTGGGGGTGAAGAGCCGGCTGAAGCAGGTGGGGCTGCGGCGCCGGCGTCCATGGGCCACGGGGGTGCACGGGAGGCGGAAGCGGAGGATGCGGCGGAGGGGGACGTGGTAGAGCGCTTCCGAGGCAGAGGCCGTGTGGTGGATGAGGAGGAGCGGACCCTGCGAGGCGAGGTTGGACGATGACAGCGGGAGGTGAGCCCGGTAGGCGCGGCAGGCGGCAACGAGGGCGAAGAAGTCCTCGAGGGTCGTCAGCCGGCTCGCGATCAATGCGATCAGCTCCGGCAGGATGTCGGGCGATGGCGAGGCGGTTTCTTCGGGGTTTGTGGAGGGTGAGGAGGAGGACGTGGTGATTGTGGAGGCGAGGGCGGTGGCCGGCGGCGAGGTCCTCGTCCGGCGCTTCCCCGACTTGGCCATTCCCCGCCGCCGCTTCTGCTCCACGTGCGGCGCTGGATTGGTGTGAATGCTGCTAGGTTTAATTAGATTCTTATTAGGAAACCCGTTAATGGTCCAGGCCGGGCTGGGCCTACCGTGTATTGGGCTTGGTTCGTCTGGTTTGTCTGATGTCGTTGAAGTTTTTTCTTATCAACACTGTCGTTGAATTTGACAAGGTAAAGGTGAAGGATAGGGAAATTTTTGCCTAAAAAGAACGATCCTTCCATGGACGCGCTTCATTTCTTAGTCTGCAATACGTATTCGTAGTACTGCAAGCGATTGTCTCAGCACATTCATTCTGTTAGCTCTCTGAGAAGTTTCACCTAAATTACCACCATGAACTTCATCGGACAAAAAATTAGATTCACGAGAAGATCAAAGCCCATACATTGTGTCTCCATTATTGACCAAGAAAAGTTTGACAACCTGCTTTTACTGCAGAAGCTACAGCCCTCTCTGAGTGACTAAAACTTGCTACTAGTATTGGCTGCGACTCCATTCGGATACAGACGGACTGCATGACTTGCTGCTCTCCAGCAGAATACGGGACACTCTACGATAGCAGCTCCAATTTTGGAGGATTGTCCGTTATTGTTAATTCCGGAAGGTCATTTTAGAGCATTGTAATCGTGAATCTAATATGGTACCTTATGTGCTACCGTAAAATGGACGTGTAGATCCGCTGAACTTGTGGTTGGACTCATCTCGCACTTTTATTTCTGAACTTTACGCGAACGATGTAAGCGTTGTTTAATTTTAATAAAGCTAGCCATGATGACCTTTTCCTCAAAAATAGAAATGTTTGACAACCTACTTGCTGAGACAATCCCTCGCACCTTTCAGTTTAGTCATTACTCAGTAGTGGTTTCCTTTGTTGTCGGTGGAACATGCCTTTGTATGCAACAAAGTGTGATACATTACCTTGAAACATGTGGCTGACTTTATCCACCATGAAATGCTGGAAATATGTCAAAAGACTAGCGAAAGGCTCGTAACTCATTTGGACACACATAAAACAGCAAGGTTGCACCATTACAACGTCACAAATGTACGGCAATCGATGCACTTGTGCAGTGTGGAGCTATATCTCGTTGGACGGGCCAGTGAAAGGAAACCACACAATATTATAGCCTTGGAGCCGAAAGTGTCCTTCTGCTCCTGAGCTCAAATGAGCTCGTGTGAACAGTAAATTCAAAAAAAATGAAAACAAGTTAGAAAAATTCTGGATTTTTTATGATAAACTTTAGCAAATGTTTAAGAGCCTACAAATTTTTACTTTGAAATGACATTCGTGGAAGTCGCAGCAAAAAAAAAAAATCAACACTTCAAAATGCTTTTGACAATGGCATTTTTTGAGCATCGATTTATTTTTGCCACCACTTCCACAAATGTGATTTCATAATGAAATTTTGTATGCACTTAGATTTTTTTCATGATTTTACTGATCATGCAGACTCATTTGAGCTCGAGCTCAGAATAGCTGCGTCCCCTTGGGGCTTAATTTTATCCTTATCTTAAATGAATGCAGTTGTGTAGGACGAGCCACATCCCGACTTTGCCCCTATTAGCCTGCACTTGTGCAACACAGGTTGTCTCCCATTGATTTTTGCATTTTGCATCCTTAGTTATACACTCCTAACTATTAATTATTTTTTATAGTTACTTCTATGTTTTTACCTTATATTTATTCTAGTGTTTTATTGACTTCAAAATTATTTTATTTTTAAAATATAGGTTGGCTTAAAAACAAGCCCATCCAGTCACATTTCCTTCGCAGCAAACCAAGCTAGAAAAGAACTTAGCCCATCACCTTTCCCTACAATTTTCTCAATTTTCTATTTTTAATCATTGTTGGGATTTCCTGTCCCTGGAAGCCCAATAAGATTTTTCCCCTCAAAATGCTAACTTGCTACCGCTGCTCTCTCATGGGATGAAGAAAGATTGTTAAATCTTAATCATTATAATCCACAAAATGATAGGTGTCGCTCTCTATGCTAGCATATATCGTCATGATCGCCCACTATGCGCTACTACTAACCTCGCCCATTAGTGGGAGGAAGCAAACCGCGAGAGGAGGTATCCGTCGGTTTTAGGAATCTTTTGGAACCTTTTATCTTGTTTGGAGAAAGTTCCAAAAGTTTTTAAAACCTTTTTCTGTTTTTTATTTCAATTTGTTCTTTGTTTTCTTATTTTTCTATGTTTTCCCCTTTATCTTATTTTGTATCCACAATATTTTTAACAAAATCATGAATGTTACTATTTCTATTTTTTTAATTGTTTAATATTTCTAAAATTCATAAACATTTTTTAAGTTCATGAATAAAATTCAAGTACATTTTTCAAATTGTTCAACATTTTCATGCTTAGAAATGGAAAGAAAATGGGAGGTAGCCCAGGAGCGGAAGCAGATTGTGGTCAACATCGATGACAGCTGAAAGATCATGGATCGTGTGCTGGTTTTGAGGTTCGTGGCTGGCAAGTATAGTTTCATCCTCTGATGTTCTTAGTCGTGCGGGGCTACTACATCCGGAGTTCAATGGTGTGGCTGGGGTGTTGCCTCCCTCATTCGTTCAACAGCAATGGCTTCGCCTTTGGTGAGCCACCTTGGAGATATGCAAAACTGCATATCATTGATGGAGCCGCATCGAGCTCGGGTGCGGAGGTGATCCCTTACTTTTTCCTCTGGTGGTTGTTGTGGTGGTGCCGAAGGCAGGTGGTTGGCGATGGTGTCAAGCTTGAGAGATTCTTCAGTCTTGATTGTAACTTATCTTCTAAGCCAATGTTTCTTTGTGCAAATGCTAGTGTTATGTTATCTTTTTAGTTTTGTCAGGTCCGTATTTACATGGCTTGTACTATGATCTTTATGGTATAAATGAGACATATTTAATGTGAAATAAAAACTGGCTGCCTGCGGAGACGTGCACACACCTTGAGAGGAAGATGTACGCACGTTAATCTAGCTCCTATATTTATGGGCCGGCCGGACAAACACGTACACAGGACGTACGTATAAAGTCGCTGGCTAAGACACGCGTGAGAGCAAGAGGCATGGAGCACACGGGATTTTATGGCCACGGGAGCGTGTCTCTACCATTATGTTCTTTCTCTTGATTTCGATCTGATTGAGTAGATAATGGGGGCAGATTTACACGTAGATAGCACATAGTCTAATAGGCTCAGTTATAGTCCTATCTACCGTGGAGGTCTATAGTTCAATCTCGAGTTTAAATGCATAAAAAAGTTCCGATTTTAATCTTGCTTAGTAGACAGATTATGATAACTCAACTATAACAAATAGATGGTTAGTATGGAAAACCTACTCTACAATGACAACTTCATTATTCTGTAAAAGATAATGGTTGCCATATGGATCAGACTTAAACAAGCTCATCAAGTGCTTAAGATTTTCGTGTCCCTCGAGCACTTTCTTAACATATTCTGCTACTGCTTGAAAGATTTGTTCAGCATGCTAAGCCATTTGCTGAAAAAAAAATTCAATCTCTTTAAAAACTTAATCTCTTAAGTCCATATTAGCTTATTTTCCGTTGTATTAAGTGTTTCATTTATTTAGATTAAACTTTTTTTACCTCTTTATAATTGAAATTTAACTTCTGAAGCATGTTTTTAACCGGTGTAATTTTCATTTGGCTTACAGAGTAATAATAATGATGTAGTTAAATATTACGATACACTAATTATATTCTATAAGTAAGTTCAGTTGTGACACTTTGCTATTTCGTTAAATTTGAAGGATATACAAGGACTTTGGTTCTTACTTTTTCGAGACATTGGATCTTTCTTTTTGTTTAACCAAATTATTACCGGTCAGAGAAAAATATAAAAGGACGAAAATACAAGATTTAATATTTAATTTGTACAACTTATATGAATTGCAAATATATATGTTAGTGTTTGTGTCTATTGATGTTTTTCTAAATATCATGTTTGATAGCTATAAAGTTGAACGATGTTTCTAGAATGCATGCTTGTATATTTATATTCAAGTAAAGTAGCAAAGTGGCCCTTGCAAATGCGAGAGCAACACCTTTCATGTGATAAAAAAAGATGTAAAATAAGTATTTGCTTTTAAGCAAATATACTCATATTACATAAATTTCAATATTTAGTTCTACCTTGGCTTACGTGAATCTCGTCATTTAAACTCTCGCACGAGAAAGTTAAAACTGGAACAAAAAACATGCTCTACGAACACCAAAAACTACACTACTAATGACACAAATTTGAAATCCTTCGCTCTATCCGCAAAATAATATGTCAAACAATCTTATATAGCCACGCATTAGTGCAGAACCGGGCTATAGCACCGGTTCGTAAGGCCCTTTAGTGCCAGTTCTGTAACCGGCACTAAAGAGTGGGGACTAAAGGTCCTCCCCCTTTAGTACCGGTTCTGCACGAACTGCTGGCGGGGAGCCCTTTAGTACCGGTTGGTAACACCAATGACCGGTACCAATAGGTTTGGGGGTTTTGAGTTCATGATTTGTTTTTCCTTTAATTTTGTGTTTTCCATTTAATTCTTTTTCATTTGCTGGTATTTTACGATACTACATATTATACACATTATGCATATATATAAATAGAATTTCTCGTAGAACCGATCATATATATATATATATATATATATATATATATATATATATATATATATATATATATATATATATATATATATATATATATCATTGAATGTCTCACAACCACCATTATTCACACACATAATTAGGTACATATACATTTTCTCCTACATGTTGCCTTTAGAGCCAGTGGCATTTGCCTTGGTGCCTTCAGAGCACGATGAAAATTGAGGGCGGTTCATGGGGGCGGTAGCGTGTAATGGTATTCCCCTTGGGGATGTATGACCTGGTCGAGCAAAAATCCCACTATTTCCTCTTGAAGTGCTCGTATGCGCTCCTTTGGTAGGAGCATCTCCCGCACCTCATTGAACTGTTAAGAAGGAGATAAATATGCATGTGTATTAGTTCTGTGACTAGATATCGATAATGATGTAAAAATTATGAATAGTGTTCTGTCAAACGTACCCATAGCTGTCTAGCAGATTTGGTCCTTTCGGACGCCATCATACGAATGTTTTCGCAAACGTAGGATGCACACACTTCAGTCCCCGGCGCCTGCTTCAGGGCCTTTACGAGAATATAATTTAATCAGATAATAGTTAATCAAGCATGATAATTAAGGGTATTGAAACTAGAATTAAAGAGATGTGGTAGCTAGCTAGTACTACTTAATTAATTATACCTTGGGTCAAAACGAATACAGCTTTTCTTTCCAAGAACCTGGAACCTCTCTCCTGAACTTTGCCCAAGCCCTGCCCGCCGGCAAAGAAAATGACTAGACAAGTTATTAAATAGTTGATATCAGGAAATGATGAACTAAAGAGGTCGACATATAGTTAATAATGATTGAAATTACCTGTCGACTATCCCCTTCAAGATTGAGTAGTCACTTTGTTTTGTAAGTAGTGAGTCCAGTACTTCAACTGTCCCTTCGTCAACTTTAATGACTAACAAGATCCAATGGTAACTGAATGCGCACACGTTTGCATGTCTTAATTAAGCGGGCATGTTTTTTAACATCTAGCTAGCTAGTAAGCAAAAACAGAATTTGTAGTACAAGACAGTGTGACTCACCAGAAGTTGTAAGGAAGTAGTATATCTTCATTGGTATTGAGGCGCTGCAAGAACAATAGCATGTTTTTCTCTACATCGTTTTTATACCATGCATATGTCCATGTTTCTTCATTAATGGTATTTGGGTCAATGAACCCAATGCCATAGCGTCCATCTTTTTTCATTTCATACATCTTCATCCTGCATAATACCACAGAAAAGAATATAGTGAGGATAATTACAGTTAATGATCAATCAATGAGAACTACATCTAGCTTGAGACTTAAATTACAGAAAGAAATCACTTACAGACAATAGCAACTGACGACAGCTTTGTCGAGTGCTTCTTGATTGAATAACTGCCATAGTTATGAATACTCAACCATCAGAGCTAGCTTATGGAAGTAACGCTCTTCCTTTACTTTCACCATGAGGGACTCTCGATCGGAACTCTCGGTAATTTTCATGTACCAATCATGCAATTCATACATTCTCGTTGGGAGGTTCTTGACCTCCTCAGGCTTGACCAATGGTTGGACGTGGACATATTTCGGTTTTATGTCCTCCTCTCTAAGCGGAGACATGGGCTCAATCTCGAGGAGTTGTCCAACAGTGATACCGAGCATTTCAGCCTGCCTTCTATGCTCGTTGGTTATTACCAGCTAACCGACGCCGGTACTCTCATGTGTTGATACAACAAGCGGGGGGTTCGATTATGCTGCCTGTTCTCCCAGCTGGGGAACAGTTTTCCCGCATTTTTGGCCAGCTGCTTGGCTCGAGCTCGAGCTCGACTCCTTTTTTCGTGCTCGATGTGCCTTCCTGATTTGGCGCTCATAGTCTGAGTCAACAGGCTTGGGAGCTGGTGCTTTAGCCATACGAATAAAGTGCTCAATCTTATCCCCAGGCACTTTCTCCCTTGGCGGCGTTGGCGGTTTCGGTCCAAAATGGGTGTCCACTTGGGCCTTCACTATGGCTTCGTTTTGCTCCTCGGTCATGTCGTAAGGCCACTGCGGAAGAGCCCGAGGCTTGGACCAAAATTTCTTCGCGTTTCAAATGCTAAAACACATAAGTACCCTAACTATTACAAAGATTCCCTTCGGTTTGTTCGAAGCAGCACTTTCGAGATATATAAGTCTGGAATCTCACTAGAGAAGAAAGTGATGACAGTGAAGCCTACCACATCCCAGAGTGGGATCTTTGGGTGTGAAACTTTTTTTTCGCGTGGGTCCCTTTGCGCCATAACCATGGACAATCTTCATCATTTAATTGGATGCTCGGGTCAATATTCACTGTGAATGGAGCAATTTCATCAAACTTTTCATAATCTTCTGACATGTCTATCTTGTCATCCACTCCCATGATGTTTCTTTTCCCTGAAAGAACTATGAGGCGCTTTGGCTCATCGTATGGTGCATTCGCTTCCTTATCTTTTCTTTTTCTCGGCCTGGTAGACATTTCTTTCACATAGAAAACCTGCGCCACATCATTGGCTAGAAAGAATGGTTCGTCTGCATATGCAAGATTGTTGAGATCCACTGTTGTCATTCCGTACTGCGGGTTTTCCATTACCCCGCCTCGTGTCATATTCACCCATTTGCACCGAAACAAAGGGACCTTCAAACCACGTCCATAGTCAAGTTCTCATATATCCGCTATGTAACCACAATATGTTTCCTTTCCCGTCTTCGTTGTTGCATCAAAGCGGACACCACAGTTTTGATTGGTGCTCTTCTTATCTTGGGCGATCGTGTAAAATGTATTCTCATTTATCTCGTACCCTTTGAAATTCATTATATTCGAAGATGGTAACTGGGACAACAAGTACATGTCATTTTCAATATTGCCGTCATGCATGGCACGTGTCTGCAACCAACCGGCGAAAGTCCCTGTTTGTTCACGTGTAATTCAGTCGTCAGACTGCCCTGGGTGTTTGGAGCGTAGAAAATTCTTGTGTTCTGCCATATACGGAGCCACCAAGGCGGAATTCTGAAGAACTGTGTAGTGTGCTTGAGTGAGAGAATGTCCGTCCTTAAATATTATTTAATCCCCTCCTAGCATGCCTTTTCCATCCAGTCTGCCCTTATGCCGCGACTCAGGAACACCAATCAGCTTAAGGTCAGGAATAAAGTCAATACAAAACTCAATGACCTCCTCATTTTTATGGCCCTTCGAGATGCTTCCTTCTGGCCTAGCACGGTTATGAACATATTTCTTTAAGAATCCCATGAACCTCTCAAATCGGAACATATTGTGTAGAAATACAGGACCCAAAGCGTTAATCTCTTCGCATAGGTGAACTAGGACGTGCGTCATGATGTTGAAGAAGGATGGTGGGAACACCAACTCGAAACTGACAAGACATTGCACCAAATCATTCTGTAACCTTGGTATGATTTCTGGATCGATTACCTTCTGAGAGATTGCATTAAGGAATGCACATAGCTTCACAATGACTAATCGAACATTTTCCGGTAGAAGCCCCTCAATGCAACCGGAAGCAGTTGCGTCATAATCACATGGCAGTCATGAGACTTTTGGTTCTGGAACTTTTTCTCTGCCATATTTATTATTCCCTTTAATTCGACGAGAAGCCAGATGGTACCTTCATACTGAGCAGGCATTCAAAGAAGATTTCCTTCTCTTCTTTGGTAAGAGCATAGCTGGCATGACCCTGATGTATGCCGTCTTTTCCGTGCATACGTTGCTGGTCCTCCCGTGCCTCCGGTGCATCTTTTGTCTTCCCATACACGCCCAAGAAGCTAAGCAGGGTCACGCAAAGATTCTTCGTCACATGCATCACGTCGATTGCAGAGCGGACCTCTAGGTCTTTCCAATAGAGCAGGTCCCAAATATAGATTTCTTCTTCCACATGGGTGCGCGTCATTCGGAACAGGTTGTCCGCCCAGGACCCTTTCCAAAGATTACCTTTAAATCCTTGACCATATCATGTACATCAGCACCAGTACGGTTGCGAGGCTTCGTACGGTGATCTGCCTCACCTTTGAAATGCTTGCCTTTCTTTCTTACGGGATGCCTGCTTGGAAGAAATCGACGATGTCTGATACGTCTCCAACGTATCTATAATTTTTTATTGTTTCATGCTATTATATTACCCTTTTGGATGTTTATGGGCTTTATTTTACACATATATATCATTTTGGGACTAACCTACTAACCGGAGGCCCAGGCCGTACTGCTGTTTTTTTGCCTATTTCAATATTTCGAAGAAAAGGAATATCAAACGGAGTCCAAACGGAATGAAACCTTCGGGAGCGTGATTTTTGGAACGAACGTGATCCAGAGGACTTGGAGTGCAAGTCAAGAAGCATCCGAGGCGGCCACGAGAGGGTAGGGCGCCCCCCTATAGGGCGCGCCCCCTGTCTCGTGGGCCCCCCGGGCGGCCACCGACATACTTCTTCCTCCTATATAAGCCTACGTACCCCGAAAACATCCAGGGAGCCAACAAAACACAATTTCCACCGCTGTAACCTTCTGTATCTGCGAGATCCCATCTTGGAGCCTTCGTCGGCGCTCCGCCGGAGGGGTAATCGACCACGGAGGGCTTCTACATCAACACCATAGCCCCTCCGATGAGTTGTGGGTAGTTTACCACAGACCTTCGGGTCCATAGTTATTTGCTAGATAGCTTCTTCTCTCTTTTTTTATCTCAATACAATGTTCTCCCCCTCTCTTGTGGAGATCTATTCGATGTAAACTCTTTTTGCGGTGTGTTTGTCGAGATCCGATGAATTGTGGGTTTATGATCAAGTTTATCTATGAGAAATATTTGAATCTCCTCTGAATTCTTTTATGTATGATTGAGTTATCTTTGCAAGTCTCTTCGAATTATCAGTTTGGTTTGGCCTACTAGATTGATCTTTCTTGCCATGGGAGAAGTGCTTAGCTTTGGGTTCAATCTTTCGGTGTCCTTACCCAGTGAAAGAAAGGGTTGCAAGGCACGTATTGTATATTTTCCATCGAGGATAAAAAGATGGGGTTTATATCATATTGCATGAGTTTATCCCTCTACATCATGTCATCTTGCTTAAGGCGTTACTCTGTTCTTATGAACTTAATACTCTAGATGCAGGCAGGAGTCGGTCGATGTGTGGAGTAATAGTAGTAGATGCAGGCAGGTGTCGGTCTACTTGTCACGGACGTGATGCCTATATACATGATCATGCCTAGATAATCTCATAATTATTTGCTTTTCTATCAATTGCTCGACAGTAATTTGTTCACCCACCGTAATACTTATGCTATCTTGAGAGAAGCCTCTAGTGAGACTTATGGCCCCCGGGTCTACCTCTTATCATGTTTGCTTCCAATCTACTTTTATTTGCATCTTTACTTTTTGCATCTATCTTATAAAATACCAAAAATATATCTATCTTATCATATTATCTCTATTAGATCTCACTTTCGCATGTGGCCTTGAAGGGATTGACAACCCCTTTATTGTGTTGGTTGCGAGTTCTTTGTTTGTTTGTGTAGGTGCGTGGGACTTTTGAGGAGCCTCCTACTGGATTGATACCTTGGTTCTCAAAAACTGAGGGAAATACTTACGCTACTATTGCTGCATCACCCTTTCCTCTTCAAGGAAAACTAACGCAAGCTCAAGACGTAGCAATGTCCCAGGTACACATTCTTCCTACAATTATCCAAATATATATTGTCGGTATCATCCAAACAGTGCGTGCATCCGCGGTATCCCTTGTTTGTCTGTACTGAAAAGTTACTGAGAGCAGGCCAATCAATGATGGTCACGAACAGCAACGCCTTTGGGTCAAATTCTTCCTGTTTATGCTCATCCCACGCACGTACACCTTTTCCATTCCACATCTGTAAGAGTTCTTCAACTAATGGACTTAGGTACACATCAATGTCGTTGTCGGGTTGCTTAGGGCCTTGGATGAGCACTGGCATCATAATGAACTTCCGCTTCATGCACAACCAGGGAGGAAGGTTATAGAAACATAGAGTCACAGGACAGGTGCTATGGTTGCTGCTCTGCTCCCCAAAAGGATTAATTCCATCTGCGCTTAGACCAAACCATACGTTCCTTGGGTCACCTGCAAACTCCTCCATGTACTTTCGCTCGATTTTTCTCCACTGCGACCCGTCAGCGGGTACTCTCAACTTTCTGTCTTTCTTACGGTCTTCGCCATGCCATCGCATCGCCTTGGCATGCTCTTTGTTTTGGAACAAACGTTTCAACCGTGGTATTATAGGAGCATACTACATCACCTTGGCAGGAATCTTCTTCCTGGGGTGCACACCCTCGACATCACCAGGGTCATCGTGGCTGATCTTATAGCGCAATGCACCGCATACCGGGCACGCGTTCAAATCCTCGTACTCAACGTGGTAAAGGATGCAGTCATTAGGGCTTGCATGTATCTTCTGCACCTCTAACCCTAGAGGGCAGACAACCTTCTTTGCTTCATACGTACTCTCAGGCAATTCGTTATCCTGTGGAAGCATATTCTTTATCATTAGCAGCAACTTTCCAAATCCCTTGTCAGATACACCATACTCTGCCTTCCATTGCAGCAATTCTAGTGTGGTTCCCAGCTTTTTCTTGTCGGCTTCGCAATTCAGGTACAACAATTTCTTGTGATCCTCTAACATGCGCTGCAACTTCTTCTTCTCCTTTTCACTTGCGCAGTTTCTATTTGCTTCGGCAATGGCCCGACCTAGATCATCAGCGGGCTCATCTGATGCCTCTTCTTCAGCTTCTTCCCGCATTGTCGGCTCAGCTTCTTCTCGCATTGCCGGCTCAGCTTCTTCCCCCATTGTTGTATCATCGTATTCAGGGAACCCATGGCCAGGATAGTTATCGTCGTCCTCTTCTTCTTCATTGTCTTCCATCATAACCCCTCTTTCTCCGTGCTTGGTCCAAACATTATAGTGGGGCATGAAACCGGACTCAAACTGGTGGACATGAATGGTTCTTGAGTTAGAGTAATTGTGATCATTCTTACAGCCAGCACATGGACAAGGCATAAAACCATCCGCCCGCTTGTTTGCCTGAGCCACAATCAGAAAAGTATGCACGCCATCAACGAACTCGGGAGAGCATCGGTCATCGTACATCCATTGCCGGCTCATCTTCATTACACACCACCGAATAGACCAAATTAATACAAGTTCATACATAAAGTTCATACAACACTTAAATGCAACGTACAAATAACTCTCTAGCTAAAGCATTTAGATGCAACAACAAATGCGATCAAGATCGCAACTAAGGTAACAATTGATCCAATAGCATAATGATACCAAGCCTCACTATCAATGGCATATTTTCTAATCTTTCTAATCTTCAACCGCATTTTCTCCATCTTGATCTTGTGATCATCGACGACATCGGCAACATGCAACTCCAATTCCATCTTCTCCCCCTCAATTATTTTTAATTTTTCTTTCAAATACTCGTTTTCTCTTTAAACTAAATTTAACCTCTCGACAATAGGGTTGGTTGGAATTTCCGGTTCACATACCTCCTAGATAAAAATATTTATGTCAACATGATGGGCATAATTTTTCATAAACACGAAATGCAACAAATAGTTCTAAAAGAGAATATACCACATCCGAATCATAACACGGACGAGGGCCGACGGGGACGGATATCAAAACCATGGCACTATGTATAACAAACAATGTACGGGTAAGATAATTATACAAGTAATTATATATCTAAATCACACAAACATGAAAATAGAGAGCAAGCACATTTATTCCTTCATCTTGTATTTGATAGCTTAGGCACAACCTATATCTGAGTAGTTCATGAAAGTTGTTGGTTGATGACATGGATAATTTTACCAACAAAATTAAATACGACCTTATGGATGCCCATTCACATGGTATCTCCTCCAACGTTCAGTCTTCCGTTGAATTTTCATGTATTTTTATTTTATCATGAAAATCTTATAAATCTATAAACTAAATAGGGGAAGTCCACGTATTTGTAGAGTAATACTAAAAAATATAAATTTATTAAGGAAAACATAATTGAAATTTCAAGGGAATACATGCATCTTTTTAGGGAGAATACATGCATTTTCAATGTATCAAGGATCAATCTCAAGACTAAATCACCATCCATGTGCGGTATAAACCTCTGTCATAGCTCCACGTGCATATAAATTTTTACATATTTTTTTGATTTAACAAATTGATGCAAGCGCACAGGAGAACGAAGTCTTGTAATTGTTTTTTTACTGTTGTTGTACTGAGATCCCTTCCGATGCATCTATTCCGCTGCATTCCATGTAATTAAACGTTTCTGAACTACTGGTAGGTGACCATCTAATAATTCTACATAATCATGTGGTAAATGCAAGGTGCGCCTGTTCCACTTTTCAGCCCCTATATAACGAGCACTGATGGAGCAGCTAGCATACATGAGACATGATATTTTCCAAGAGTTAATCAGTTAGCAACAAGCCAGTTCATCGGCCATCGTAGGAATGAGAGGAGTCAGGACCAGGTCTATAAGACTGACAGACAAGCTCAGGATTCAAATTCCAGCAAGATGAAACTTCCCAGAGCGATGGTAGAGAGCTTTTGTTGGGACGGGGTAAAGGGCACTGACTAGTCTGAATGCCTTTAGATTGTTCCACACACCCTTTTTCCCTTGGCCTGTGTAGATGTAGTGGTCGAAGCCATTTTTTTTTGCGGGCAATTCAGAGAGCTTTATTGATAGAAAGCACTCCTAGGACAATCAGCCAACAGGCTGGTCACTAGAAAGCTTGGAGTATTTTCAAGCCAGCATTCGGTCACATTCTAAGTGCAAGCACGTTTAGCACAAAGATGAGCCGGAATGTTTGCTGACCTGATTACATGATGAATATCAAACAGGATAAAATCCCTAGCTAGCTCTCCAATTTCATCTAAGATAGGAGCCACAATCGAACGAGAATTGTGGCGAGTGTTCCAGAGTGAAACATACTCCAGACAATCAGGCTCCATTATCACATGCGTAAAACCTCTCAGCTTGGTGAGCTTGACACCATCTCGGATAAAAGAAGCTTCCATAACGAACGGTCCAAGATGTCTGGGTAGGGTTTGCACCACACCGCGAGTAGGGCAGTGTCCGAACGAGCAACAACACCACCTCCTCCTCGGTCGTCGGCAAAATTCAGCGCACCATTTTCTAGATATCTTGATTACGCCTTGTTCCAGAGGCCTCCACCCATGTCCCAGAAGCATCAACGGCATAGTTCTGGGCAACTCAAGAATCGCCATGGCTTCTTTGGTCCTTCTTGCTGCATTCACAGGATCCAGAGCGTCTTCGCCGTGCTTCACTCAGTTCCGCGAGTGCCAAACACTCACATTACGGTAATAATGATGGCTCGATCTCTGTCAGTGCATCTTTGGTCACATAAGATATCCCTGGCCCAAGTGGCAGGGTGTAGTCGCGGGAGACTGATCTCAAACCACGCCTTAGCTTCGTCCCAAAATCTGGATGAGTGTGAGCAGTGAATCAAAGCATGTTTTAGGTCTTCTCCCATCGCAAGACAGATTTTACATCTGTCAATTTCTGCTATGCATCGTCTCTTCAGGGTGCACTCATCGGGAAGAATTCCACGAAGGACCCTCCACCAGAATACATGCACTTTGGGAACAACGTTGAGCTTCCATAAGGCATTCCACATCTGTTTATCATCCTCTGAGGCGCCGGTAGCAGATCCTTCCTTGAGAGCTAAACGCTCTTTCTGAGTCACAAGAATGCGGTACGCCGATTTAACAATGTAGTTGCCTGACTTCTCAAAAGCCCAAGCTAGAGAGTCCTCACCTCCATTCATACTGATAGGAATATTGAGGATCGCCTCCGCATCAGGTGCAATGAACGAGTTGTTGCCTCCACATACCAATGTATGCATCTATCAAATCCGCAACTCTGTTTACATTGGTATTGGCTGGCTTCAACAAGGGCTTCATGGAAATAGTGCCTGGTATCCATTTGTCATTCCATGCTGAGACAGAGGTACCAAACAAATTCGTTTTATTAAGCCAGCATCAAGAGCCCCTCTTTCCGCAATTATTGCCCAACCGGGGTCATGTAGCTTGCATGAAATCCACATCAGGGAAGTATCTACCTTTCAATACTCTTGCACACAAAGAGTCAGGTTTTGTCAAAAAACGTCACCCATGTTTTCCAAGAAGTGCAAGATTAAACAGATGCAAATCTCAGAATCCCATGCCTCCCTTACATTTTGGTGTTGCAAGTTCTTGCCAGGATACCCAGTGCATTGACTTCTTATCCAGAGAGCTGGTCCAAAAATATTACGCCATAGGAGAAGTCAGACTCTTACATACCTTTTTGGTGCATAAAAATGTACCCATCGGATACGTAGGAATTGCTTGCACAACAGATTTCAGCAATGTTTCTCTGCCCGCACATGCTAGAAGCTTCTCCGACCACCCTTGTATCTTTCCTCTGGCCTTCTCACTGATGTATTCAAAGGTGCCACTAGTCATACGCCCCACTGCAGTAGGGAGGCCAAGGTATCTCTCATTGAAAGCATCTACATGTATGTCCAGGATCCCCTTAAGAGAATTTTTCAAAGCTTCAGGTGTGTTAGTACTAAAGAATATAGCACTCTTATCTCCATTCACACTTTGTCCCGAAACAGTCCCATAAATCTGCAGAATCGCATTAAGACGAATTGCACTATCTTCATTTGCACTGATAAAAAACAAGCTATCGTCAGCAAACAGAAGATGGCTCACCCATGGGGACCTGTAGCTCACTCTTATCACCCTGTCAATGTATCCCACATTATAGAATTTCAGTAATGAGGAAAAGCCTTGCGCACAAAGGAGGAATAAGTATGGTGAGATCGGATCGCCTTGTGGGTGCCCTTTGGAGGGGGTGAAGTATGGTAAAAGCTCTCCGTTCAATCTGACAGAAAACCTGACTTAAGTAGCACATTTCATAATTAGCCTAACAAAGCTCATACAATACCCCAACTTCAGCAGGATGGCCTCAAGATAATGCCATTCGACGCGGTCGTAGGCCTTCATCATGTCTAGTTTGACAGCACAAGAAAAATTCTTCCCTTTCTTCCTACGCTTCATAATATGAGCAGTCTCATAAGTAACCAGCACGTTGTCGGTGATAAGACGCCCCGGTACAAACGCACTTTGCTCTTCACTAATTACCTCATCCAGATCATCTCTCATACGGCTAGTGACGGCCTTTGATACAATTTTGTATAACACCGGATAGAGATCAATTGAACGGTACTGCATATTAGACTGAGGGTGCCATACCTTGGGTATGAGCGTGATCGATGTATCATTGAGACCCGCAGGTAATTCACCACCATTGAGGAAATCAAGGACAGCTTGGGTCACATCATCACCGACGAGTGCCCAATGTCGTTGATAAAAGCCGGCTGTGTAACCATCCACTCCAGGGGCCTTTGAAAGCGCCATCTGAAATAGGGCTTTACGTACCTCTGCCAGTGTAAAAGGTTTTTCAATTTCCCTGTTCATCTCCTCAGAGACCTTGACAGGAACAAAATGTAGCAGCCCACTAGGATCAATTAAGCCTTGGGACTCATACAGACTTTGATAGAAGGACTGCACTTCTATCTTGTCTTCTCTTTCATCCGTACATACAGAACCATCTTGCCGTCGAAGACCATGAATTTTGTTGACACGTTTCTGTTGTGCGGTCTGGGCATGGAAATATCCTGTATTACGATCACCATCTCGAAGCCAAGGAACGCGCGAGCGTTGGCGAGCCCAAATCTCTTCCTGGTGTAGCGCTTCCCGCAGCTTCTGCGCAATGTTCCTCTCTTCATCAGTAGGGCCTCGACCAACCGACAATCGTCGAAGCTTATCAAGCTTTTTCTGTAATTGTCGTACAGCAGTGAGCATAAGTAAGTTTTTTGGCTTATACACTTGAGTTGGAGCGTCCTTACGCTTATTCTGCGATCCGTTGTTCTTCTCCTTGACCGGCGAAGTAACTTCCTCCCCGACGCCCCGCTTCAAGCTAGAGTTTTTCACCCCCTGCTTGTTACTAGAATCAGAGTATTGGCCACGCGATGAATTCTCACTAGTCGCCGGCTTCCTGTACTCCTCATGAGCCCGCAGTGATGACCCAAATGGCAGTTCACCTTTATCATTGCGAGTTCCTGGAGTTGGGCAATATAACTCAGAGTGCCCTAGATGCCCACATGAGAAGAAAAAACATGGAATTTGCTCGTAGTGGATGTCATAAGGATCCACCGTCTTCCTCCTTGCTGAATCAATCAAGATCCACCTCCGCAATGGCTTGTCCACATCAATCGTAACCCTAGCTCGGAGGTAGCCTCCCATATGATCAAAACTGGACGTCTGAATGTGCTTATCAATTTGTTTTGCAATCGGAATAGCCCATGCATCATCCCTTAAGTTGAAGGGCAAATTCAGAACCCTAGCCCACACTGGGAGCTGGTTGAACTTCACCTAATCTGGTCTCATGCAATCTTCAAACTCTGCCAAAATTACGGCTTTTTTGTTTATGTGCCGCGGCGCTCCTGCCCAGACCCTATCTCTGTCCCTCTGGTTCTCAAATTCTGCCACAAACTTATTGATACCCACCGATCGGAGTTGGAGTCCTCTCGGGTTCCCCCACGCCAGACAGAGTGCATTGCTAATGGTTTGGATGTCGTATTGATTTATGTGCAAAATCTTGCCTGCCACTTGCCACTTCGCCGGGCCATCTTTGATGCAATCATCAATCACCAAGCGCGTTGTCTCTTCCTCAGATATATCATGTTTTCCCAATGAATCTTCAAGCTGAGATCTCTCCGATCTGGAGGCCTCGCCTCCCGTCTCCTTCTGGGCGCCGCCGGCAGGAGCAGGTGTCGCCATCTGCCCTCCCCGTCGGACCTGAGCGCCCCGCTGATGAGCTCCGCAGGCGCCGGCTGTATTCCACGTCAAACACTAGTCGCCGCCAGAGGTCCCTAGGTTTCGGGGAAAGACTACGCAAAAAAAAAATGATACAATTGCAAGATACGGTCGAAGCCAATTATTATAACCTACAGTTACCTCCAAGAGGAGAGATGCAGTTGTACAACTGTACAAGGAATATTAATATTACCATTTCCAGGGATTTTTTTACTACCCGCTACTAATCATTGGAGGGAAGTTCTAGTCAACCAATATTTTTGCCAACGAATGCAATATCCTAACAGCAATTTCATTTAATTTCATAAGGGACCGAGTGCAGATCTCACTCGTCTGCACAAATTTAAAAAGGAACAATTCAAGAGTATCTTAGAACTTATCTTAGTTATCCATTTCTTAGTGGAATCTTCATAGCGCTTTATTCCCATAACGCACAGTCTGGGCAGATCAATGAACCAAACTTTTTTTTCCAGATATATAGTCATTCATCACACCGAACTTCGTTTCGTTTCATTTCATTTCACATAAGCTGATAAACACACAAGAGTCATTCATTTACACACAAACGTGTTCAGCAAAGCCAAAGCAAACAAAGCGAGAGAAACTACCAGCCAACCAAAAGAGCCACAATTCTCTTCATCATCATGCTACAGACCACAAACTAAAATCATCGCTTGTTAATCCTAAGGGTAGTAGGTATACTCATTCTTTTAGGTAATCTATTGTCCTGCCTATTTATTCAATATTTAGTCAAGCGCCATTGCGCCAACTGCCACTTTGAATCCGTGCATTCGCTTCACAGTTAAAATTTCTCTTCTGCAGCGCAGATGACTAAGAAAGAACGTGTGACTTCAAGGAAAAAACTGTAGCATTATTCCAAGAATCCGAGCTGAAACTAAACACCCGGAGACATGAATCCTCGTCGCACAGGGGTAACTCATTCATATCCTAGCAACCAACAGCAATACTTCAAACATACCTTCACACATGGCACTGAAAAAAAGGGTAACCAATGGATTCCTTCCGGTAGCAATCCAGTCTCCAAACACAGCGATCAAACTTTTAAGATAGCAGCGACATAGCTAAACTATGGGCATCATCATTGGACTCGGGACCTTCAACAAAAAAAAGTCATCTCCCGCTTTGGCTCCAGAAAGGATTTGCCAACCTGAAGACAGCCTGAGGCTTCTATTACTTGACTTGCTCCAGCATCCTTGTCCAAATAAAACAGCATCTACCACTCGCGGCAAAGCACCCTGAAAACTCCTCATCATGACAACTAACACAAGACTTTTTCAAGATAGATAAGAGGCCAGGGCATTCCAACGGGAGTAGGCATACTCATCCTTATCATAAGCATTTGGTCCCACCGTTTTTGACAGAACCTCACCCGAGGGCAGGGTGTTCTTACGATTTCATTAAGAAGAAGGGAGATGGCCGGCCCAGTTTATACGAAAAATTAGGCCGACTACATGATTGATTAGAGGACAACATTGCCAAAACCCCAGCGATGATTACAGATAACCTAACCAAAACTAGACACCACCACCATCGCAAACAAACGACCGAGAGCCAAAAAACTAGGGTACAGATGAAGATGTTCTTCTGCGACATCTCCAAGAAAATGACACCTCTCGGCTTCTAAATCACGCAAATCATTTATGGAATTAGAAACTTCACCCTCATTACTACCAAGTGAAATTCCTAATTGGTTTGCATTATCAACAATCTCATCATTCGAAAAATGCAAGATAGTATTCGACGTATTGACGGACATACCAGTAGTGACCTGAATGTCACGAAGCTTGGCCGCCCTCACGGCGCAGCGCTGTTGTATGTCGTCCACGTCCGGACGGCCCTGAAGACGAGAACTCAACCGTCGGCCCTCAGACGCCTGGTCCGGAATCCCGCCGAACTGAATAACCTCGTCCCGCGTGAAGTTGCCCGGAGAGTGACCGCCTGTCACTCCCCGAACACTCGACTGGTCTCCACGACCTGAAGATGGCGCCAAGTCAAATGATGGGGAACCAAGGGCCACCTGCCTCCAATCCCCATCCACCCCCGACCGCATGCCAGGGGTACTTACCGGCTCCACGGGCGGGGCAATCCCCCTAGGCGCAGAAGGAGAAGAGGGCCTCGAGGCCACCTGCCCCAAGCCCTCTCCAACGACCGGACCTGCCGCCTGCAGTGTCGGCCCAGCAAAAGGTGAAGAGGGCGCCGAGGCCACCTGCCCCGGCCCCCCTTCCGAAGGTAGCTCCTCCCACCCGGTAGCCCTGACCGGAGCAAGAGGAGAAAGGGGCGCCGAGGCCACCTGCCTCGAACCCCCAGTCAAGCTCGGAACGACGACCTGCAGCTCGACCGTCTCAACAATCTCCGAGGGAGGCGAGAACACTATCTCCTGACCTCCCTCCACGCCAGAACCCTCCGCTCCCGGTCCCACAAAGTCCAACGCAGGTAAAGAGTGCTCAAAAACCTCAAGAGAGTCCACCCGCTCGCTCCAAAGTCTCGGAGGTGCAGTAGCAGGCTCAATGGATCCAAATCTCAAAGTGGTCGACGGCACAGAAGAGGGAGGCGCCGTCACACCTCCAGTCGTCTGAGCAACCGACCCCGGTCCCTCGGCCATCTCTCGTCCAGGATCAGCGGCCGGAGTCTCGTTACCTCCCGTCCCACAATCACCCTCGTGCATATCAACGTCAGTGGCAGCAGGTGCCTCAGCAAACAAGCTGTCATCCTCAAACTCAATCTCAAGGCTGTACACCTGACCTCGATAAGCCCACTTAACCACATCCGGCACAAACTCAATGTCCAAAATACTGACCAACAAGCGAGCAACCCCATGAGCTCTAGTAAAGGCCATATCTACTCGCTCGGTCTTTCCCACCATGATGCCCAGACTAGCCACGACCCTGGCATCCTGCAAGGGCTTGGAAGGAACTCCCGGAAAACGCAACCAGGCCTGGGTAAGAGGTTTACCCTGAGGCTCAATCACCTTCCACTCGTGGAACTCAAGGATGCCCTCCGTACCTGGAACCTTACACATCCCAAAGCTCAGCAGCCTCTGTAAATCCTCCACTGTCGGGAACTCAACCCTGAACAAGTTTGCTTCTAGACTGACAAGCTCCCAGTGGAAGTCTCCTGGAGCCAGCTCCCGGAGCCGCTACACAATCTGGGTCTCAGAGACTTCACCTTTAGTCACTTTTACCACCCCAGTTGTCATACTGTGCACCTCAATAGGAACCTCACTCTCGGTCGGCGACTCAAAAAACGTGAGCTCGGAACAGTACACTCCGTACATCATAAGACTCGGTGCCTGCCCTCTCAAAAGCGGACATGCCCCTGACTCATGGGCTGGCTTGCCACACGTATCGCATAAAACGGCCACACACTCAGCAATGAAATGGCCCTTATCGCTACAGCGGTAACACAGCATTCTTTCCTTCTTGCGTGCAAACTTGGCCGCCTGTCCGAATCGGCCCTATCTGACACCTCCGCAGACACAGTCCCGACGGCAACATTCTCAGGAACCTCCACATCAGCAAGCGCGGTCACCACGTCCATAGCCTGGCTAGATAACCCAGACTCCTCGGTAACCCCGCCCGCAGCCGTCTGCTCGACGACAACTGCATGCTGTCTTGGACGATAGCGGCCACCTCGACCACCTCGGCCACCACGATGACCGCGAAAACCACCGCGGTGACGATGTCCCGGGCCTGACGCCCCTTCAACAAATCCTCCCGTAGGACCCAAGAAAGGCCTCTCATCCGAACCATCGCTCTGCCAAGAATAACCCCGACCACCGCCTATGGACGAAGATCCCCGGTGAAGCCCATCTCCATATGCGTTATAACCATCGTCGCCCCATTGACCACGAGGCACAGTCGAATCATCACCACCAGCCGTCGCAAGCGGCAACGGAGCCTGCGTCAGCACCGGTGCAGCCAAATGCTGCGACTGCCGGGCAACAAAGTGCGGCGGTCTGGCGCCTGACTGAACCGTCGGTGGTCGAGGCAGCAGGCCCGAAGCGGGGTGCGGCGGCCTCAGAGCAGAGGCCCCTCTGCCCATAGCAGAAGCGGGATTCGGCACCGGGGGGCGAGGAGGCACACCACCCCGGCCCAACGCCGGTTGCGGCACCACCACCGGCGCCGGGGGGCGAGCACCCGGGAGACCGGCCCCGCGGCCTGCCGCGACATGGCCAGGCGCCCCGCTAGCAGCCGGCGGCCTAGGGCCGGTGACTTCAGACGCCGTCCTGCCGATGCCAACACTCGGTGCCACCCCACCGCGGCCCGTCCCCAACTGGGGGCCGTTTCAACCACGACCCGCAACCGGCAGTGGGCCGTTCCCTCCGCGCGCAACTCCCGGCAGCGACGCTTGCCCTCCGCGGCCAGCACCTCCCATGGCGACGCGCTTGCCAGGAGGCGGCAAGGCTCCCCGGCCAGCCATCTCCCGGAGAGGGGGGATGCGCCTTGCCCGCCCCGAACCATGATTCGTAACGTAGCTGCTGTCAAACCCATGAACGATTCCGAGATTGATGCTTTGGGAGTCCGGGTGCTCGATAATTTTTGTGATGATCTCGTGCCTCCCCTCCAAGAGCCGGAGGAGGAGGACGAGATTGTCGACATGGATATAGTTAGACCCTCAGAAACGGGGAGAGAGGATCGGGTGGGTACGAAGACCAGCCCTAAGCGCAAGTGGAAGCGCAAGATATATCCGATGTCCGCTGTACGTAGGAGTGCTAGGATCTGCACGGCTAAAAAATTCCATGATGAGATATGAGAGGAATCTTTTGGAATAGCAGAGGTCTTAAGGACTTGGCTAAAAGGAGGTTTCTTGCTGAGGCATCCATCGAGCATAGATTGGAATTTATTGCATTGTCGGAAACTGGTAGAGCAAATTTCTCACCACAATTCCTCAACACTTTATCGGGGGGTATTGAGTTTGATTGGCATTGTCTGCCACCGAGAGGAAGGTCGGGAGGGATCTTGCTTGGTGTTAGATGCGACACTCTCGAAGTTCGTAGTGTGATCATGGGAGATTTTGCTGTTAAGTTCAGGGTGCGGTCTAAAGTTGACGGATTTGATTGGGCTCTGGTGGCGGTATATGGTGCCGCGCAGGAAGAATTCAAACCGGACTTTTTGGCCGATCTTGTTAGAGTCTGCGGGTCTGAGCAACTCCCCATCCTGGTTGGGGGAGACTTCAACATTATTAGGAGACGTGATGAAAAGAATAATGATAATTTCGACGGGAGATGGTCATTTATGTTTAACACTATTATTGAAAGCTTGGATTTGAGAGAGATTGAGCTTTCGGTAGGAAGTTCACATGGGCTAGCGCTTTGCCAAATCCAACGTTAGAAGTTGGATCGGTGCTTGCTAGTGTCGATTGGGAACAAAAGTTTCCCTTTGTAACAGTTCAGGCTCTCTCTCGGGATTTCTGATCCTGCGCCTCTTTTGCTTGACTCTGGTGGGGCTACCTACTCGGGCAACAAGAATTTGTTCTCATTCGAGCTTGCGTGGTTCGAAAGAGAAGGCTTCCTGGATCTTGTAGCCAGAGAGTGGGTTAAGGATGCAGGCGGTAGAAATGCGCTTGAGCGCTGGCAGAATAAGATTAGGCATCTGAGAAGTTTCCTACGTGGGTGGGCTAAACATCTTAGTGGAATTTATAAGGTTGAGAAGGAACGGCTCCTTACCCTTATTCACGCCTTAGATGTAAAAGCAGAAACCACGGTTTTGCCAGCTACCGAGCTCCATACCAAGCTTGACACTGAGATGAGGTTGAAAGAGCTACTTCGTGAAGAAGAATTAAAGTGGGCACTGCGAGCCAAGGTGCGAAAAGTGGTCCAGGGGGACGCGAACACTCAATTCTTCCACATGATTGCCAATGGCAAACATAGGAAGAAGAGAATCTTCCAGATAGAACAAGATGAGGGTACAATTATCGGTCAGGATAACCTGAAACTTTACATTACTGAGTACTACAAACGTTTGTTTGGACCACCAGAGGAGAACTGTGTGTCGCTGGATGAGTCTAGGGTCCAAGATGTACCTCAACTTACTGCTGTGGAGAACGATATCTTAACTGCCCCTTTCTCGGAAAAAGAGGTTTTCGAGGCCATTTCCAAGATGAAATATAATAAGGCACCTGGTCCGGATGGATTCCCGGCTGAGTTTTATAAGAAGTGCTGGCATATTATTAAAGGGGACCTGATGCCGATGTTCCATGATTTGTTCTCGGGACATTTGCAGCTTTTCCAACTAAATTTTGGAACAATAACCCTGCTCCCTAAGAAAACAGAGGCCGTGAGAATCGAGCAATTTCGGCCTATCTGTCTTCTGAATGTCAGTTTCAAAATCTTTACCAAAGTTGGGACGATTAGGCTCACACATATTGCTGCGCTGTTGTGCAGCCTTCTCAAGCGGCTTTCATGCGGACAGGAACATCTGGAAGGGTTGTGGTCCTTCATGAAACGCTCCATGAGATTCACGAAAAACTGGATGGTGTTATTTTCAAAGTGGATTTCGAGAAGGCTTATGATAAAGTCAAATGGTCGTTCCTTCAACAGGCCTTACGCATGAAGGGCTTTGATGAAGCTTGGCGACGCCAGGTGGAAGCTTTCATGCAAAAAGGGTGTGTTGGAATTAAAGTAAATGACGACATAGGTCACTATTTCCAAACACACAAGGGCCTGAGACAAGGCGATCCTATGTCGCCAATTTTGTTCAATATTGTGGCTGATATGTTGGCGATCCTGATTGGGAGGGCCAAGGAGGCCGGTCAGGTGAATGGCTTGGTGCCTCATCTAGTTGATGGTGGTCTTCCATTCTTCAATACGCTGATGATACAATCATTTTCATGGAACACGATTTGGCAAAAGCGAGAAACATGAAGTTAGTGTTATGCTTATTTGAACAATTGACGGGGCTTAAGATTAATTTCCATAAAAGCGAGCTGTTCTGCTTTGGTAGAGCCAAAGACGAACAAGAGGCTTATAGACAATTGTTTGGTTGTGAAGTTGGGGCTTTACCTTTCACATATCTTGGTATTCCCATTCACCATCGTAAGCTAACAAACAGCGAGTGGAAGTGCATAGAGGATTGGTTTGAGAAGAAATTGAGTTGCTGGAAAGGAAAACTCATGTCTTATGGAGGCCGGTTGATTCTTATTAACTCGGTGCTCACGAGTTTACCTATGTTCCTCTTATCCTTCTTTGAGGTCCCAGTTGGGGTTAGGAAAAGGCTGGACTTCTATCGCTCTCGATTCTTTTGGCAGAGTGATGAGCTTAAGAGGAAGTACAGACTTGCCAAATGGGATATTATCTGTCGACCAAAGGACCAGGGGGGCCTTGGTATTGAAAATATTGAAGTCAAGAATAGATGCTTGCTCAGTAAGTGGCTGTTTAAGTTGTCTTATGAGACGGAGGCAACGTGGGCGCAGATTTTACGTAGTAAATATTTCCAGTCCAAGACCCTATCCCAGGTCACTCTGAGACCAACATATTCGCCGTTCTGGAAGGGGCTCATGAGAATCAAAGCTGCCTTCTTTAACAGAACGAGGTGTATTATCGGTGATGGTAACAACACGCGATTCTGGGAGGACACGTGGCTTGGCGATTCGCCATTGGCGACCCAGTATCCGTCCCTATATCGTATTGTTCAATGTCGTGAGGCTCTTGTTGCCACGGTTATGCAGTCCGTTCCTCTAAACATTCAGTTCAGGAGGGTGCTTGTGGGTGATCGATGGGAAGCATGGCTTCACTTAGTCCGTAGACTGATGGAGGTTCAGTTAACTCCTCAGCCCGATCAGTTATGTTGGAAGCTTACTAGATCTGGAGAGTTCACAGTTAAATCGATGTATATCAATATCATTAATTCTACTGTGATTCCCAGTTCCAAAGAGGTTTGGAAAGTTAAGGTTCCTTTGAAGATTAAAGTGTTTATGTGGTTTGTGCATAAACAAGTAATCTTAACAAAGGACAATTTAGTTAAGCGTAACTGGACAGGTTCTACTAGGTGTAGTTTCTGTGATCGGGACGAGACTATTAAGCATCTCTTTTTTGACTGCCCATTGGCACGAGGGTTGTGGCGCTCTGTGCAAATTGCCTTTAACATTACTCCTCCGACTTCGCTCAACACGTTATTCGGGGCATGGCTTGCTGGGATAGAGTCCGAAACAGCTAGACACATTCGTGTAGGAGTATGTGCGTTGTTATGGGCAATTTGGAATTGCAGAAATGATTTGGCTTTTAACAGAACAACAACTATTCATTGTTTGCAGGTTTTGTTCCGGGCTACTGCGCTGATCCGTATGTGGTCCTTACTCACTCCGACGGAGGCCAGGGAGCGTTTGGTTACTGGATCTGTCCGGTGGGAGATGGTAGCGTGGGATATCTTCAACCGGTTTGGATGGCGGTCATGTAATAGGATAGGCAATTAGTTTACCTATCTTTTATTTTTGCCTGCCGGTTGTGGCTTTTGGGCTTTTTGTTTTGGCATTCAGGCTCTGTGTGAGCTAGCCGTTGCTTTTGTTTGCAGACTTTACGACCTTGTGGAACTTCATTTACTCTTTAATAAATGTGGCCGTATGCATCGTTCTGATGCAGAGGCCGGGGAATCCCCCTTTTCGAGAAAAAATGACACCTGTAGGCGTCAACGTCACTGGCACCAACCCCCACCAGGACCAAGCTTTCGCCCGGAGCGCTGCACAACACCACCCTACCGAACCTGTGGGAAGGGATCCGGCCATGCCAATAGCCGCCAATACGTAGGAGCAATCAACAAAGATCTAGTATCGGGGTGAACTCTTCGATGATGCATCCATGGAGGAAAAAGACGACCATGGTCACCTTCGTCACCGGTAGTTACCCCCGCCGGACGAGTTAATCTCAACAACCCACCACATTGAAGACTATGTTATCAGAAAACATGAGTTTAACATTTTTTTTGATAGAAAACATCATGCCTAGCGTAATCTTTTGGCAAATAACACTGATCGGCGGATTAGACTCGTTTAAGCATGTTTATGACAGATGAGTCCAAATTTGTGCATACGTGGCGTAACGGCTCGGCCGAGACATCGTTAGACGGGACATGGGGCCCACCTATGAGTGGGATCTTCTAATTCTCCTTTCTTTCACTGAAAAGTCCTATTACTTTCTCAATCCCCTTCCTCATGGTGGAAGGCACATGCGCTGCCACCCATGCCCGATCCGGACCGCCACCAACGGGCCTGACTGCACCGTCGCTGCCGGTAAACCCAGCGTTCCCTATAACTCCTCCCCCCTCCCTTTAGTCCTGCCTCCACCCGGATCGGCCCCAGGACGCAGCCGCCATGGATGCCGCCGCCACACTACCGAGGCCTCGTTGCCCCGCCGATGGCCTTCTCCTTGGACACCGATAGCCCGCCGCCGGGATACTCGCTCGCCATGCCATTTGCCACCACGAATCCGAGCTCGTTATTGAGGAAACGTGGCCTATGAGCTGCATGCAGTCGGCCGACCTAGCAAGTCATGTTGGCCGCGTTCCAGCTGCGACCCCAAGCCCCCATGGCTTGCTGCGCTGCAGGCACCTTCCTCCTAACCCTGATGGCGTGCCTCCTTGCTGGCGATGAGACCCATGGGCATCGTACTACTGCTCTGCTCTCTTGTGCTTGGGCATACCAAATCTGTGTACTTGATTCTTTTTTGGTTTTGACTAATGGGTGTCCCTGTAAAATTATAGGGACTGGTTTGCAAATGTAGACAAATCCCCCGCTTAACGTCGTCTCGGCCAAATAGTTACGCCACATCAGCAAGAGCAAAACTCGCCTGTCATAAACGTGCTTAAACAAGTCTAACCTCGTGGGCTCTTGCAATTAACTCCCCGTCGGCCAAAGCTTTCACCTAGAGTGCGTGATCCCTCCACCTCGATAAGACACTTGGGATGAGTTTAGCCACCAACACAACACCAAACTAGCCGAAGATAGCCTGGGTGTTAACGGTAGACCACGCGAACTGGAGCAGAAAGCTAGTTGCAACAACACCGCACATGCCACAACACCTGGAGCCAAGCCTGGGCAGAGATCACCACACCGCCCCAACCGAAACACGCCGGCGACGACAGCGACCAAGCAGGCACACGCCGCCAGCCAAAGTACCCACTGCTAAGCCCAACCTCCACGGCCCAAAAATCGCGTTGTAGCAAACCCCGGCAGCCAATGGCGGATCTGGAAGGGGCTCAGATCCATGGCATCAAGTGAACCTCCATGCGCCACCACGGCTGCCACACCGCCGGAGGAAGAGTACACCGTTCCCCGCACAGCCAGGGAGCGTCGTCTCCGCCGCTGCACGCATTCCCTGTTAGACTGTATATAGATACGTAAACTTGTGTATACGTGTTGTATTTGTACTTGTACCCTTTGATACTTATATATAATGAGATAGCCGCACCCCCCAAGGGTGTCGAGCAGTTGCCCAAATATTCTAGTTTTACATGGTATCAGATTAGGGTTCCCGTCTTCCGCTGCACCCCTTGCCGCCGCCGATCGCTGCCGCCGCCTAGCCCGATGGCCTCGGCTTCCTCTCCTGCTGGCGCACCCGTCGCTCCCTCGTCGCCCTTCCTCGCCTCCTCCCCGCTCGCCACGGCTTGGCGGCAGCCGTCGCTGCCCGCCGAAAGCCATCTGCAGGGCGGGCAGGGCGGGCAGGAGCAGGGCGGGCCGAACCTGCCCCAGCCGCCGATCGCCACTGGTGGCGCCTCGCCCTCGACCTTCGCCTTCGCGCCGCCACCCTCTCGCGGCGCTGCGCCGTCCGCCTACGGGGCGGCTCCCCAACCCTACGGAGCCCCTCCGCCCTACTATGGCGCTACCCCGACCTACGCTCCGTGGTACGGCGCCCCTGCACCAACCTACGGCGCCGCGCCACCGATGCCTTCTACCTGGCCGATGCCCCCGCCGTCACAGATAGCGTCGTCATCCTATGGCGCGGCCTATGGCGCCGCGCCCGCCGTGTCTTCGGTGGCCACTCCTGGACCGGTCGATGCCCCTTCCGGTCCTGGCTACGAGGCGTCCTTGGCCCTCGCTCCCCATGATGGGCAGAACATGGGTCCCCATGCGGGTTATGCTCCGGCGCCATCGCCGTTCTACTTCTCGCATCTTCTTCCGGTGAAGCTTACACCGGACAACTACCTATCCTGGCGGGCGCAGGTGCTACCTCTCCTACGGAGTCGCTACTTGGAGGGCTATGTTGATGGCTCTATCCCGTGTCCGCCGCCGTATCACCCGGCTCATCATGTGTGGGTGGCCCAAGACCAGGCGATACTCTCGGCCATCCAGTCCTCGCTGACTCCGAGCGTGTCGTCGCTTGTCATCTTCGCCGCGACATCTCGGGAGGCTTGGTCTGCACTTCACAACAGTTTTGCCTCTTAGTCTCAGGCGCGTGCTCACTCTATCCGCACTGAGTTGGAGGAGACCAAGCTTGGAGGCCTCACCATCACGGAGTACTTCAACAAGATGTCAGGACTTGCAGACACGCTGGCCTCCATTGGCCAGCCCCTTGGAGATGAGGACTTCACCACTCATGTGCTTAATGGCCTCGACGATGACTATGACAATCTCATTGAGAACGTCCATGGGCGCGAGGCGCCTCTCCCGCCACGCGAACTGTATGCGCGGCTCCTTGGTCGCGAACAGCGCATCAAAGCGCGTCGATCTACTCCGAGTTTTGCCTCTGCTAACGCCGCAACCCGTGGCAAATCGCAGAAGCCGTCGCTCCCTGCCAAGCCGGCGGGCACATCTCAGCCCTCACGGGGGGCCGCGCCGTCGATCACAGGGGGATCGCGGCCGGTGGCTTGCTGCCCCAGTTGTGGTGCTCAACAGGCGTGCTAGCTGTGTGGGATTGAGCGCCACGTAGCTTCTCGCTGTCATCGCTGCTACAAGCAAGATTTCCTTGGCCTCGGCAACAATGGCAAGGGGAATGAAAAACAGGCGGCCGCTGCGGTGGTGGGTCATGAGCACGGGCGTACTCCATCCTACTCGATTGATCCCTCGTGGTACATGGACACGGGAGCTACCAACCACCTCACCAATGACATGAGCAAGCTCTCGGTCCAGGAGCCATATCGCGGTCATGATCAGGTGCACACCGCTAACGGAGCAGGTATGCGCATCTCCCATGTTGGTCAGGCATCCCTTCTTGCACACAATTCACGAAAACTGCATTTGTCTAACATCCTTCGTATTCCCACTGCTTCGCGTAGTTTGTTGTCTGTTCCACAACTTACTCGTGACAATAATGTCCTTGCTGAATTTCACCCTTTTCGTTTCTTTATCAAGGATCGGGACACGAGGGCCGTTCTGCTTAGCGGCCGTCTTCGCCGTGGCTTGTATGCACTTGACGCGCCAACCGCACCTCCCATGCAGTTTTTTCCCCAGGCGTTCAGTGGTGTTCGTGTCCCGCCTACACATTGGCACGCGCGACTTGGTCATCCTGCCGCTCCCATAGTCCGTCATGTGTTGCATCGTCATGAGCTACCAGTTGTGTCAAATAAAACTGCTGAAACTATTTGTGATGCCTGTCAGCAGGGCAAGAGTCACCAACTCCCGTTTTCAGAGTCTAGTCGTGTTGTGAAACATCCTCTTGAGCTTATTTTTTCCGATGTATGGGGTCATGCCCAAACGTCTGTTAGTGGTCATAATTATTATGTCAGTTTCATTGATGCTTACAGTCGGTTTACCTGGCTCTATCTTATTAAGAAAAAATCTGATGTGTTTGATGTGTTTATCCAGTTTCAAGCACATGTTGAGCGTCTCCTTCGCCAGAAAATTATTCATGTCCAAAGCGACTGGGGGGGTGAATACCACAATCTCAACTCATTCTTTAACAAGCTTGGGATTACACACCGTGTGTCTTGCCCCCATACGCATCAGCAGAATGGGACTGCCGAACGTAAGCATCGTCACCTTGTAGAAACTGGCATCACTTTGTTGGCTCATGCCTCCGTACCTTTTAGGTTCTGGAGTGATGCTTTCTCCACTGCCTGTTTTTTGATCAATAGGCTTCCTTCACGACTACTGAATATGAAAACCCCACTTGAACTCTTGCTCAATGAAATCCCAGACTACACCTTTCTCAAAGTCTTCGGGTGTGCCTGTTGGCCTCATTTGCGTCCATATAATAAACATAAGCTAGAGTTTCGGTCGAAAAAGTGCGTTTTTCTTGGGTATAGTTCCCTTCACAAAGGGTACAAATGCCTACATGTTCCCACCAATCGCGTTTACATTTCTTGTGACGTTGTTTTTGATGAGAATGTGTTTCCCTTTCGTGCACTTCCGAATACCTCTATCACTCTTATGCCAGACGCTTCTTCTACCACACCTCAGCCTGATCAATTTGTGGATGTAGCATATGCTCCTGTGTTGCTCCCTAACCATGCAGCAGGTGTTGGCCGTGGCGCTCGTCTCGAGCTCCTTGAAGAACAAGCACTGGCGAGTCCGGAGGACGATCGCGTGCATGGGGCATGCATATCGGGCGGCACACCGCAACCAGCAAGAGCTGCGCCCGCGGCTGCCTCGCGGGCATCGCCCGACCCCGCTCCGCGAGCGGCGTCCTCGCCCGCCTCGTGGGAGTTGCCCGAGCTGGCCTCGCAGGAGGTTGCTCCTGGGCCAGCCACGCCAGGCTCGCCTGGGCCGGCTTCGGCTCCCGATGGGCCGGCCACCCCAGACTCGCCTGCTTCTTCGGCGCTCAGCGGCTCCGGCGTGGGCCTGGGCGACGTGGCCGTGTCGGGCGCCACACCGCCCGCCTCCCCGACGCCCAGTAGCTCCGGCGCGAGCCCTGGCGACTCGGGGTCGCCTTCTTCGTCGCCTGCATCATGCCCTGCGTCGTCACCACAACCTGTTGCTCCTCGACATCGCACGCGCAGTCAGACCGGTGTTTTTCAGCCTAAGATCCGGACCGATGGGACTGTTGCGTGGCTCGCCGCGTGCATGGCTCATGCTGCTGCGGATCCCACTGCTGAGCCTCGCCACTTTCAGGCTGCACTAGGCATTCCCCACTGGCGTGCCGCGATGGAACAGGAGTTTCAAGCATTGCTGATGGCTCTAAATGGGGTCAATATCATTGACTCTAAATGGGTGTTTAAAGTTAAACGGCATGCTGATGGCTCCATTGAGCGTTACAAGGCAAGGTTAGTGGCTAAGGGCTTCAAACAGAGGTATGGTCTTGACTATGAAGACACGTTCAGTCCAGTTATCAAGCCTACTACCATTCGTCTGCTACTATCCCTTGCTGTTACTCGAGGATGGTTTCTCCGTCAGCTTGATGTGCAGAATGCTTTTTTGCATGGAGTTCTGGAGGAGGAGGTTTATATGCGTCAGCCACCAGGGTTTGTGGATCCTGCACGTCCTAATCATCTCTGTCGTCTTTTTAAGGCGCTCTATGGTCTTAAGCAGGCTCCCCGTGCCTGGCATGCACGTCTTGGTTCGGTTTTGCGAGCACTTGGGTTCATTCCTTCTACTGCTGACACATCACTGTTCCTTCTTCAACGCCCTGAGGTTACGATGTATTTACTGGTCTATGTTGATGATATTATTCTCATCAGTTCTTCAGATGCTGCGGCAGACCGCCTTGTGGCTGCATTGAGTGGTGATTTTGCTGTTAAGGATCTCGGTGCTCTGCACTTCTTCCTTGGTCTGGAGGTGTCACGGTCTTCTGCTGGAGTCACTCTTACTCAGAAGAAGTACGCTCTGGATTTGTTGCGTCGTGCTGGTATGCTGCAGTGTAAACCTGTCGCTACTCCTATGTCTGCCACTGATCGGTTGTCTGCTTTTGATGGTGATCCTCTCTCCTCTGATGCTGCCACTGAGTACCGCAGTCTTGTTGGAGGCCTGCAGTATCTTACTATCACCAGACCAGATGTCTCTTATGCAGTCAATCGTGTCTGTCAGTTTCTTCATGCGCCCACGACATCCCATTGGTCCGCTGTGAAGCGCATTCTGCGATATATATGCCTCACTGCATCTCATGATTTGCTTCTCCAGCGTGCGCCGTCTTATGAGATCTCGGCCTTCTCTGATGCTGAGCGGGCTAGTAGTCCTGATGACCGGCGATCCACGGGGGGGTATGCAGTGTTTCTTGGTCCCAACTTGATTGCCTGGAATGCTCGCAAGCAGGCTACGGTGTCTCGCAGCAGCACAGAAGCCGAGTACAAAGCAGTTGCTGATGCGACAGCTGAGATCATTTGGGTTCAGTCCTTGCTGAGGGAGTTGCGAGTTCCTTCAGTTCACTCTCCAGTGCTTTGGTGTGATAACATTGGTGCTACGTACTTATCATCTAACCCAGTGTTTCATGCTCGAACAAAACATATTGAGGTTGACTATCACTTTGTTCGAGAGCGTGTTGCACAGAAGCTGCTTAGCATCAAGTTCATATCATCAAAGGATCAACTTGCTGACATCTTCACGAAGCCTCTTCCACAACCACAGTTTGTAAGCTGCAGGCGCAATCTTAACTTAGTTTGTACTTCAGGCCACAGTTAAGATTGAGGGAGGGTGTTAGACTGTATATGGATACATAGACTTGTGTATACGTGTTGTACTTGTACTTGTACCCTTTGGTACTTATATATAATGAGATAGCCGCACCCCCAAGGATGTCGAGCAGTTGCCCCAATATTCTAGTTTTACATTCCCGACCGAATGCCGGGCGTCGTCGCCACCTCCGCCTCAGGCCACCACGCGTGGGTGTCGCGTCGAGCGCAGCCTCCGAGCCAATGCGCGACCACCAACAACACTACTCCACAACCGATTGGGACCTGAACCCACCGGATTTGGCTTGTCCTCGCACCGCCTACCCCATTTGTTGGTGATCGATGTGCTACCAGAGCAGCCGTGCTCCATCCGCACCATGCGCCAAGCGGCCCATATGCCCCATAAGCCACCGCTGCATCACCACAAAGCCACGGTCACCATGCCGCCGACAAGTGCCACCTCGCAATGAAGCCACAGTCACTATGCGACTAGCAGGTGCCCCTCACCCAATGGGCATGCGGGCCTGTGGAGCGCCCCATCACCACCTTCATAGGAGCCAGCACCGGCTCAGCCAACGGCACCTCGAGTAGTGGTGAGACAGCGGATAAACACGGGGTAGGCGATGGCGCGAGTCAGGGTTCACCCCGTGTCGCCCTCCTCTGTCGCGCGCGGGGGGGGGGGGTGGGGTGGAGGAGATGGTCCTGCCTATCGAATATGTAGTTCATACCGACCTCGTCTTACCTCTGCAAGACCAGATCACATTTTATCAAGACGAAGAGAGATGATCTAGTTTATAAAGGAAACTAGACAGAAAAACCTAACATTTTCTGGTTAATTAGGGACAAAACGAGTGAAACCAAAATAAAGAAAAAGACACTAGAGCTTGGAGATCGCGTGAGCCAGACACAAGAGTGCCAAGGCTCAAAATCTAAAATCAACTTATTTGTATGAGTCAAGAATTAGGTATTATGCACTTTGCATGAAACTTCAACAGAAATCTATATATATTTGCTTACAATTTTTCATGTTTGATACGTGTGTTGCACGTTCACGCTTACTAGTATGTAGGAAAAGATTGTATCGGTATAAACTTATATGAATTCAACAATATGATATATTTTTTGCATATAACTTATATTTTGCTAGTAAGATGGTTAAAATTTGACCCAAACTATGAGTGAACTAATAAAACCAGACGAAGGGAGTAAGTATATTAACTAACAACCCTTGTACAAGTTTTGAGGCGAAAATATAGAGCAAGCACATTTAGTCCCTCTCTTATTGGACATCTTAGGCCCGACCTATTGGAGTAGTCGTATGATAACTTCTTGGTTGTTGACATGGATATTTTTATCAACAAGATTATATACAACCTGATATGTGCCCATTAACATGGTATCTCCTACAAATGTTCTATCTCAAACAAATTTTTTGTATTTTTATCTTACAATGAAAATCTTGTAAATCATACATAAAGAGGAAAGTCCACATATTTTTTAGTTAGTCCGAAATAAAATCAATTTATGAATTAAAACATAATTAAACTTCAAAAGGAATACATACATTTTAAATGTACCAATTATCATGCTAAGAAGTAAACCACCATCTATGTGTGGTATATAAACCTCCTTGGTCATCAGCTCCACTTGCATATAAATTTTTAAATATGCTTTTCAATTTAACTAAATGGTACAAGAGCACCCAGGAGCACAAAATTGACTAATTGTTTTTTTCTCTAAGTTACTAGAGATGATGAAGTTGAACTGCTATGGTAGGTGGACCATCTAATAATCGTACAGAATCAAGTCGTAAATGTAAGGCATGCCCGTTCCATGTTGCAGCCCCTATATAACGAGCACTAATGGAGCAGCTAGTATACATGAGACATGATGTTTTCCAATGAGTAGACGATGTCCTGTGAGTAAGCACTGTGAATCAGTTAGCAACAAGGCCAGTTCATGGGCCATGTAGGAATGAGATGAATCGGGATCAGTTCTGCAAGAATGACTGGCAAGTTCAGCATTCAATTTCCAGCGAGATCATGCTCAGGGCATTTGGTGCACATAGCACAGTTTTGATAACTGAGAATACTTTAAGCGCTATTGGAGTAGTTGTATTAGCTTTTTTAGCACACATGGAGAATTGGTAAATGGGTGTGAAGGCTTGTACCTTGAGGAGTTCTGGACAGTTCTCATAGGCATTGTACTGAATCAATAAATGCTTGGAAGGACCCAAGCGAGTGGTTTTGTTAAGAGAAGAGGATCACCTCCAGCCTTTGCATCAGAGTGATGCATGCAACCCCTTTATTGCGCAAAGTATTCAAAAAGTCTGTGGTCCAATACAAGCTCACTCAGAGCTAAAAATAGTAATAAAAAGGTAAATTTTGCCACAACTCGCGAAAATAGGAGGAGACGACTAAACACCTAGCCTATTACTAAACCACCTTGCAAACCCATAATTCTCCTGTGCTGCTTGTCCTGGGTAGTCAGCAATGAATTCATGCAAAGTATCATCAACGAAAGAATACTCGCTCCACTTACCAAAGCACCAAGTGAAGTACAAGTAGTCCCTTCGAACTGCTGGATGATCTGGACCAAGGGAACCTGCAAACTGATCTCCATTAAGGAACAAGCTACAACCACCAAGTCTAGTAGCCCTCGCCCACTTCCACTACCCGGATTACCACCGGAAAATATGGTACGCCCGTGGAGAGTGTCGCACGGTGACAATGAGCAATAGCTCACCATGGCACTCGGTAAGCCAGGAAATTGAACTATACGAAATTGTTTCTGCATTTTGTTTATCCCCAAGAAACCACAATATGACTGAATTGTTGTCAAGCTCAATGACAGTAAGTTGGTTATTTGGGAAAATCAGCGCATAACGGGTGCCTTTAAGGAATATACGATTGGCAAGCTGATATCCTTAATCGCAGCACGTAGCTCGTGAGTACGAGTCACCAATGCGGCAGTAGTAGAGGACATTCTTTTTCCGATAAAGGCATCCTTATTACCTAAAAGCTTGAAGTATTACACCCGGCATCTGCATAACTGAGATGCACATAGCCATAACCAAGTCCAAGTTCCAAAAAAAATCAAAAAAGGCAGAATACAAGTAATCATGTGGAGACTATATAATGCCTAAGACGTGGGAGGGCCAATCCAAAGACCATGTTGCCATCCATGTCGGGTAAAAGTATCGCTCGTCGTGGCCTCCAAGCGTGTACACACTTCCGTAAATAGGTCTGATTCACCACATGGTGTAGAAACTATGCTGAAAAGAAGAACTTTTATAGTTAAAAACCTTATCATTTCTACATAGCCAAGGCGACAAAATCACCACAAGCTTTGCCACCCTGAGAAGAATCCTAAACTTGTTATTGATCCCATGTAACTAGTTGCCAAAAATATTAGCAACACTACATGGAGGGTACAAGTCAGAAGCTACTTGGATGACTGGCCATATAGAACGAGCCAATTTGCAATGGAAGAACAAGTGTTTTGTAGTCTCATCATGGTGACAAAAGCACATTACGCACTTCCATGCCAAATTCTCATAATAAAGTTATCTTTGGTAAGAATGACTCCTCAACGAAGAAACCACGCAAAGATTTATTCTTGAGTGGTATCTTCATCTTCCAAATCATTTCATTATTATCAACTAGCACATCTGACTAGATCAATGCTCTCTATACATGGACTCCACCGAGAAATTACCACTCACATGTAGGTTCCAGCGAAATGTATCGGTCCCTTGCGACAATTACACCGTGGACAGGCGTTGTACAAAAGTGTTCCACGATTTAAGTCTAGGAACGATTCAATCTCTCCTGGACATCACCTTCGGTGGAAAGGATTCCATAACCATGTTGATAGTATCACCCTTGTGATGCAAAATATTGTATAGGGAAGGATATTGTTCGCGGAGAATGGCATTGCCTAGCCACTTATCCTCCTAGAACCTAATCTTTGATAAATAATTAACAACAAAGGATCCATAGGGGAAGAGATGTTTCTTCGTATCCATTAAACCACCCTAAAAGTGTGAGTCCACATGCATCCAATAACTAGAGATACTTCTTTTGAGCCCACATATATTCTTCTTAGGGGAGTTTGTCATACACCATCTTCCGTAAGTAGCTTAAACAACCATTTTCCAAGTAGGGCAGTATTTTTAACCTCGAGGTCATGAATACCCAGCCGTCCTTGGTCTTTGAGGCAGCAAAATACACTCCATTTAGTCGGTCAATATTTCTTCTTTTTGTTATCTCCTTGTCAATATAATGTTGATCGGAACTAATCCAATCTATGTAAAACTCTTTTAGGCAATTGAAAGAAGGAAATAATATACATTTCCATATTAGTTATCATTGAGTTTATGAGGACCAATCTTCCACCTAGAGATAGCAGTTTACATTTCCAACTACATAACCTTTTTTGTAGTATCTCCTCGACGTGTTTCCACCCTAAAAGTCATGATCCATAAAGAGAACCGTATCGTCGGCATATTGAAGGATAGCAAGTCCACCATTTACAAGGTGAGTAACTACCCCGTCCATTTGGCCATCAACCTTTGCACGCTCAATCATGGCAGCTAGCATATAATCTACTATATTAAATAGCATGTGTGATAAAGAGTCACCTTGTCTCAATCCTTTTTTTTTCATTTGGAAGTAGCAGCCAAACGTCATCATTGACTTTAATAGATACACTCCCTCCACAAATGAAACTATGGATTAGACCACGCCACTCTGCAGAGAAGCTTTCATTCCGAGAGTATTGGATAAAAGACTAATTGACTTTATCATATGCTTTTTCGAAGTCAATTTTGAGAATTATCCCATTCAACTTTTTCTGATGTAGTTCGTAGACTGCTTCATGAAGGATTACAACACCATCTAAGATGTTTCTACCCTGCATGAATGCAGTCTGGGAGGGACGAACCACATGGTCAGCCACCGAGTTTAGCCTAATCATCACAACTTTCTTGAAAATTTTAAAACTAACATTAAGGAGACAGATAGGTCTATATTATTGTATCCTTACATCCTCATTAACCTTAGGTAATAAAATTATCTCACCAAAATTTAGGTGGAACAATTGTAGTTGTCCAGCATGGAGATGGCTAAACAATTCTAGAAGGTCCGGTTTGATAACCTCCATGTTCTGATAGAACTCAGCTAGAAAAGCATCTGGATCTAGGACCTTATTGTGTTTCATCAGAAAAAACGCCTTATTTACCTCCTAGGAATAGGGAGCTGTTAGAAGGTTATTTTCCTCAACACAAACCTGGGGAATTTCATCTATTCGGGACTAACGTAACAAAAATTTACCCTCTTCTGGAACCCCAAACGGATATTTATAATAATTAGTAATGTAAGATTTGAGTTGAGGACATGATGGTGTGGCTTGGAGATGAGGACGAGGTCACCAGAAAGAGGGCTCCATCGGCATTGCAGCCTTCTGCGAGGTCGGGTAGGCGAGCTTGCTCGCCTATTAGGAGGTGGTGGATGCGGAGTTCGCAACGGCCGGTGCTAGCATTGATATCCTGAATGGCGATACGCCAGCCAAAGGAGTGGAATAAGGTGAAGTAGGGGTCCGCATGGGCTAAGGGGATGCGTGAGAGGCGGAACCGGAGGAGGCGGCGGAGGGAGACATTGAAGAGAGCTATGGAGGCAGACGTCTCACGGGGGACAACAAGGAGGGGGCCTTGGGTAGCGAGGTTGGATGGCGGGGGCGGGCGCGATCAATGGGATCAACTCCGTTGGGAAGTACATCGAAGACGAGGCTGTTTCTTCGGGGTTTGTGGGCAGAGTGATTGAGCTGGTAGTGGAGGCGAGGGTGGTGGTGCAGGCCCATGACAAAGTCTTGGTCCGGCGCCTTGCCGACGTCTCCATTGCTCGTCCGCCTCGCTGATGCATTTGCAGCCGAGTGCGGGTTGCGTCGCGTAGGGATGGCGGCCTACCTTGATTGTTTCTTTCCACTTAATCTTATCATGTCACGACCAATTATACGGATATGAGGAGTGAGAGAAAGTGTGTTTGTGCATCGATGAGGACGCAAACCTGTTATGGATTCCATGGCTGCCAAATTTCGTCACAGTGTAGCAACAACACCCAGCCAAGCAACCCAACGGATGGTGCGATGACGACGACCCAGTGATCACAAATTAGCACCTTGGGGTACTGAAGAGCTGAAACTAAAGGGCGGGACACGTCCTTTGACTGGATAAATGAGGATGCCAGTGTTGGTCTGCATTTGATGTAAATTGACCACGGCCATACATGCACATGACTTGGCTCAGATTCTCAAAAGGCCAAACCTTAGGCAGCATTCGTGTAGCCAAAGGGAAGAGTTACCGGAGTGGAAGGCGACATCATAAAGATCCCAATATAATATTGAATTGGACATGTGTGGCACCTGCACAATACTAGTGCCCGATAAAGTTAATAGAGATGATAAAGCTGAACTTCTGTGGTAGGTGGGCCATCTAATAATTGTACATAATAAAGTCGTAAATGTAGGCATGCCCGTTCCTCTTTTGAGCCCCTATATAACGAGCACTGATTGAGCAGCTAGTATACATGAGACATGATGTTTTCCAAGGAGTTGCCGCTTTCCCGCGAACCAGCACGGTGAATCAGTTAGCAACTAGGAGAGTTCATGGGCCGAGGTATGAATGAGAGGAATTGGGATCAGTTCTATAAGAATGTCTGGCAAGTATAGGATTGAAATTCCAGCGAGATCAATCTTCCTAGAGGAATGGTTCAGTTTCGAACAAGAATTTTGTGTACATAGCCTAGTTTTGCTATCTTAGAAGAAATGAAGAATTACATTGGAAATAGTTAATAGTTGTAAAGGCTTCGGGACTGACTAGACCGAGTTTCTATGTCGAAAAGTGGATGATCCCGGCCTCTGCATCACATGATGCACACAACCATTTTATTAAAAGTAGATAAAGTTCAAGTCATCGATTATTAGCCAGTAATGCAAATTAAAATAAAACATGACCACAACCGGTCGCACCCCAGACAGGCATAGCTCATCCACGTGATCTACGAGCAGCTCACCAATCAAACTAGTTGAGTAAACCCCGCGCAATTGTTTGCAGCTGGCTATACCCAGAGGCTATAAGCGTCCGCGTGTTCACATGATGGAGTGATGACCATATATGGATGGAAGTTGTAGGCCTATAGATAACCTATAAGTAATTATGAGTAAATGATTTGTTAAAAATGCAGTCATTTCAACAATTCCATATTGCCCAGGGAATGACACAAACTCCCACATGGATATGTCCCTTCAACATGTGATGAATACCACCGATCCATACTAACGATCGATGATTTAGTAGAAAGTTGTATTAAATCAGCGACAACTAAAATGGATCCGAAGAAGGAGTATTGTTAATTTCAGGAAAAAAACTACCAACAACTAATTACGCGAGAGAAATTCTACTAATGAATGCACTATCCTAACAACAATTTTGTTTAAGTTAGGGGGCAAGTGCACATATCACTCTTCTATAAAAAAATTAAAAAGGGAACAATTCAAGAGTATCTTAGAGCATCTCTAGCAGATCCCGTAAACCGGGCCCCTCCGCTAAAATAACCGTTTGTTTGCGGGATCCATCCCGTATACCCGTCCCTAAGACTAGCCATAGTGGGGGTAACTTCAGCAGTAACTTCAAATCCACCTCAGCAAATTTGTCTACGTGTCAGTGAGTTAATAAGGAGAGAGATAGATGCAGTAACATAGCTATAGCTGGTTACCGTAACATAGCGCTTCTTACGATAATTCTTTAATGTGAATCGATCCGCTGCGGGCGTCCCCATCGCGAAAGAAAAAAATATCTTTCCCTTGTCCACGACTGCACATCCATCCTCTTCCTCCCTGCCGCCTCGATCCCCCTGTCCCGCACTCCGTCTCGCCGGCCGACGGCGGCTCTGGCCAGCGGGGCGAAGCCGCCCGAGTCATGGCTAAGTCTGGTGCCCGTAAGGAGGCAGTACCAGCCCGTTCATCGGCGACCTCGCCGCCGCCGCAGCGCGTCCCCGGCGCCCCGGCAGGCTCGTGCGCCAGCCGCTTGCCGCAGTCGCTCTTCTACCCCCGCGCTCCGACTAGCTCGTCCACCAGTCCGTCGACACCGCCGCACCTGTACCCTCCTCTCGTGGAATCCTCTACTGCAAACCCTACATGGTATAAATCTCTGCTTTCAATTCAATCTTCAGCAATTGCAATTTCTTCATCTCAAAGTTGCAGCATCAGGCAATTTATGTTTTTTGTTCAGGATCTAGAATACCTGATTCAGCGTGTGTAGTTGTTCAGGGAATTTTCTATACTGCCAAGTCTGTACTCACATCCCCCTACTGTAGTTAGTAGGATTATCCATCTTAATAAAACAGCAGTAGGTAGTGTTTGTACTGCCAAGTCTTTACTAACATCTAAGTCTGAATTTGTAAGTCTGATTCAGCGTGTGTAGATGTAGCTTGAATACATGCAAGGATAACTACAGATTAATTTTTCTTAAAACAAATTGTTTCAAACCTTTCATCAGAGAATTCATGAGCTGTAGTTTGAAATCCTTTTTGGAATGAAAATTGTTTATGATTGGAACATACTTTAGGCTTCTAAACCAAAGTCCTCAAAAGCTATATATTCAGTGGCTTCAAGGGAATTGTCCTCTCGTTCCAAAATCCCTAGCTTTGTATTAATAAAATGCGGATCTGAACATAACCTCATATTTGTAACAGGAGGCCAATATACACCCCTGCACCTGAAGGCTTGCTAAGTTTTGGACAATTCCCTCCAATGCATCCTTATAATTTTCGAGGAGGCCGAGGAGCGCCCATCAGCTGGCCGTGATAAGGCTAAGGTTGAACGTGCTGGTAAAGGCAAGTCAGAAGGGCTCTCACAAGAGCTTGGAGAAAGATTGGACAAATTCATCGAGGTTAACAATCAATCGATGGAGGACCGCCAAAAGGTGATAGACAGCCAGGTGATTCTATCAAATCAACAGCTTGAGACCGCAAAGATCAACAACAAAACAAAACTGTTTGATGTTTACTCCAAAATCTTTTAGCGGACACATCTAAGAAGGATGATGCTGAAAAGGCTCGACTTGCTAATGCTTTGAGTAAAATGGAGCCCATGGTATTTCCTGAAGGAGATTCAGGTATTTTTATAGTTTGTCTCTCAATAGGTTGATTTTTGTTATGAACCTGAATCATACCATTCGGATCAGGTACTGACTATTATTATTTGTCTACTGTTTGGCAAGGTGATTGAAGGGAAAGAAATGATGCACTATGAAGCATATCAGAAGATAGATTATTCAGCTACATTCAGTCAGTTAATGGTGTGAACTAAATGGATAGTCCTGCTGCATTTTGTCTCAGTCAGTTTATTGTGTGAACCTAATGGATTGTTCAACACTTTTGTTGTCCCGGTCAGTTTATTGTCTGAACCTGATGGATTATTATTGTGTGAACTTGATGGATTGTTATTGTGTGAACATGGTGGATTTTTAATTATGCACTGATGGACCGACCAGCTGTGGAGGTACAAGCCACACATAGATTACAAAGTTAAAGTAATACTATAGATCCCACAGAACAATAAATGGCAACCTCCATGTTACTACCTCTATGTTACTACCCAATGTGGAGGTAGTAACATAGGCTAGTAACATATGCATGTTACTACTCTATGTTACTACGCACTATGACTAGTCTAATAGATCCTCCAAATCTAGCCTTTCCGGAAATTTTTTTGGGATCCCGCATTCGCGAGCCCAATTGCTCTATATGTGCGGGACTTCACCTTCTTTTGCAGTATCCACTATCCTTGGCGGGAGGGAAATTTCAGCGCCAACCGCTTCCCTCGCAGCTGGTGCCACCACCTCCCAAGCTTGATTCCGGCCAAATAGTGAAGCGGCCGCATCTCGACGCCGCCGGTGCCCGCCCATGGTCTTGAAGCTCAATCTCCGCCACCGGTTCACCCCCACAATTGCTCAGCTGCAAGCCCGGGTGCGGGCGCGCACCAGTAGATCGGCCGTGGGCGCGCAGCAGCGGCCGGTGAGGGCGAGGGCACGGGCGCACAACAGTAGGGCGGACGAGCAACGGCGGCGGCTGCGGGCGCGCAACGGCGGGCGGCTGCTCCAGCCGCGGCCGAGCAGAGGGCGGCCGACGGAGGGCGTGGGTGCGCAGCGGCAGCGGCTCCGGCCGCTGACGGGCACGCAGCAGCAACGGCTCCACGCGCGTGCATGCAGGAGCAGCTAGAGCTTGGCGACGCGCGGGCATGCACGAGCAGCAGCAGCTCGAGGGTCGAGGCGGTCAGAGCATGCGGCCTTGCATTGGAGCTGTCTCGACCAAATTGTAATCTAGATTTTGTTTTTAAGGTGTTTTGTGCTATTTTCTAGGGATCCTATTGTGAATGTAACTACTGACAAATGGGCTCTATGTCTGACATTAAAGATTTTTACGGAATCTATTCTATGAAAGCACATGCCATTCTGTGAAAACGTGTAAAAATTGTTTTGTGGGATCCTCTAAATGATTTGCGGGATGAGTGTTTACATGATCTGCTAGAGATGCTCTTAGACCTTCCCTTAGTTTCATTTCTTAGTGCAATCTCCATAGCGCTTTATTCCAATAACGCACAATCTTGGGTAGCTCAACAAAACAGACAATTTTCTTTCCAGATATATAGTCGCTCGTGGCACCCAACGTCCTTTCGTTTCTGTTCATTTCACAGAAGATGATAAACACATGAGGGTCGTCATTCGTTTACACACAAAAATGTTCAGCAAAGCCAAAGCAAATGAAGCAACCGGGTCCACAAGAAGGTGCCGCTGCTCCTCCTCGACAGCAACCCGGTCCACAAGGTGCCGCTGCTCCTCCACAACGGCCTCGCCGTCGACGAGTCGCTCGTCGGGGCGGGCAGATGGGGTCTAGAGGTCCGCGCCCATTGAGGATGTGTCGGGTTCGGATATCCATACCCTGCTTAACATGTACGCGCCACATAGCCGAGAAACACAAGCACAACACGAGCTTGGCCATCATTGCCATGGGCTATGCCTGGTGGGTCTCTGTAAGACGCTGAGTGTTCACCATGGCCATTTATAGCCTACTGTCAGCTCCAAGACGAGAGATACAGAGATGCACCGAACGCTGGTTGCGCTACAGCTAAAGCAGTTGACATCCCTCTGCAGTCCAACGATCATTGGCTAACGACAACGACACTGGAATATATAACATAGAAGCTGATCAACACACAATATTTATTTGTTTACACACACAACGTGAGTGTAAAGAAAAATGAGAGCAAACGACTACGAGCCCACCAAACGAGCCATGGTTCTCTTCGTCTCGCTACAGACCGCAAAGCTTACTGAATCAGGCTCCCCACATCCATCATCACTTGTTCAAGATTTCTGTCGCCACTGCCAACAACAACTTGGCCACGAAACACCGTTTGCTTCCGAGGTTAATTTCACTTCTGCAAGGCAAACCGATAAGACAGCACATGTGAACATCATAGAAATAGCAGCATTAGGTTTAACAGAGAACAGATTACTAAAGCAAGCAACGCTGCAACTCCACCAGAAACAAAACATCTCCATCGCCCCCTAAAAATTTAATACACACGCCTCATCATCTTACAGGGTAATTCATCCAACATCCAGAACCACGGCAACAATCCTCCAAACATACCTAGGCACAGTACACTGAAAAAACCCCGTTAAACATTTTCAAAATCCTCAAAAACCTAACAGAAAAAAAGATACGGGGCTTTTAATATCTGGAGAGGCAAAAAAATTCAAACTTACTAATGGCGCACCTGCCCATGGTGCGCCATTACTATCTTCCCGCCTTCAACATTCAAAAAAAATAAAAAAAATAAAAAAAATTACTAATGGCGCACCTGCCCATGGTGCGCCATTAGTATCTTCCCGCCTTCAAAATTCAAAATAAATCAAAAAAATAAAAAAAAGTTACTAATGGCGCACCGGCCCATGGTGCGCCATTAGTATCTTCCCGCCTTCAAAATTCAAAAAAAAAAAAAGTAATGGCGCACCTGCCCACGGTGCGCCATTACTATGCCGTATATATGGCTGGGCGTGTCCTCTCCTCCTTACCTCTTCATTCTTCTCCTTCACTCCACCTCTCCTCCTTAGCTCTTCATTCTTCTCCTCCACTCCACCTCTCCTCCACTCCTCCACTCCATCTTCCCTTCTCTCCTCCACCATACTACCCTCCTCCTCTCCGGCGACCTCCTCCTCCTCCTCTCCGGCGACCTCCTCCTCCTCTCCGGCGACCTCCTCCTCCCTCCTCTTCTCTCCTCCCCTCCCATCCCCTCACGGTTTCTCCTCCCTCCTCTTCGGTGAGCTCCTCCTCCCTCATCTCCGGTGAGCTCCTCCTCCTCCCTCCTCTCCGGTGAGCTCCTCCTCCCTCATCTCCGGTGAGCTCCTCCTCCCTCATCTCCGGTGAGCTCCTCCTCCCTCCTCTCCGATGAGCTCCTCCTCCCTTCTCTCCTCCCATCCCCTCATGGTTTCTCCTTCCTTCTCTCCGATGCTCCGGTGAACTCCTCTCCGGCGACCTCCTCCTCCTCTCCGGCGAACTCCTCTCGGGCAAAAGAACACGGCAAAAGAACGTACAAGATCCAAAAACGGGAACAAAATTTGAAAAAATATCGTGCAAAAAAAGAGCAAAAAATGGGCAAAATAATTGCGATCCAGATCCAAATTCAAAATTCAAAAATAGCAATGGCGCACGGTGGGGGTTAGACGGTGCGCCACTACTATTTTCCCGCCTTCAAAATTCAAAAATACTAATGGCGCACCGTGGTCAATACTAATGGCGCACCAGTGGCCTATACTAATGGCGCACCGTGGCCTATACTAATGGCGCACCAGTGGTGCGCCATTAGTATACCAGATACTCATGGCGCACCAGTGATGCGCCATTAGTAAAAAAATACTAGTGGCGTGATACTAATGGCGCACCAGTAGTGCGCCATTAGTAGGCAAAACTGGTGCGCCATTAGTAGGTCTTTTCCTAGTAGTGTTATATTCCACCTAACCCAATCTACATCAGAACCTGCCCACTAGCCCGACTGGTCAGCACGCAGCACACACACTAGGAGGTCCTGGGTTCGATTCTTAGGCTCCCCAATTTTTATTTTTATGTATTTAAAATGATGTTTGATATTTATTTCTGTTTAAATATCTTAAAATTTGTTTAAATCATAACAGTAATATTTTTTTATAAAAACAGTAATAATTTTTTTAAAAAATATGTTCAAATTTGTTATTTGAAAATATTTATGAATATGAAAAAGGTGGAGTGGAGGGTGCGGTGGGTCATCGGCGACGGTGGAGTGGGGGAGGGTGCGGGCGGGGTCGGCGGCGGCCGGTGGAGCGGGGAGGTGCGGTTGGTCGGCGGCGGTGGAGTGGGGAGGTGCGGGCCGGGGTCGGCGGCGGCCGGTGGAGCGGGGAGGTGCGTGGGTCGTCGGCGACGGTGGAGTGGGGGACCGGATCTGGCGAGGTGGGATAGCGATCGAGATGGAGGGGGATCGAGATCGAGTGTCCATGAAATTTAAAAACATTCATGAGTTCAAAAAGTGCCCATAAAATACAATCGAGAAATGAAGACTACGATTTAAATACAATCGAACTTAGCTAGCTATCTGTTCACAATCTTCTTGCCCTTCTTTTTCACAATCGATCTTAGCTAGCTAGCTATCTGTTCACAATCTTCTTGTCCATGAAACCACGCAAGAGCAGGTGGTCCCGCACCTGCCCGGAATCCGGGTCCGCAATAAGGCTCTTCAGCTTGCATCTTCGACACGGACATCTTATCTCCGTCTCATTCTTTTGAAGCATCTCGGCCTTCGCGGAGCTAAAAAACCTATTCACGATGCCTTCGGTCATCGTGCGGACCATGATCGCCTGCAAGGTAGAGCAAAATGATATTTTAGAACCAAGAAATTTTTTGGCATGACTTTCCCTAAAAATAGGACCAAAAAGAATGCATAGTGCCAAAATTCTCGCCGAAACGGAAATGAATCAACATTCCGGCAAAATATTGTCAACTATCGCATTTCAAATACCGGTCCCCGCAAACACAAACATATATGCAACACCACAAACATATGCAACACCACGAACATACATAGATCTAGCTAGGCCACGAAAAGTGCATGTGCACGTTGTTGGAGAGGGAGAACAACATAAAGATAGCTTCCCCCCTTACTTACCTATCAAAAAAAGATAATTTAACCACTTAATTTGGATGAATCTATGGTGCAAATGAGGTGAGGAGGAGGAGGCAGCCGAGACAAGCTTGGAGGAGGAGGTGGAGAGAATGAAGTGGGGAAAGTAAGTGGGTAGGTGGGCTGTCCAAAATATCTTATTGGTCCCAGCTTACTAATGGCGCACCAGATGCAAATGCGCCCTGGTTACTAATGGCGCACCTGCTTCTAGTGCGCCATTAGAAGTTTTGCAAAAAAAATAAAAAAAGTATATATTCTAATAGCGCACCGAGGCACAGTGCGTCATTACTAGTTTACACTAGTAATGGCGCACTGTGCCACGGTGCGTCATTAGAATGTTTGGAAAAAAAATTGTTACTAATGACACACCTTGTGCTTGGTGCGCCATTAGTATCTTCCACACTAATGACGCACCACCTGACAGGTGCGCCATTAGTGTCCATCTCATCTATAACCCTTTTCCTAGTAGTGTGGGCGGCGCTGTGGATGGAACTGCGAGGCACAGAGACGGTCCGTGGTGGAGCCTCACGTTGCTAGAGGAGCACCTCGGGGAGAGGCATTTCTTCGGTGGTGACTCCATCGGGCTCGTGGACATAGCAGCTAGTGTACTGGCACACTGGCTTGGAGTCATGGAGAAGATCTCGGGAGTGACTGTGGTCACCGACGAGGAGTTCCCGGCCCTTTATTCTCTTCACAAATATGATGTGAAGACATGCTTGCCGGAGAGGGGTGAGCTCGTCGCCATGTTCTTTGGGTGCAAGGAGATGTTTCGATCAATGGCAATGGCGATGCCACAGTAGTAAGTGGTCCACTTTAATTCGACTTTTTTGTTTTCTACCACTTTCCCGCAATCTTATCCTTTTTTCCTTGCATTGTAACACGCTTCTATGGTTTCTGCTAAACTGGGATTAATAAAGTGAGAGCTTTCTTGAGAATAATACTCCCTCCATCTCAATATACAAGGCTACTACTCATTTCAATGTATAAATTTGTGAAGGAAATATGCCCTAGAGGCAATAATAAAGTTATTATTTATTTCCTTATATCATGATAAATGTTTATTATTCATGCTAGAATTGTATTAACCGGAAACATAATACATGTGTGAATACATAGACAAACATATAGTCACTAGTATGCCTCTACTTGACTAGCTCGTTAATCAAAGATGGTTATGTTTCCTAACCATAGACATGAGTTGTCATTTGATTAACGGGATCACATCATTAGGAGAATGATCTGATTGACATGACCCATTCCGTTAGCCTAGCACTTGATCGCTTAGTATGTTGCTATTGCTTTCTTCATGATTTATACATGTTCCTGTAACTATGAGATTATGCAACTCCGCTTACGGAGGAACACTTTGGTACTACCAAACGTCACAACGTAACTGGGTGATTATAAAGGAGTACTACAGGTGTCTCCAAAGGTACATGTTGGGTTGGCGATTTGAGATTAGGTTTTGTCACTCCGATTGTCGGAGAGGTATCTCTGGGCCCTCTCGGTAATGCACATCACTATAAGCCTTGCAAGCAATGTAGCTAATGAGTTAGTTATGGAATGATGCATTACGTAACGAGTAAAGAGACTTGCGTAACGAGATTGAACTAGGTATTGGATACCGACGATCGAATCTCGGGCAAGTAACATACCGATGACAAAAGGAACAACGATGTTGTTATGCGGTTTGACCGATAAAGATCTTCGAGAATATGTAGGAGCCAATATGGGCATCCAGGTTCCGCTATTGGTTATTGACCAAGAATAGTTCTAGGTCATGTCTACATAGTTCTCGAACCCGTAGGGTCTGCACGCTTAAGGTTTCGATGCGATGTTATATTATGAGTTTATGAGTTTTGATGTACCGAAGGAGTTCGGAGTCCCGGATGAGATCGGGGACATGACGAGGAGTCTCGAAATGGTCGAGACGTAAAGATCGATATATTGGACGACTATATTCGAGTTCGGAAAGGTTCGAATGATTCGGTATTTTTCGAGTACCGAGAGTTACGGAAATCGCCGGGAGAAGTATTGGGCCTTATTGGGCCCTGCGGAAAGAGAGGGGCTGCCTAGGGCAGGCCGCACCCCCCCAAGGCCTGGTCCGAATTGGACTAGGGGAGGGCCGCACCCTTCTTCCCTTCCCTTCCTTCTCTCCTACTCCTACTAGGAAAGGAGTCCTACTCCGGTGGGAGTTGGACTCCCCTTGGTCGCGCCCCTCCTAGGCCGCCACCTCCTCCCTTGCTCCTTTATATACGGGGCAGGGGGCACCCCATGACACACAAGTTGATCTACGGATCGCCTTAGCCGTGTGCGTGCCCCCTCCACCATATTCCACTTCGGTCATATCGTCGCGGAGCTTAGGCGAAGCCCTGCGCCGGTGAAGTCATATCGTCGCGGAGCTTAGGCGAAGCCCTGCGCCGGTGGAGCATCATCATCGTCACCACGCCGTCGTGCTGACGGAACTCATCCCCGACGCTTTGCTGGATCGGAGCCCGGGGATCGTCATCGAGCTGAACGTGTGCAGAACTCGGAGGTGCCGTACGTTCGGTGCTTGGATCGGTCGGATCGTGAAGACGTACGACTACATCAACCGTGTTGTTATAACGCTTCCGCTTTCGGTCTACGAGGGTACGTGGACAGACACTCTCCCCTCTCGTTGCTATGCCATCACCATGGTCTTGCGTGTGCGTAGGAAATTTTTTGAAATTACTACGTTCCCAACAGTGGCATCCGAGCCTGGTTTTATGCGTTGATGTCATATGCACGAGTAGAACACAAGTGAGTTGTGGGCGATATAAGTCATACTGCTTACCAGCATGTCATACTTTGGTTCAGCGGTATTGTGAGATGAAGCGGCCCGGACCGACATTACGCGTACGCTTACGCGAGACTGGTTTCACCGCTTCGAGCACTAGTTGCTTAAAGGTGACCGGCGGGTGTCTGTCTCTCTCACTTTAGTTGAACCGAGTGTGGCTACGCCGGTCCTTGCGAAGGTTAAAACAGCACCAACTTGACAAACTATCGCTGTGGTTTTGATGCGTAGGTAAGAACGGTTCTTGCTCAGCCCGTAGCAGCCACGTAAAACTTGCAACAACAAAGTAGAGGACGTCTAACTTGTTTTTGCAGGGCATGTTGTGATGTGATGTGGTCAAGACGTGATGCTATATTTTATTGTATGAGATGATCATGTTTTGTAACCGAAGTTATCGGCAATGGGCAGGAGCCATATGGTTGTCGCTTATTGTATGAAATGCAAAAGCCATGTAATTGCTTTACTTTATCACTAAGCAGTAACGATAGTCGTAGAAGCAATAGTTGGCGAGACGACAACGATGCTACGATGGAGATCAAGGTGTCGCACCGGTGACGATGGTGATCATGACGGTGCTTCGGAGATGGAGATCACAAGCACAAGATGATGATGACCATATCATATCACTTATATTGATTGCATGTATTGTTTATCCTTTATGCATCTTATCTTGCTTTGATTGACGGTAGCATTATAAGATGATCTCTCACTAAAATTATCAAGAAGTGTTCTCCCTGAGTATGCACCGTTGCTAAAAGTTCGTAGTACCCAGACACCACGTGATGATCGGGTGTGATAAGTTCTACGTCCATCTACAACGGGTGCAAGCCAGTTTTGCACACGCAGAATACTCAGGTTAAACTTGACGAGCCTAGCATATGCAGATATGGCCTCGGAACACGGAGACCGAAAGGTCGAGCGTGAATCATATAGTAGATATGATCAACATAGTGATGTTCACCATTGAAAACTACTCCATCTCACGTGATGATCGGTTATGGTTTAGTTGATTTGGATCACGTGATCACTTAGATGACTAGAGAGATGTCTGTCTAAGTGGGAGTTCTTAAGTAATATGATTAATTGAACTTTAATTTATCATGAACTTAGTCCTGGTAGTATTTTGCAGATTATGTTGTAGATCAATAGCTCGCGTTGTTGCTTCCCTGTGTTTTTATATGTGTTCCTAGAGAAAATTGTATTGAAAAATGTTAGTAGCAATATTGCGGATTGGATCCGTGATCTGAGGTTTATCCTCATTGCTGCACTGTAAGAATTATGTCCTTGATGCACCGCTAGGTGACAGACCTATTGCAGGAGCAGATGCGACGTTATGAACGCTTTGGCTAGCTCAATATGATGACTACTTGATAGTTTAGTGCACCATGCTTAAAGGCTTAGAATCGGGACTTCAAAGACGTTTTGAACGTCATGGACCATATGAGATGTTCCAGGAATTGAAGTTAATATTTCAAGCAAATACCCGAGTTGAGAGATATGAAGTCTCCAACAAGTTCTATAGCTAAAAGATGGAGGAGAATCGCTCAACTAGTGAGCATGTTCTCAGATTGTCTGGGTACTTCAATCGCTTGAATCAAGTGGGAGTTAATCTTCCAGATAAGATAGTGATTGACAGAATTCTCTAGTCACCATCACTAAGTTACTAGAACTTCGTGATGAACTATAGTATGCAAGGGATAACGAAAACGATTCCCGAGCTCTTCATGATGTTGAAATCGACGAAGGTAGAAATCAAGAAAGAGCATCAAGTGTTGATGATTGACAAGACCACTAGTCTCAAGGAAAAGGGCAAAGGGAAGAAGGGGAACTTCAAGAAGAACGGCAAGCAAGTTGCTGCTCGAGTGAAGAAGCCCAAGTCTGGATCTAAGCCTGAGACTAAGTGCTTTTGCTACAATGGAACTGGTCACTGGAAGCGGAACTACCCCAAGTATTTGGCGGATAAGAAGGATGGCAAAGTGAACAAAGGTATATTTGATATACAAATTATTGATGTGTATTTTACTAGTGTTCGTAGCAACCCCTCGGTATTTGATACTGGTTCAGTTGCTAAGAGTAGTAACTCGAAACAGGAGTTGCAGAATGAACAGAAACTAGTTGAAGGGGAAGTGACGATGAGTGTTGGAAGTAGTTCCAAGATTGATATGATCATCATCGCACACTCCCTATACTTTCGGGATTAGTGTTAAACCTAAATAAATGTTATTTGGTGTTTGCGTTGAGCATGAATATGATTTGATCATGTTTATTGCAAAACGGTTATTCATTTAAAGTCAAAGAATAATTGTTGTCCTGTTTACATGAATAAAACCTTCAATGGTCATACACCCAATGAAAATAGTTTTCAAAACGGTTATTCATTTAAAGCCAAAGAATAATTGTTGTTCTGTTTAAATGAATAAAACCTTCGATGGTCATACACCCAATGAAAATAGTTTATTGGATCTCGATCGTAGTGATACGCATATTCATAATATTGATGCCAAAAGATGCAAAGTTAATAATAGTGCAACTTATTTGTGGCACTGCCGTTTGGGTCATATCGGTATAAAGCGCATGAAGAAACTCCATAAGGATGGATTTTTGGAATCACTTGGTTATGAATCATTTGATGCTTGCGAACCGTGCCTTTTGGGCAAGATGACTAAAACTCCGTTCTCCGAACAATGGAACAAGCTACTGACTTGTTGGAAATAACACATATATACCGATGTATGCGATCCAATGAGTGTTGATGCTCGTGGCAAGTATCGTTATTTTCTGACCTTCACAAGATGATTTGAGTAGATATGGGTATATCTACTTGATGAAACATAAGTCTGAAATAGTTGAAAGGTTCAAAGAATTTCAGAGTGAAGTGAAAATCATCGCAACAAGAAAATAAAGTTTCTGCGATCTGATCGTGGAGATGAATATTTGAGTTACGAGTTTGGTCTTCAATGAAAACAATGTGGAATAGTTTCACAGCTCACGCCACCTGGAACACCACAACGTTATGGTGTGTCCGAACGTCAGAACTGCATTTTATTTTGATATAGTGCGATCTATGATGTATCTTACCGATTTACCACTATCGTTTTGGGGTTATGCATTAGAGACAGCTGCATTCACGTTTAATAGGGCACCATCTAAATCCGTTGAGATGACTCCGTATGAACTATGGTTTAGCAGTAAACCTAAGCTGTCGTTTCTTAAAGTTTGGAGTTGTGATGCTTATGTGAAAAAGTTTTCACCTGATAAGCTCGAACCCAAATCGGAGAAGTGCGTCTTCATAGAATACCCAAAGGAAACTGTTGGGTACACCTTCTATCACAGGTCTAAAGGAAAAACATTCGTTGCTAAGATGGATCCTTTCTAGAGAAGGAGTTTTCTCTCGAAAGAAGTGAGTGGGAGGAAAGTAGAACTTGATAAGGTAATTGTACCTTCTCCCTAATTGGAAAGTAGTTCATCACAGAAATCAGTTCCAGTGATTCCTACACCAATTAGTGAGGAAGCTAATGATGATGATCATGAAACTTCAGATCAAGTTACTACAAAACCTCGTAGGTCTTCCAAAGTACAATCCGCACCAGAGTGGTACGGTAATCCTATTCTGGAAGTCATGTTACTAGACCATGATGAACCTACGAACTATGAGGAAGCGATGATGAGCCCAGATTCCGCGAAATGGTTTGAGACCATGAAATCTGAGATGGGATCCATGTATGAGAACAAAGTGTGGACTTTGATGGAGTTGCCCGATGATCGGCAAGCCATATTATATAAATGGATCTTCAAGAGGAAGACAAATGCTGATAGTAGTATTACTATCTACAAAGCTCGACTTGTCGCAGAAAGGTTTTCGACAAGTTCAAGGTGTTGACTACAATGAGATTTTCTCAACTGTAGCGATGCTTATGTCTGTCCGAATCATGTTAGCAATCGCCACATTTTATGAAATCTGGCAAATGGATGTCAAAACTACATTCTTTAATGGATTTATTAAAGAAGAGTTGTATATGATGCAACCAGAAGGTTTTGTCAATCCTAAAGGAGCTAACAAAATGTGCAAGCTCCAGCGATCCATCTATGGACTGGTGCAAGCATCTCGGAGTTGGAATAAACGCTTTGATAGTGTGATCAAAGCATATAGTTTTATACAGACTTACGGTGAAGCCTGTATTTACAAGAAAGTGAGTGGGAGCACTACAACATTTCTGATAAGTATATGTGAATGACATATTGTTGATCGGAAATAATGTAGAATTATTCTGCAAAGCATAAAGGAGTATTTGAAAGGAGTTTTTCAAAGAAGGACCTCGGTGAAGCTGCTTACATATTGAGCATCAAGATCTATAGAGATAGATCAAGACGCTCGATAAGTTTTTCAATGAAAACATACCTTGACAAGATTTTGAAGTAGTTCAAAATGGAACAATCAAAGAAAGAGTTCTTTCCTGTGTTACATGGTATGAGATTGAGTAAGACTCAAAACCCGACCACGGCAGAAGATAGAAAGAGAATGAAAGTCATTCCCTATGCATCAGCCATAGGTTCTATAAAGTATGTCATGCTGTGTACCAGATCTATTGCATACCCTACCACTAAGCTTGGCAAGTGAGTGCAATAGTGATCTAGGAGTAGATCAATGGACAGCGGTCAAAATTATCCTTAGTAGAATAAGGATATATTTCTCGATTATGGAAGTGAAAAAAAAAAGGTTCGTCGTAAAGGGTTACGTCGATGCAAGTTTTAACACTAATCTAGATGACTCTGAGTCTCAATCTGGATACATATTGAAAGTGGGAGCAATTAGCTAGAGTAGCTCCGCAAGAGCATTGTAGACATAGAAATTTGCAAAATACTTACGGCTCTGAATGTGACAGATCCGTTGACTAAAATTATCTCACAAGCAAAACATGATCACACCTTAGTACTCTTTGGGTGTTAATCACATAGCGATGTGAACTAGATCACTAACTCTAGTAAACCCTTTGGGTGTTGGTCACATGTCAATGTGAACTATGGGTGTTAACCATATACAGATGTGAACTATTGATGTTAAATCACATGGCGATGTGAACTAGATTATTGACTCTAGTGCAAGTGGGAGACTGAAGGAAATATGCCCCAGAGGCAACAATAAAGTTATTATTTATTTCCTTATATCATGATAAATGTTTATTATTCATGCTAGAATTGTATTAACCGGAAACATAATACATGTGTGAATACATAGACAAACATATAGTCACTAGTATGCCTCTACTTGACTAGCTCGTTAATCAAAGATGGTTATGTTTCCTAACCATAGACATGAGTTGTCATTTGATTAACGGGATCACATCATTAGGAGAATGATCTGATTGACATGACCCATTCCGTTAGCCTAGCACTTGATCGTTTAGTATGTTGCTATTGCTTTCTTCATGATTTATACATGTTCCTGTAACTATGAGATTATGCAACTCCCGTTTACCGGAGGAACACTTTGGGTACTACCAAACGTCACAACGTAACTGGGTGATTATAAAGGAGTACTACAGGTGTCTCCAAAGGTACATGTTGGGTTGGCGATTTGAGATTAGGTTTTGTCACTCCGATTGTCGGAGAGGTATCTCTGGCCCTCTCGGTAATGCACATCACTATAAGCCTTGCAAGCAATGTAGCTAATGAGTTAGTTATGGAATGATGCATTACGTAACGAGTAAAGAGACTTGCCGGTAACGAGATTGAACTAGGTATTGGATACCGACGATCGAATCTCGGGCAAGTAACATACCGATGACAAAAGGAACAACGTATGTTGTTATGCGGTTTGACCGATAAAGATCTTCAGAGAATATGTAGGAGCCAATATGGGCATCCAGGTTCCGCTATTGGTTATTGACCAAGAATGGTTCTAGGTCATGTCTACATAGTTCTCGAACCCGTAGGGTCCGCACGCTTAAGGTTTCGATGATGCTTATATTATGAGTTTATGAGTTTTGATGTACCAAGGAGTTCGGAGTCCCGGATGAGATCGGGGACATGACGAGGAGTCTCGAAATGGTCGAGACGTAAAGATCGATATATTGGACGACTATATTCGAGTTCGGAAAGGTTCGAATGATTCGGTATTTTTCGAGTACCGGAGAGTTACGGGAATTCGCCGGGAGAAGTATTGGGCCTTATTGGGCCCTGCGGAAAGAGAGAGGGCTGCCTAGGGCAGGCCGCGCCCCCAAGGCCTGGTCCGAATTGGACTAGGGGAGGGCCGCACCTTCTTCCCTTCCCCTTCCTTCTCTCCTACTCCTACTAGGAAAGGAGGAGTCCTACTCCCGGTGGGAGTAGGACTCCCCCTGGCGCCCCTCCTAGGCCGCCACCTCCTCCTTGCTCCTTTATATACGGGGCAGGGGCACCCCATGACACACAAGTTGATCTACGGATCGTTCCTTAGCCGTGTCAGCGGTGCCCCCTCCACCATATTCCACTTCGGTCATATCGTCGCGAGCTTAGGCGAAGCCCTCGCGCCGGTGAAGTCATATCGTCGCGGAGCTTAGGCGAAGCCCTCGTCGGTGGAGCATCATCATCGCCACCACGCCGTCGTGTTGACGGAACTCATCCCCGACGCTTTGCTGGATCGGAGCCCGGGATCGCCATCGAGCTGAACGTGTGCAGAACTCGGAGGTGCCGTGACGCTCGGTGCTTGGATCGGTCGGATCGTGAAGACGTCACGACTACATCAACAGCGTTGTTATAACGCTTCGCTTTCGGTCTCACGAGGGTACGTGGACAGACACTCTCCCCTCTCGTTGCTATGCCATCACCATGGTCTTGCGTGTGCGTAGGAAATTTTTTTAAATTACTACGTTCCCAACAATTTGACCATTAATTTTACCAACAAAAAGCGAGTTATATGCCACAAAAAGTATACCATTGGATGCACTTTCGGAAAAATTTCCGATGATATATGTTAGATGTCATATAAATCATATTTTTTTGACCAAAATAAGAAGTTTCAGTTTGATACGAAAAACAAAGTGGTCTTGTATACAGAAATGAAGGGAGTATTGTATCACATCAGTATTATAACCTAGAAATAACCATTTCCAGCTGACTGTTGTCATCGGTTAACCAAGAAATAACCATTTATAGACCGATGACTCATAGCCGCTCTCACAAAATTATTCATACTTCTATGTCAGCAAATAAAAAATCCATAGCTAACAAAAGAAAACCGAAATAAAGATATCCACAATCTACTACCTACGTCTTGGTTTATTGTCACCCTTAGTATTTTGTGCCAAATTTTGACTATGAACTCCATTAACAAAATGTTAATGCATGTCACAAAAATAATATTATTGAAAACTATGTTCAAATACGAATCCAACGATATAAATTTTTATAACATGCTTTAAATTTTTATTAATTAAATCTATCGTCAAGTTTTGACACAAAATATGAAGGGGACCAATAAATCACTGACGGAGGTATTCCCTCCGTCTAGGTGAATAAGTCATCTTAGGTTGTGCATCATGACCAAGGAGGAGGAAAAACCCAGAGAACTTAATGTTTATTTGTTAATTAATAGCATTGCATGCAATGAACTAACCAGTGCATGTCATGTTTGGTAGTCTCAATTAATTAAAAGCATGCACACCCCATATCTCTTATTGATTGATATGTTAAGAAACAAGAAACGAGGTAGAAGTTAATGCATCGTGGCTATGTGTTTTGGGATTATTTGGTTTTGGTAAGATGACTTACACACCTCACCTAGACGGAGGAAGTAGTACTTTCTATGTCAGCATGCCGATCAAGAAACTTTGAGTTCGAATGCCATTGCTTGCTTGGAAACATACACAATAGTACTACTACATTAATTGATATGCATGTCAAACAAAGTCACCATCGTTTTGCTAGATTATCTTATCTCTCTGTTATCTGCCGACTGCATTCTGATATATTGTCTAGGTAAACCAAATCAGTTGTCTGACCTGCAGCTGCATCAATAACAGTGAGGATCACCCCGATTTCAATGAGTCGATTGAGACACGAATCTTTTTAATCTTTCTCCTTTTGACTGATATAAGACACTTGACTAAGCAAAACTACCATTTCGATCAATCAGTTCCCATTTACCCCTACAAATATCGATATCCAAGCTAGTCTAGCACCCTAGCAAAGCTGATCAGCAATGGCGGAACCGGTGAAGCTCATCGGCACCTTCGGCAGCCCGTTCATCCACCGCGCCGAGGTGGCCCTGCGCCTCAAGGGCGTCCCCTTCGAGATCATCCTTGAAGACCTCAACAACAAGAGCGAGCTGCTGCTGAAGCACAACCCCATCCACAAGACGGTGCCGGTGCTCCTCCATGGTGATCGGCCGGCCGTCTTAGAGTCCCTCCTCATTGTCGAGTATGTGGACGAGGCCTTCGACGGCCCGCCGCTCCTCCCTACCGACCCGTACGAGAGGGCCATGGCTCGCTTCTGGGCCCAATTCATCGAGCAAAAGGTATGATTCTTCTAAGTTCAAGTCCCTCAATTTTCTTTAGATACTGTGTACATGGCCAGCCATTCTCTTGTCGCTCCCTCCTCGCAGCGCCGCTTCTTCTTCTACCTCTCGTTGTCTCTCACAACTCTCTCTTCTCTTAAGAGAACAAGAACGCACAGATGGAAGGAACACACACACACCTCACCATGGAGGAACCAGCTTTGCTTTTGTTCTCCCGGTGAGACACACATATGCTATATCTTTTCTCCACAGCCCTCACGGCTTCACTTTTCTCATTTATTGGGCTGAACTTATATATACACAGGGGGCTAATCATCACGCACCACTCGGCAGCCACATCTGGCCACTAACTCCAAGTCTCTAGGCACTACTCATGCCCACTACCTCCATGCATGCATGCACTCACACCGGCCATCACACTTGACTCGGCCAACACTTGCACATGCACTAACTAACTCATGCACTAACCTTGGTACCAACGGCTAACCTGGCCTTCCTCTCCTAGATTCACTCTAGCGACCCGGCCACTAATTAGCCCAAGCAAACTACATGCACCTATGACTATCGGACTATCCGGCTCAACCGGCTCGACGTATAACTTGTCATGCTCCAACACTGTCACGCCATGCCACTTCTCATAGCATTGCCGTTTCACACGGCACCGTCGGCATCTCGTCGCTCTCGCAGCATCGCACGGCCCCGCGGCATCTCGCCTCCTTAGTGCGCACAACTGAAGCTTTGCCCTGACAAGCTACTCCCTAAGCTACATGCCGAACGTCAAAACAAAACGTGATACATCATGACAAGATTATTTCTAACACATTCGTGGCGACTTTGCGTATGTACATGCAGTGCTCGAGGCCGTTCTGGATGGCGGTGTGGCCGGACGACGGGGAGGCGCGGGAGGGGTTCGTGAGGGACACCAGGGAGAATCTGGCGCTGCTGGAGGCACGGCTGCAGGGGAAGCGGTTCTTCGCCGGCGACTCCTTTGGGTACCTGGTGATGTGAACTGGGGACCCGATCTTTCGATGAGAGAGGATATAACTATGATTTTGGGTGGGACTTGACCCTCACGATCCGGCTACCAACCGTACAGGGAGAACTATACACGACTGATATCCACGGCAATCGTTGAACCAACTCCACGGAGTTATCGACCGAGCCAACGGCGCGATCGACCTATCCACGAAGGATTTTTCCTGCAAGCAAATCGGAGAACATGCAAAAAAATAATAGCCAAGCAATCTCAAAATTGCGAATATGCTAGATGTGATTAATCTCACAAGATGGGGTTCCGATAGGATGTCTTGACGGTCGCACTAGCCGCTACGAACGAAGACAAATAAATATAGCAATAGCTAAACTTCTCTAAACAAAACCCAAGTCTAAACCCTAACCTAGACTAGCTATTTATTAAAGAGATACAGACGCAAACGAGTACGTAGATGTGTTCCAGCCGGTCTGCTGATCGAAGGAAGTTGTGCATGAGTTGGACAGTACAAAGGCCGAAGCTGCAGGCCTTGACGTGAGGAGACTTGGCGCAGCCCACAATCCATGGCCCACGTCGCTGATACTGATCAATGGATTCAAATCAAAAGGCATTTGTTCCGTGTGCACTCCACGTGACATCAATGATGGATGGGATGTAATAGATGGGTCGGTGGGCATGCATGCAAGGATGATGGAGCGCATGCATGCATGGATTGCTCCATCTGGTTTTAAGGCATAGCAGTCCCTTGCTTCTTTTATTCTTTTATTCCTGAGTACAAGTAAATCACAATATGAGTGTAATATCATATTTCTGTGGGTTAAATAATATGTCCAAAGGAACGAAAGTACCTGGTTGATAATTTGTGGTGTAATATTTATAGATGTTTCTATGATAGCTATGTCCACATCATCCTCCCTTCCTTGAAAACAAGCCGTCCTCGGCTTTTATTTACCTGGAACACATCATAGAGAAAAACAAAAATAGATGCAACGCATATAGGACGTTCAGATGGCGTTAGCTCATGAGGGTGAAATAAATTTGTAACAACACAATTAGGAATATCATGAAAAGTTTTATCCCACACAGAGTCTATGTATGAATTATGGGGACACGAATGAACTACCTGAGCATGCGGTATGTCTAGTTCAAAAGTTGAGACACTCAACGGAAAAATTTCAGAATTGACCGCAAGCATACTATGCATAGCATGATCCGTTCATTTAGTTTTCCCATCATTTATTATTTCATCAGGGGTCATTGGAAGCAAGTTAATGGTTTTTCCTTCAAACACGAGAGTATACAAATTTGTTCTACCATGATGGGTAACACTAGTATCATATTGCCAAGGTCTACCTAACAATAAAGAACATGCTTGCATAGGTACAACATCGCAGTCAACATAATCATGATATGAACCAAGTGTGAAATGAACCCTCACACGACGTGTTACCTTCAACTTACCACAGTCGTTGAACCATTGGATGTAATATGGATGGGGGTGTCTTGTAGTGGCGAGGCAAAGCTTCTCTACCGTCTCAATACTCGCCAAATTATTGCAGCTTCCACCATCAATGATCACACAAACAAAATGCCCTTTGACAACAAACTTAGTTTGAAAAAGATTATGGCGTTGAGGCATCTCAGTACGCCCAACCTGGGCACTAAGTACTCGCATGTAGGGATGGCACCCGCAAGGTTTGGGTATGGGTGGAGCCACCCTATACCCTTACCCGTCATCCCAAACCTTACCCATCACCCGTACCCATACCCGTTGATGGGTACAATTATTTCCCATACCCGTCACCCATGATGGTAAATGGGTACCCGCGGGTAAAATTACCCAGATTTGCAACACATCAATTTGATCATTACATAGTCATAAAAAACAACTTATAATAATAATTTACAAACAACAACACATCATGACAACAATGCATACTCGTTCATGGGCTAGCTATTGTGGTGCGGCAGCCTAGCATCAATGCATGATGAGGTCCTTTTAGGGTTGTGGGATTTATATACATATAATATGCTTAATATGTGGATAAATAATATATAAGGCCTATTTCTCATATTATATGCGGGTACATGGGTACATGGGTATGGGTTATACTAAACCATACCCGTACCCACTATACCCGATGGGTATGAAATTTTCCTATTTATGTACCCATGGGTATTTTTTTGACCCATACCCTTGTCCTAATAGGGTTTTTACCCATAGGGTACGTGGGTAATGGGTACCCATTGCCATCCCTACTCGCATGGTTACAAGGCTAGGATATTGATCTGCCATTGCAACATTAACATGTATCGCCTCTGTGTCATTCTCCTTAGTGTCACCTGCATTATTAGTGGAAAGCATAGCATGTGTATCTTCATCCAAATCACTAGCGGAGGAGTACTCACCATCTTCCCGCACAATGAATGTACGTTTATTCGGGCAATCCTTCATCAAGTGCCCGCCACCTTTGCATATATGACACTTCATGTCTCTTGTGCGTCCAGACAAAGTGGTGGGTGCTTGAGAAATTGTTCTCGATGCCGCAGAGGATTGTGGAGCTGATTTCGAACTTGTTGGGAGTGCACCACTGTTCGAGATATGTGGTGTTGCCTCGGTAGTGGGTGGGATAGTTGGAGAGTGTGTCCATGATGAGTGACGACCTGCAGAAAAGTTCCCTCTTCCCTTGTTGTGTCGTCCCTGTACTTCCCTTTCAGCTTTACAAGCAAAATAAAACAAACGAGTAATAGAATTGTACTTCTTATAGTCCAATATATCCTGAATATCACGATTCAAACCACCTAAAAATCTAGCCATCATAGCATCGTCGGTTTCAACTAATCCACATCGCACTAAGCCAGTTTGCAATTCTTGATAATAATCCTCTACAGAACTACTACCTTGTTTTAAACGTTGCAATTTATTTAGCTTATCACGAGCATAATATGAAGGAACATAACGTTGTCGCATAGCTCGTTTTAAAGCATCCCAAGTAGCAGGTATATTATTCACATTAATACGACAATATTCACTCCACCACATAGAAGCAAAGTTTGTAAATTCACTAGTGGCTGCCCTAACTCTTTGGTTCTCAGGAATATCATGACATGCAAATTTTGTTCAGTTGAAAGTTACCAATCAAGATAAACATTTGGATTACATTTACCATTGAAAGCAGGTATAGTAAATTTAATTTTAGCACTAGAGTGGTCATAATCTCGAACATCATACATGTGTGGACCTCGTGCCATACCTTGACGGTTGAAACGCAGTTGTCGATGAGCACGGTCATTGTGGTTGTTGACCATTTGGTCGTCTTCGGTGTCACCAGAATAATCCTCGTAGTTGTCCCCATGTCGCTCGTGGACGCGAGGAGGAATTTGTGGGTGCTGGTTTATGGTGGCAGCATCGGTGGCAGTAGCGGGGTGCTGTGGATGATCCATGGGCACACGTCGAGCTTGCGAAGTAGCGGCAACACCCATGGAATTGTGAGGAACAACGTTATTGTTGACATGGGGTGTAGTCCGCAGCTCGTCCAAACGTAACAAGATGTCCCGTAGTTGTGTGTTGGCAACACCTTGTGCATCCTCAATGGCCTTGAGCCTCTCTTCTGCCACAATCTGAGCACCCTCAAGTTGGGCGAGCCGCTCGCTGGTGACTTTCACATCCGCGGTGAGGCCCTCAAGTGTGGGTTGATCCTATGCCATTGTTAGCGAAAGAGAAAAAACACAAAGTGTATAATCCCTATCAACTAGTAGGACGTGGTGAAGAAAAATCGCTCACACTCAAGCTTAGTATCAAATTTTTACTTGTTCTTACCAATGCAGCAGGTGGTGACCGGCGTGTTGGTGTTGGCTTCAAACGACCGATGAAGATTGGATGGAGCGATAACCATGAAGCAGTAGTGTCGGGACCTGTACTTATTGGTAAGAAAAAGTGTAGCTTGGCAAAGGTTTCTCAACTCACAATATCAGTGGCACAATTTAGCAAAAAGCAATGCAAGTTGAATAATTGCTCAAACTCCTAACTAGTGCTGGCAGTCGACTAGCAAGAGAGAAAACAATCTAAGCCCAGATAATGAATCAAATGTATGTGAAAATCGAATGAAAATATGTGACAGCTCTAAGTAGCTAGATATAAGTGAAGTACCAACGAGTGTATGACAAAGCTCGGAAATATATAATAAATGGAGCGGCGATCGCAACAAAAATAATGTCCAGAATAGCTAAACAGTCCCAAAAAATATGCGAGCCGGCCTGATCTTTTTTGTCTTTCAACTTTTTTTTTGCCCTTTTTTTTGCTATATTTCTTTGTTTTTCTTTTTTTTTACCAGGCCGTACGTGTATACTCCAGATTAGCTACAAGATGTAAACAAAAGATACAGATGCAACCGAAGCGACCAGGTGACGGACTACTTGATGTGAACTGGGCACCCGATCTTTCGATGAGAGAGGATATAACTACGATTTTGGGTGGGATTTGACCCTCACGATCCGGCTACCAACCGTACAGGGAGAACTGTACACGACTGATATCCACGGCAATCGCTGAACCAACTCCACGGCGTTATCGACCGAGCCAACGACGCGATAAACCTATCCACGAAGGATTTTTCCTGCAAGCAAATTGGAGAACATGCAAGAAAATAATAACCAAGCAATCTCAAAATTGCGAATATGCTAGATGGGATTAATCTCACAAGATGAGGTTCCGATAGGATGTCTTTACGGTCGCACTAGCCGCTACGAGCGAAGACAAATAAAAGTAGCAATAGCTAAACTTCTCTAAACAAAACCCAAGTCTAAACCCTAACTTAGACTAGCTATTTATTAAAGAGGTACAGACGCAAACGAGTACGTAGATGTGTTCCAGCCGGTCTGCTAATCGAAGGAAGTTGTGCACGAGTTGGACAGTACAAAGGCCGAAGCTGCAGGCCTTGACGAGAGGAGACTTGGCGTAGCCCACAATCCATGGCCCACGTCGATGATACTGATCAATGGATTCAAATCAAAAGGCATTTGTTCCCTGTGCACTCCACGTGACATCAATGATGGATGGGATGTAATAGATGGTTCGGTGGGCATGCATGCAAGGATGACGGAGCGCATGCATGCACGGATTGCTCCATCTGGTTTAAAGTATAGCAGTCCCTTGCTTCTTTTATTCTTTTATTCTTGAGTACAAGTAAATCACAACATGAGTGTAATATCATATTTCTGTGGGTTAAATAATATGTTCAAAGGAACGAAAGTACCTGGTTGATAATTTGTGGTGTAATATTTATAGATGTTTCTATGATAGCTATGTCCACATCGCCTGGACCTGGCGGCCTGCGGGCTGGCGCACCTGCTGGGCGTGATCGAGGAGGTGGCTGGGGCGAGCCTTGTGGGCGCCGGCAAGTTCCCCGCACTGCGCCGGTGGGCGGAGGACTACACCTCCGATGCGACTAGCGAAAACACTTTGGGTCACTGTATGATTGACTAAATCCAATATGGAGAGATTTGGCGCGCTCCCTGCATGCGTATGTGGACGGGCTGTTTTGTTGTTCGTCGGATCAATTTTGTGAGATAAGAACAGCTGAGATTATGCTCCACGGCAGCTCTACCGTGCCTTCTTCACGGCAGACGAGCCGCGTCGTTCGTTCTGGTGCAATTGTTCAAAATAAAATCGTAACTGTACAAAATAAAAGCATAATCATCCAGAAAGGGCAATTAAAACTAACACAAAACTAATAATTAACACAAAAGACTGAAGCTTCGGTAAGTTATTGAAATTTCAAAAAAGTTACTACCAGAGTTTCACATAACTGATTAAAAATAACAAAAGGTGATTGAAACACTATTTAAAAAATTGACTCAAACACTGATTTTTTTCAATCGCCTTTGCTTTTGCAATTCTAGTTTTCTAATCTATGTTAGAGAAGGACAATGATTTTTGAAGTGTTCAATCAAGACCCAAGTTTTTGGAAATTCTACTTCAACAAGGAATGTTGGGTCAGAAATTATATGCAGGCCGGGCATAAACTGGTCACACGACTGAAACAATGAAAATATTTTAAACGCCTTTGTTTTGGCAATTCTAGCTTTCTATATATTTCAGAAAAGGAGGATGAGTTCAGGAGTGTTCAGTCGAGATCAAATTTCTGCAAGTTCCAGAGTGGGCTTTGAAGCACCTACCCCACCAGACAATCAGTCCTTTCGTTCCACGGGCGGGCTGGCTAAAATCAGAGTTTGAAGGAGTGACAGCCCAATTCGAGAACACACAAACCCAATAGAGCTTTTTAGGAGCACATTATCTGGCGAAATTTGCTCTCTCTTTCTTGAGAGTGGTTTCTATGTTTGGTTGTTGCGGCTATGGGATATATTTCTATTTACCCATGGTTATTGAGCAATAAAGTGGCCATGTTAACACTAAAAAAAAGTTCCGCCAAAGGTGGCATGATGCAAGTACTAATCAAGCTAGGGTCTCACTGGCGTCTATCGCCTGCAATGGACCAGGATCACGAGAATAGCTGACAGCAGAGAAAACTGATTATGCTCACTGGAAGGTCGGGTCAATGGAATTTTTTTGTAATCTAGCGAATGAGTGCCATTAGGAAAACTAAGCATTAAACCGGACACAATTTCCTTTTACTCATGACTATTGCTTTTCCTAGGCTCGCCGCACCTAGTCTTGCCTAGCACTAGATTCGAGTCTAGCCTTGTTTTAACACGCTTGCTCAAGAAAATAAAATTTGGAATAAAATCCAGCACAATCGATATTGTAATATAGGTGGACCCTTTTGGCCACCCCTAGTGCCCGTACTATCACTGATGAAGACAAGGCCAGTCTTGGGGAGGAAGAGAAGGAGATGGGAAGGTGACAACATTCACGGATTCATTGACATCGAGGGTCTTAGAGTACAAATTAAGGGTGAAGGGAAGACATGGTGACTTGCACTATGTGGACACACTCAAGGGCTTCTGCCCATTCAGCCACGAATTCTACCAGCACCTGAGATTTAATGGCCCGGCGCGGCTGGTATGTTATTTTGATGGGTAGGTGCTCTATGGCCCACTTGGAGATGCATCCCGTGGCATCCCTGTTGTTGATTATGTCGCTTAGGGGTAATTTGGATGCTACAGTTACCAAGCAGTCTTGGAAGTAGGGGTGGATTAACGAGTTGCTCGGCTCGTTAAGCTCGTGCTCGTTAAGGCTCGGCTCATTAAGCTTGTTAAGATTAACAAGCAGAAACCCTGCTCGGCTAGGTTCGTTTGAAGCTCGTCAAGCTTGTGAGCACTCGCGAGCGCTCCTTAACAGATTCTGATGTGTTACGACCTACATGACGGGTTTGTAGATGTGGTTTTTTAAGAAGTAAGACGGTGACTTCAAAAAGAAAATGCACTAGTTTGTTGCCTCCTATGTAGATTAGATTGAATAGATGGGCTGAGGTGCTATGAAAACCTTGTCATGTAAAATGAAAATGTGTGTTGTGTTGTTACTAAGAAGCTTAATGAGCTACCCATGAACCTCGTTAGCTCGTTCGTTAAGCTCCTTAAGCTTAACAAGATGAAATCGATGATTGGCTCTGTTCATTAAGAAGCGAGCCACGAGCTTAACGAGCTGAACTATCAAGTGCTCAGTAAGCTCACGAGCTACGAGGTGTTTGTCCAGCCCTAGTTGGGAGTAGTGACGAAGTTTTCTTGATGACATAAAAATGGCATAGGCTATTTTCTGATAGTGAGGGTACCGTATCTTGCACAGAGTGAGGACTTCGTAGACATAGTAAATGTGCCTTTGAACCTGAAACTTATGGGCCTCCATGTCTCGTTCGACCACGAGAACCGCACTAACTACCTGATTGGTGGCCAAGATGTATAATAACATCGGCTCACCTGTGCCAGGTACCGCTAAAATGGGGTTTGTGGCAAGGAGGGTTTTAATATCTTCCAGGGCGGTCGCTGCCTCGCTGGTCCTCTTAAAGGGCTTTGTTTGTTTCAGCAGTCTGTAAAGGGGTAGTGCTTTTCCCCCGAGGAGACAAAGGGAGTAGGTGGGTAATTTTTCCCAACTCTATTGTTAATAAATATATCAAAGATAGTTGGCAGATCATTTAAATAGATGGCCAGATGCTTTTGATTTATGTGGAAATTTCTAGCTCTTTTTCCTATTTTTGAATGGTATTATGCTTTTAGTATATAATGGACAATCTCTTTTTTACTTGAATATATACAAGCATGCATTCTAAGAACCCCCTTCAACTTTATAGCTATCGAACATAGTATTTAAGAAAATATAAAGAGACACTAACACTAACATATATTTGCAATGCATATAAGTTGTATGAATAATCTATGGAAGCTTGTGATTTTGGCCTTTTCCTTTTTTGCCTGACCTATAATAATTTGGTTAGACTAAAAAAGGTGCAATCTCTAGAAAAAGAATGACCAAACTCCTTGAAATAAAACCTTAAAATTAAAATAAATATCAATTATCACAACTCATGTTAATTATAAAACTAAATTAGTGTATGTTAGTATCTAGCTACATCATTGTGTAGTATGTAAGTATAATACAAATTTACGCCTGTTAAGACCACATTTTGAAATATAACTTTTAATTATAAAGAAGTAAAAAGTTCAATATAAATAAGTGAGACACATAATTAAAGGAAACTGAGACACTATGAAATTAACAGATTAAAAAATATACTAAAATAAGAGGACTAGCAACATCAGTGGGACAAGGTTGACAGATTGACATCCAAAATGAGTACAAAAAATAGTGAGTGACCAATTAGTACTAATACAATAAATATTAAATACAATGTAGTAACAATTAAATTGTCTAGAAGCATATATTTTTATTGGCGCTAATTGTGAAGCTGGACAAATTTATTTATCTGTATGGAGAACTGAATCAGTTGTATTTAACAATAATTGTTTTCAGAAAATCTTCAAATGAGGCCGACGAGGAATACAGATGTCCGAGAGGAATAAAGAGATGTTCAGAATACATGGATGGATAGAGAATTCATTATACTTTGCAAGATGTACCAGATAAGGTGTGATTCATAGAAGGCGAGTGTGATTAAACATGAAGCTTTGAAGGCTGATTGCGTAAAATGTTTGCCCAACTGGAGGGTCATCCTTATATTTAACGTGGTTTATATTTTCTTTTTAATAGTCATAAAATAAAATAAAACAAATAAATTACTAAAATTATAACAAATCTCTACATAATGAAGTTGTCATTGTTGAGTAGGTTTTCCATACCAACCAACGATTTGCTGGAATTGAGTTATCATAGCAGGCTACTAGCTAAAATTAAACTCGAGATTGAACTATAGATCTCCATGTTGTATAGCATTGTAACTTAGCCTAGCAAACCTTAGGTTAGTCAACATGATATCAAGAGTTTCTAACCACATGGTGTTATGTCGTTATAGTATGTATCTCGCACCTTGCGTTTTGTGAGTCAGGAGGAAGTTTAGTGTCGCAAGACAGATAGGGGTTTGGAGGCAGCTTTTGCGGCAACCGTAGTGCCACATTGATACGTCTCCAACGTATCTATAATTTTTTTTATTGTTTCATAGTATTATATTAACAATCTTGGATACTTTATATGTATTTTTAGGTTATTTTATATCTTTTTGGGAACTAACCTATTAACCCAGTGCCTAGTGCGAGTTGCTATTTTTTGCTTTTTTTGCTTGGTTTTCATGACAGTTAGTACAAAACGGAGTCTAAACGCTATGAATTTTTTCACGATTTTTTTGGACATAATAGACCCTAGAAGCTTCAGGAGTAGATCAGACGTGAAGCGAGGACATAACAAGGTAACAGGGCGTGCCCTGTTGCCTTGTGGGCCCACGTGGCTCTGTCTAACCTAATTCCACTTCTATAAATTCTCAAATACTGGGAAAACCCCAGAGAGCCACCCGAAACACTCTTTCCGCCGCCGCAAGCTTCTGTTCTTCCGTGATACCATCTGGAGGCCTTTTTCGGTACTCTGACGGAGGGAGAATCGATCACGGAGGGCTTCTACATCATCCTTGCTGCCTTTCGATGGTGCATGGGTAGTTCACTACAGACCTATGGGTCCATAGCTAGTAGCTCGATGGCTTCTTCTCTCTCTTTGATCTTAAATACAATGTTCTCCTAGATCTTCTTGGAGTTCTATCCGATGTAATCTTCTTTTGAGGTGTGTTTGTTGGGATTAGATAATTGTGGATGATTAGATTTTTTAGTGAAAGTAATTGAGTCTTTTTTAAACTTTATTATGCATGATTATGCTACATTTGTATTTCTCTCCGATCTATCCGTTTGGTTTTGCCAAATAGATTGATTTATCTTCAATGGGAGAGGTGCTTTGTAATGGATTCAATCTTGTGGTGTCCTCACCCATTGACAGTAGGGGTAGCGAGGCACATATCGTGTTGTTGCCATTAAGGATAAAACTACAGGGTTTATTCATATTGATTCGTTTTGCTTTGTCTACATCATGTCATCTTCCTTAAAGCTTTACTCTGTTTGTCATGAACTTAATACCATAGATGCATGCTGGATAGTGCTCGATTGGTGGATTAATAGTAGTAGATGCAGGCAAGAGTCGGTCTACTTGTCACGGACATAGTTTCCCCCCTTTTCTTCGTTCTTCTTTTCCTTTTTTTCTTTTTTTCTTTTTTTCGAACTGTTTTGTTCGATTTTCCTTCATCTTTTTCTTTTCTTCTTCCTTTTCCATTTTGTTTTATTTTTCATTTGCTAAATCCCTAAACTTTTTTCAAATACTTGAACTTTTATTCAAAATCAATGAATTTTTTTTTTCAAATTCGTGACCTTTTTTCAAAGTGTATGAACTTTTTTCAAAATCAATGAACTATTTTCAAAATGTTTTTTTTAAATCGATGAACTTTTTTCAAAATTGATGATTTTTTTTGAAAAAGATCCGAAACTTCGTGCGAATGATCATCATCAAATTTATAGAGGCTTGCAAATTTTCGTGGTCAAATGACATTCGAGGAGGTCTATACAAAAAGACAAAATTACTCCAAAGTACTCAAAATGTACGTGCACTATTTGACCAAAATTTGTAATTTTGTTTCTTTCGTACAGTTATCCTCGGAAGTCATTTGACCACCAAACTTAACAAGCCTCTCTAACATTTGTTGATGATCATTTCCACAAAATTTCAGGTTTTTTCAAAATGTTTTAGTATGTTTTCTTTTTTGGGTGCATCATGGGTGCACCGAGATGTGGTTCAGCCACTACTTTTCCAAGATAAGGTATTTGATATAAGATAAAAATCGTTGCGTCACACTAGATCACTAGACAAGGAGTTTGAAATCACCAAACTGTTGGTTTGAAAACGATGGCCACTTGTGACCGATTTAAAAGTGATGCGTACATGTCCATTACCATCAGAGAAGCTACAATTGCTCACCGGTCAACCGCATCTTATCCATCGCACGACAAATCCGACATGTGCCCCACTCTCACTCACTCAGTCAGTTAACTCAATTTGACCACCTCCTCCTAAAAAGATTCCTGTAGGAAGGATTTCTAATCCTAAGTCATCCCCGCCGCGAGTTCGATCTGGGCAGAAATAATAGAGGTCTGAGGCGTAAAGATGAGCTCCGCCGAGCCGGTGAAGATGCTGGGCTCGTTCGGGAGCCCGTTCACGAACCAGGCCGAGGCGGCGCTCCGGCTGAAGGGGGACGTCGAGGAGGACGAGTTCATCTAGGAGGACGTCGGCAACAAGAGCGCCCTGCTGCTCGTCAGCAACCCGGTCCACAACTGTGTTTTGAATTTCAGCCAAAAAAACGGATTTCGGCAGAATTTCGGCCATCTCGGCCAGGGGCAAAATCTATCCTTGGTCAAATTTGAGTCAAATTTTGGTCAAATTTCAGTCAAAATTTTTGAAAATATCCGAAATTCGGCCATCTCGGCCTGGGGCGAAAAAAAAATCTCAAACCAAAAATTAGAACACATCCACAAGAAGGTGCCGCTTCTCCTCCACGGCGGCCGCGCTGTCGCCGAGTGGCTCTTCATCCTCGAGTACATCGACGAGGCCTTCCCCGGGCCGCCGCTAGTCCCCGCCGACCCGCTCGCCAGCGCCGAGGCCCGGTTCTGGGCGCAAGGGGAGGAGACATGGGCGAACCTGGCGCTGCTGGAGGCGCGGCTGCAGGGGTGGCGGTTCTTCCGGGGAGAAGCGGTCGGGTACCTCGACCTCGCCACCAGCGCGCTCGCGGCCTGGCTGCCCGTGCTGGAGGAGCTCGCCAGGGCGGCCGCAACGGAGGGCACGCTGATGGGCGAGGAGGAGTTCCCGGCCCTGTGCCGGTGGCGGAGCGAGTACACTTCCGACGAGGCTGTGCGGGCGTGCCTACCGAGCCGGGAGCAGCTCGTGGCCTACTATGCCGCCAAGAAGGACGGCTTCGTCGTCAGAGGCAAGTCGTTGCAGAAGCAATGAGTCGAGCTGATCCTCCTATTGATCATGATGCCATTGTGAGTCGAATAATCTCCTAGCTGATGAATGGGACAATTGTATTTTTACCCCTAGTTGGTTCCTACTTATGGGTTTTGCCCTTACTTTTTTTATCGTGGTCCCTCGAATGCCTTTGACCGTTTGACCAAAACTTTGAAAATTCATAACTAATTCATATGAACTCAGGAAAATGCAAATAAGATATCAAAATGTTCAGATAAACATTACCTTTATGTGCATATCATTTGCATTCAGGACAAAAGCATCGTTTAAACTACCTAAGGTAGTTAATGTTATTAACATTATTAAAAATAAAAGGTATAAACAATATTTTTTCATGAATAAAAATTACATGCAAATGTAGGTGATGTTTTCTGAACATCCTGATATCTTATTTGCATTTTTCTGAGTTCGTGTCAACTTGTTATGAAGTTTTCAAATAATGGTCGAAGTCGTTAGAACATTCATAACAAGATGATACGAACTTAGAAAAATGCAAATTAGATATTTGGATGTTCAGAAAACATCACTTACATTTGCACATAATTTTTATTCATGGAAAAAAAATTGTTTATACCTTTTTATTTTTAATAATATTAATAATTTAAGTACCTCGGGTGGTTTAAAGGGTGCTTTTGTCCTGAATGCAAATGATATGCACATAAAGGTAATGTTTGTCTGAATATTTTGATATCTTCTTTGCATTTTTCTGAGTTCATATGAATTAGTTCTGAATTTTCAATGTTTTGGTCAAACGGTCAAAGGGCATTCGAGGGACCACGACGGAAAAAGGGCAAAACTGAGCAAGCTCGAAAAGTAAGGGCAAAACCCGTGAGTAGGAACCAACTAGGGGTAAAAATGCAATTGTCCCCTGATGAATTGGTGTGTTCTCTATTGAGATTTCAGACTTCAGCAGAGGACAGAAGTAACGATCAATATATGATGAATTGCAGTATCTATAATACCTAAATAGTTGATCCCCACTATCTTATTTCTCTTGACATGCAGCCTATCCACATCATCACACATGCCCCCACATGCCACCTCACCTCATCTACAGCCAATATTTCTTTTTGAATTGATCTACAGCCAAGACTTGATCTCTTCCGTCCGCTACACGCGAGATCCCTTCCGTTCGCTTCTCCTTCCTAGACCCGTGGGAGCTGAAGAGAACCTTTCTCCAATCGAAACGTCTTCCCTGGGATCGCTCCTCATAAGACGGCCTCCCCGTCTTCCATCTCCCCATCTTTACCTAAGCGACACAAACCCCACACGGTGGTAGACGCACTAGAAGTCTAGAACCCAACCTCCTCTAGGGTTTGAGGCCGTCATCGGCGATACAAACAGCGGCGAGCCTTGCGGGCCAAGGGCAGGATCACAAGACGATCAATCTGGAGGATGGGTGGACATGCAGAAGGGCATCAACATCCTTGAGGGCAAGCAAGAGGCGCAGTACATGTTCGAGGATTACATGATGCGCTCTGCATGTACATAATCACCTCCATCCGACCATGGCTAGCTTATGCCCGATTCGATCTGTTCTGGTGTTTTTTTTCATCGATCTGTTCTGGTGTTTTTTTTTCATCGATCTGTTGCTGACATGTGTGTTGTGTGTACAGAACTACAGATTAGTCCCCTGTTTTGTGTGTGTATGTATGTTGGCGCTGTTGGTTTTCCGGTCCAGTGAGTCAAGGCGGATCTGATTGTCTTTTTATTTCCAACATGCTCTGACGGGTGTGCATTTGTGTATTTTTTGGATTCAGGTGAGCGTGAGGTTTGGTTGCCTTAGTGGCTGCGAATTACTATATTCTCATCTTACTATGTACTACATGATCTGTTTCTACATACCCCTTCTATAGCCACGCTGCATATATGACCAGATTAGCCAAGTTAGCCAAAAAAAGAAGAGATTAATTATCATACTGCTATTGAGAACTCCATGTACAAAATGTTGGGATGGATTTTATTAATTTGATATATATTATGGACTGTGAATTATTTGTTCCTTGGTAATTTGAAACAAAACCTTAATTCACATAAGTGTATCGGTGAGATTGCTTCTTACTCAATGTGTTTCAGGTCAGTTTATTTGGATCCATGGGCCAAACAAACAGCATCAGGAAGCTCGAAAACCGAACCCTTCATTCCGACAGCTTGGAGGAATGCTAGATCCAGCCCCCATCTTTGTTGTACTGTATATAGATCTGCTCTCACTTGCGTATATGAGGTGAGCATTCAACAATCTCTGGTCTTCTAGCATGGCAATTGTGTTTTTTGGCCACCTGACTCTGCAGCCAGGGAGGAAGCCATCTAGGTTGTTCCTTTCTACCAGTGATAAGCTTACAAGCGGGGACAACGACGATGTTTCTGAAATTCAAGGTGTTGTGGTCCTGTTCACCTGCTATTGTAATTTCCTTGACGGTAATTAAATAGATGAATTAATCCAGTAGTTATGAGCTCAGTTCCTCCTGGACAGCCGGGCCAAACCGACCAATTTCTCTCCTCTTCTCACCTTAACTTGTGGCGAGAGGTGCAGCTTGAAAGAGTAGTTACAAACAAATCAATTAATGGGCATCCGAGGAGACACATTATGTACTTTATTATACAATGTATTCTCATAGCGCCAGTTGATTTTCTTATGCCACTCCTCCCTTGTGTACATTCTTTTGTCCCCAGATAGTTTATGAATTACCTGCAATTTTTACCATACTCCAAAAAAATAGCTTAGAAACAAAATAGTCGCACATACATGGATCCAACATCCAAATTTATTTCTTTTACATTCAGCTATAGCGATGCTGATTTTGATGCACTCTTTTCATGAATTTAACATGCAAGTGTTATCATTGAAAGGCTTCTCCGTTTCTAATTCGTTGTATTAACACTACTGTTTCCGGTCTATGCAAGCATGTATATTCTTTAGAAAGATATGTTTGCCGGAAGTGTTTTGATGGACAGGAGGTCACTGTTTATTTTTTACATGGTTTATTTCTCCACACTAAAACATTTAGCTAGCAACAAAAATTTCCCGCAGCAACGCGCGGGGAATCATCTAGTTGTTTCAGACTTCAGGACCAACGTACCAATCACACATTGAGTGCTAGTTGAGGATAAACATAGCCCGTGCGTTGCAACGGGAGAAAAATTAACATATCCACCCAAACTTCAACTGTTGAAACTAAATTATAGGCAGTTATACCCACGACATAGGTGTCGCTAGGCGTAAGCTGTGATTGACTCCGAAGAAGAAGGTTGTTGCAATAGTGGCTTCCGAATTCACAACAATGGTGGTCGAGCTTTGCAGCATGCGGTCCGCCTTATAGCAACAACGTTGGTCCAGCTTTGGAGCATTGCGTTCTTCTTGTAGCAGCATTAATTGGTCTTGCAATGTCGTGTGTCTCGTTTGCTGGAGCGATGTTCGATCGGAACTGCATGTAGATCAACTAGATATTTTTTTGGTAAATATGTAGCAAATTCCCATTTGATGTAGCAAAATCGCTGAGAAATAAAAACATTGACAGTATGAAAAAGCAGCACCGGAAAGATACTCAGTAAAATGCGCTAGCAGAGTCACACAACGGCTTGATTCTCTTTCACGGGGTTACACACAAGCCAACCAAGCAGCCGTTTAATTAGAGTGAGTCAGCACAGTGCATGTCCTTCCGCTTTTGTTGGATTAATTAGAGTCAATCTGCGAGTAGTGCATGTTCTTCCTTTATTTTAATGGGGGGCTCAATTCCTATTGGCAGGTGCAGCCATTGGGTAACTAAAATTATGCCATATCGGCTGTGTTAATCATTGGACAGATTTATTGGTTTGTAAAGTGATTTATCAGGCTTCTGATATAAATTGGTCTGGTTCCTCCAAGCTCAAAAGTATGGCAAAATTCCTCCACTTCCGCCAGTAGTCGGGATCATCATCAACATCACAAGACAAACAACTCCCGGAGTTCGCCTATACCGTCAATGGCCGTAAGGAGGGAGGAGCCGCACGAAAAGCGAGCCAAAGAAATTGATGTAGATCTCGCAAGGGAAATACGTCCACATGGTCGGCCTGCACACGGTGCAGCTGCTCACGTGATGCCAGCCGAAGGCTGTTTCAAATCCGTCCAGGCTTTGCGCTCAACCATGCCAGCACCATGTAGATTAATACAGATGTGGTGTCGTTATTAGATTAAAGACATGTGATATTTTTCTTTTCCCATTGCAACACACGGGCATGTTTACTATATTTTCAACCAAAATAGTTTGAATAATGCTGCCCTGCTTTGTTTTTTTGTTACTTGTAAAGTTGTTTGAGTGGAATTTTCCCCGTGTTTTTAAGAATTATTCATATTTGGTACCTACTCGCTCTTATGTTTTAAACTCCTATATATTGTGAGAATATTATGGATAATAAATTATGAATATTACAATCAAATATTACTTTTGCATATCGTGAGAATATTGTGGATAATAGGATTTTCAATATTACTTTAGTCTTAAAGCATTGCAGTTACAGACCACACATAAGGGAGGGGAGGATGGGAGGGAGGATAGTGACGACATTTTTGATGCTATGTTCATATAGAGAACGTGGGCCTGAGTGAACGGTCTTGAATCATTCTTAGAGAGGTGGTATTTTCTTTCTCCCGTTGCAACACACGGGCATATTTCCCAATGGGGTAGACTTCTTTGTGTTTATTGAGCGCCAACGTCTCATAACAACATTCGAAAGGTACCACCGAAATATGTCCATCAATTGCTATGGAAGAAACAAAAAACACTTCACTCTCCTATCCCAGTAAGCATGTAATGATTTAAGCCTAAACTTGGCATAAAACATAAGCAAAAACCTAAATGTACGCTTTTGTGATGTTTTCTGTCACAAGCATCAACTTTAGGGGTAAAAAACGGAATTTACTCTTTCATTTATGATACACTTCAATTATTCCCGCCATGAATAAGAATTATGTACTTTCAGCATAACCATCTTTGCAAAAAATGCTACACCTCTGCATAACTATTCAACAATCAATATTATAGAAGAGCTCACATTGATTGATCAATGTGATCTTGCATGTGTAGTTGTTGAGTTCCTCCTTCGCATACCTAGCTTGATATGCAAATTAGTCTAAGTGAATGTCGGTTTTCTTCTACATCGAAAGTAGTATGAAAATAAAGATTTTGACCTTGGAGATGGAACAGAAAAGGTAACATGAATGCTATTAGGGTATGCATTGAGTTGAGGATCCCAATTCTTGCAAAATATATCTCTAGCACTCTTCGAGTTATGCAAAAACACATATGAAGACAGATAGAAATAAATCAACAGCTGTAAAATTCAGAATAGTAGGAATACGAAATTCCTCTTTCATACATCGAAAAAAACCCTCTTTCCTCCTCCTTGTAGAATAGTAACTTCCTGTGTAATCAATTTAGCTATGGAAAAACTGATTTCACAGGGTGCACGTAGTCGTCCCGTTGGCTTACATGCGAGTTCTCAGTAGCAATAAATCGAGCCATCTACTCTCCACCGGATCGATGCAGCTGTGTAAACATTATACGTAAGTAGCGTGCGTGTGTATTCATCATTATGGCTAATGCTAACACAGATCAATCAGGCTAGCCGGCAACTTATATATTAGGGAAAGATTTACGTGATATAAACATAGGATCTGAAACAGGCTACTAAGGGCATCTCTGACGCGGACCCTCGAACCTCCCACAACTGTTCGGACCGCATTGTCGGACCGTGGAAGCCATCCAACAGAGTTCTGTATTGGTCCGCGGAGTGGTCTGGATAGCGATTTCTGCCGCAAACCGGAGAAAAATGTGAGGGCTTTGCGGGAGTCCGGACCGATCTCATGCCCGCTTCTGACCCCTCGGGCCACAAAAAACTCCTCATCCGCCCCTCCCTGCACTTTTCTTTCGATGGACGCGCCGCTTACCATGCCGCATTCATGCCGGCCCTGAGCACGCGGAGACCAGCATTGATGCAGCCATGTGATCAGAGGGAGGGAGGGGGGCGCTAACCAACGTGACCTCTCGACAGCCGCCGCTTCAATGTGGACGTAGGTTCACGAGGAACCAACTCCGGCCACTATGCCGCATTGACGCGGCTGACCAGCTCTTCGCATGGCCTGGCCGTGGTTATATAAGCCGCGCTCTGACGCCATCCACATCGCATCCTCCTCGTCCTCCTTCCCTCTTCCCGCTCATCTCCCTCCACATATCCGGCGATGGGCAAGTCCTGGGAGTTGGCACCGAAGGCGGTCCCGTCCACACTATCCGCCGCCGCGCAGCCGCCCCCTCCCGACGCATCATGGAGGAGAGGCTCTCCCCGCCGCCCAGGCGCGTCATCAAGGAGGAGAGCCGCACGCCGCCGCTCATGCCCAAGGCGCGCAGTCACTTTCTTCACTACCTCGCAGCGGCGGGGCCGGCGGCAGCTCCTTGTTGTCGTCCGGGAGCGTCATGACGGCACAGGGATACGTCGACCAGGAGCTAGGCTGGCATAATGACCGTGTAAGTGCATCTAGTGCCCCTTAGTGATTTTGGTGTATTGAAGACTTATAGGTTAAGGAACTAATGCGTTTGTGAGTGTACACAGGTCTATAAGTCTATGAGGAGTTTGATATTTACAGAGAAAGTCGACCCTAAAATGAAATTCTTCGATCAAGACTTTGATATATCAAGACTTTCTCAAGACTTTGAAAGTGAAGAAATTGGTGTGACCTTGAAGACTTGGTATTCATTTGAGGAACATGAAGCGTGAAGACTTTTGTTTTCAGAGATTCATTTTCTCTTTCTTAAGTCATAGGAAACACCGTACTGTTAAAGGGGTCGAGGAAATACTAAGGAAAAATTTCCATGTGATGCTCAACTCAAAATCCTACACCTACCAATCCCTTCGAGTGAAGCCTTTGGAAATCTCATACAGTTCAGTCAATTTCTTCAGTGACAGAGACGAAGTTCTTCTGGTCACTGAGGAATTTGTTCTGACTGAGGAGTTAGGAATTCGCCAGTGCGGATTGCCTACACAGTGAGGAACATGATAGCCTTGAGGAATTTGAGAGTCAAATTTCCGACCGTTGCTGTGCTGCGCGCCAGCTGTCCCAAAATATCTTATCCACCTAACGGTCATATCATTGAAGGGCATTTATGTCTTATCATGTCGGGCTGCTCCCTAGGCTATAAATAGCCGCCCCCTACAACCACCAGCTGGTTGGCTGCTCCGAGAGAAACTTGACACTTGTCATTTGAGAGCAACCCATCCTCTGAGGACTTTGAGCGAAAATCATTGAGTGAGGAAAAACCCAAAAACCAAACCCCTACAAACCCAAAGTGATTGAGCATCACTGAAGAGATTGATCCTGCGTGGATCCGACGCTTGTTACCTTTGAAGACTGTGCTTCTTCCGGATGTTTAGGCGTCATGGTCTAGAGCATCCAAGAGGAATTGTGGATCGCCGAGTGACCAAGTCTCTGAAGGTTTGGAAGTCGCCTGAAGACATACCACGAGTGATTGGACGAGGTCTGTGTGACCTTAGTTCAAGGAGAATACGGTGAGGACTTGGTGTCCTGAGCTGCGTGCTCAGCGACTGGGTGTCCGGGACTGTGTGTCCTCGAGTTTAAATACTCAGCCGCTCCAACCAGACGTACAACTGAGACAGCAGTTGGAACCGGTCTACCAAATCATTGTCTTCACCAACCTAACTGGTTCTATTTCCTCAACCCTTTCATTTCCTCATTATTGTGTTGAGTGTTTGTTCATATCTGTGTTTGAAGATTTTGACTGAAGACTTTCTCAATTTCCTCAGTTCAATTTCTTCAGTCTGTTTGTCTTCATCTTGTGCTATCCTGTGTTTACGCTTTCTGTACTCTTTGATTGTCTTCATTTCATCATGATGACCATGTCCGCATTCTCTTATGCTTACTTCTGAGTACTTATTCCGCTGCAAGTAGTTCTTCGCTAAGGAATTTCCTCACCGCCAAATTCCTCAGTGAAGAATTCATAAAAATCGCCTATTCACCCCCCTCTAGTCGATATAACGCACTTTCAATTGGTATCAGAGCAAGGTACTCCCTTGTTCTGTGTGATTTTGGTTTAACCACCTGGAGTTTTAGTTATGTCGACCGTAGGTATGATCAAGGTCTCAGCAGGGTGTCCTACCTTTGATGGGACGGACTACCCCTACTGGAAGAACAAGATGCGAATGCATCTTGAAGCAATTGACAACGATCTACGGTATGTTGTGGAAAATGGTGTTCCTCACCACACCTTCTCTGAATGCTGCTGATGTGAAGAGATTCAAGCAACTCGATTCTCAAGCAAAGAATATCATATGTGGCCATCTGAGCAAAGATCAATATGGAAGAGTGAGTGCTTTGGAAACTGCCAAGCTCATCTGGGACAGGCTGTCCAAAGTAAATGAAGGAGTCTCAACTCAGCGTGACTCCCGAGTTGATGTTCTTCGGAATCTCTTCAACCGCTTCAAAAGACTCGACAACGAAAATGTTCAACAAACCTGTGATCGCCTCACGGACATCTCAAATGAGCTTCAAGCACTTGGCGCCACTGACATCACCGACCATGAGGTGGTGAAGAAATTGTTAAGATCGCTTGATTCCTCATTTGATACTCTGGCACTGATGATACAAGAGCGTGCTGACTACAAGTCACTTGATCCTGCTGATATCCTCGAGAGGCTAAATACTCATGAGTTCTAGCTTGCTGAAAAGAGAGATCTCTATGGTTCTAGCTATGGAAAAACACGTGCCCTGAAGGCCAAGGCTGTGTCTGAATCTGAGTGTGAAGACTCTGGTAGTAGCCTTGGAGATCCTGAAGAATTAGGCCAGGAGCTAGCACTGCTCGTGAAGAAATTCCAGAAGTTCTCAAGACGTGGTCGCTTTGGAAAATCCTCAAGGAGCAGTGATTCCTCATCCAGTGACTATAAAAGAAGACTTTGTCACAAATGCAAGAAACCTGGTCACTACATCCAAGATTATCCTCAGTGGGAAAAGGAATTGAAGAAGAAGAAACACAAGGATTACAGTTCTGATGACGTTAAGAAGAAGAAGAAATCGTCGAAATCTTCATCATCAAAATCCTCAAAGCCTTCCTCTCACAAGAAAAGCAGCTCCAAAAAGGCTCGGGCATTCATTGGCAAGGAAATGGACTCTGAAGCTGAATCTGAGGAACATGAGGAAGAGGAGGCATCAGAAGAATCTGAGTCTGGTGTGGCGAGTCTAGCTCTTGCTACTGCTTTCGTCAGTAAGTCCATCTTCAACTCTGAAGAAAATGACCTCACCAACAAAGCTGATGAAGATAGTGATGACTACGCTCCCACCTATTGCTTCATGACAAAGGGTGCCAAGGTACTCAAATATACCTCCTCTGAATCTAGTGAAAATGAATCTGATGAAGATCTAAAGTCCAGTTACTCAAAACTTGCTAAGATTGCTGTAAAACAACAAAGGGCTTTAGAAAAGGTTCAAAACATGCTAGATAAGAGTGATGATATGTTAGGTGAAGAAATGGATCGCACTAAAGCCCTGACTGAAAATCTTCAGAGACTTCAGTCTAGGTTTGATAACCTTTAAAGTCATCATAACACTCTCTTATCTGATCTTGAGAAACTTTCTTATGAATTTCTTCAAAGAAAGCAAGATCTTGAGAAGCTAAGAGTGAATTATGAAGATCTTCAGAAGGAGCACGATTCATTACTTGCTCAACAAATCAGCACTTCTCAGGAAGAATTTGTATTCTTCACCTGAATGTTCAAATGCTTCAACTGTTACAAATTCTTCACCTGCCTCTGCTATCACTAATTCCTCATCTGAGGACATTGCTAGTATCACTGACGATGCAGGGCTGAAGGAATTGTATATGACAGGCATGTACAAAAGCCTCAAAGGGCATCATACTCTTTGTGATGTGCTTAAAAAGCAGATCCTCAACAGGAACCCTAGGAAAGAGGGTATTGCCTTTGAGAGGAAACTCAATGCTAATGGAACGTATTGGAAGCTGACGAGCAGATCCCAAAACCTCATGGGTTGCTGCAAAGGGACCTCCAGTTGATCCATCTAACTTATCTGGCTTTACATGCGAATCTCCTCATTCTTCTGATGAGTCATTTGACTCCAACTATAAACTGTTCAAAAATCAGAATGGTGAAGTATTTGCTAGATATGTTGGCACTAACTGCAGGAACGGTTCCCCTATGAAGAAAATCTGGGTTCCCAAGAAGTGCCTTGAAAGTCTTCAGGTGAATGTCCTCATGACACCACCTGTGAAGAATAGGAACCCCAGATCAAATTCTTCATATGGACCAAATTCTTCATATGGATCCAAGTCCTCATACGGACCAAATTCCTCACGTGGATCAAAATCCTCAAAAGGATCAAAGTCCTCATATGATTATCATCGTGCTAACAACTCTGTTTCGCAGGGTAGAGCTAAGGGCTATGAATATGTGCATTATTCTTCAAACCAATATGTTCATAAGTCCTCGAAGAATTTCTCTGCTTATTCATATGCTTACCCTAACCCCTCTTATGTGAAACGAAATTGTTTGGCTTCTATGCCACCATTCTCGTATGGTGCTCGCAGAGTGATGAACTCCTTGCCACCCCTTCAGATGTGGGTGGTGAAGAAAAAGAACTAATCTCTTCTGCAGGGTCAGGTCTCCAAACGTGCCTTAACGTCTGAAGAATTTGCTGGGGACCTGACAAAATGCCTGAAAGGACGCAGGCTAATCATGATGAAATGACCTCTCATTTCACACGTCCTCATACTGCTTATCTGTTATCTTGATCGATGAAATTCATCGATGAACTTGATATCATATTCTTCACCGATGAAGTATATGAGATCGTAAGTTGTACTAATTCATCTGTGGGATGATCAACCCAAAGCCACCGAGTGGGTTCTCGATAGTGGATGTACAAATCACATGACTGGTGACAAGAATCTATTGATGGATGCTCCTTATCACCGTCACATCTGAAGCATATCATCTTTGTTGACAAAGGCAAAAGTCGGTATTGGGTCTTGGTAAGGTTATGATCTCTAAGGACATACACATGGACAAAGTCATGCTTGTTGAGTCCTTAGGATACAACCTCATGTCGATCTCAATGCTTTGTGATCTTGATATGGTTATTATCTTTGGCAAGTATCGTTGTGTTGTGATTATGGAAGCTGACAATTCCAAAGTCTTCGAAGGCTTTAGGAGAGGAGACTTGTATATTGTTGATTTCTCTACAGGACCACAACCAGCCGTGTGTCTACTTGCAAAAGCTTCAGAAGGCTGGCTATGGCATCGGCGACTTGGTCACGCAGGCATGAGGAATTTGCACACGCTTGCGAAGAAGAAGCATGTCATTGGCATTGAGAATGTCAAATTCCTCAAGGATCACTTATGCGGAGCCTGTGAAGCTGGAAAAATGACCAAGGCCAAGCATCCAGCAAAGACTATCATGACCACTACTCGTCCCTTCGAATTGCTTCACATGGACCTCTTTGGTCCCAATCATTACTCAGCTGTCGTTAATGATGCATCTCTATATGGATTTGTTATTGTTGATGATTACTCTCGTTACACATGGGTACACATTGTTACTTACAAAAATCAAGTGCAGGAAGTCTTCAAACGATTTTCCTCGAGGGCTTCAACTAACTTTGGTGTGAAGATCAAACACATCAGGAGTGACAATGGAACTGAGTTCAAGAATTCCGGTCTTGATGCCTATCTTGATGAACTTGGTATTACTCATGAGTTATCTGCTCCCTATACTCCTCAGCAAAATGGCGTCGTGGAGCGCAAGAATAGAACTCTTGTTGAGATGGCTCGCACTATGCTTGATGAATACAAAACGCCTAGTCGTTTTTGGATTGATGCAATTGATACTGCGTGCCACATCATCAACAGAGTATATCTTCACAAATTCTTCAAGAAGACTTCCTATGAACTCCTCACTGACAAGAAACCCAATATGAACCAGCACCTGAGGATTCTATCAAGTTCAAGGCAACTGAGGATGTCATTCCTACTGAAGAATCTGCTGAAGAATTCATTCCTGTACGCGAAGAACGTCGAGCTGATGCACCTGAAGATAATGCTGAAGACAATGGTGCTGAGAAAAATGATCAAATTCCTCGACGACAACCAGCTCATCCTCGCGTTGCAAAACAAGTGCAAGTGGAGAAGATCATCGATGACATTGAAGCGCCAGGTCCTCTCACACGCTCAAAAGCTTCACATTTATCTAACTTTTGTGGGCACTATGCTTTTGTCTCTATCACAGAGCCCACTAAGGTAGATGAAGCATTTCTGGAACCGGAGTGGATTCAGGCTATGCAAGAAGAATTACATCAGTTCGAGCTCAACAATGTCTGGGAACTGGTCAAACGTCCAGATCCTCGCAAGCATAATATCATTGGCACAAAGTGGATCTACCGCAACAAGCAAGATGAAAATGGTCTTGTGGTAAGGAATAAGGCACGACTGGTAGCTCAAGGCTACACACAGGTTGAAGGAATTGATTTCGATGAAACTTTTGCACCTGTTGCTAGACTTGAGGCTATTCGCATATTACTTGCTTATGCTAATCATCATGATATTATCTTATATCAAATGGATGTGAAAAGTGCATTCCTCAATGGTAAGCTTGAGGAAGAAGTATATGTTGCTCAACCCCCAGGTTTTGAAGATCCAAAGAATTCCGACAAAGTCTTCAAACTCAACAAGGCCCTCTATGGTCTCAAACAAGCCCCACGGGCGTGGTATGATACATTGAAGGAATTCTTCGTGAAGAATGGCTTCACACCCGGTTCACTCGACCCTACTCTCTTTACTAAATCTTATGATGGTGAACTGTTTGTGTGCCAAATATATGTTGATGATATTATCTTTGGCTGTACTGACCAACGTTATAGTGATGAATTTGCCTATATGATGAGTGAAGAATATCAAATGTCTATGATGGGAGAGTTGAAATTCTTCTTAGGTCTTCAAATTAAATCAACAGCGCAATGGCATATTCATATCTCAGGAGAAATACCTCAAAGATGTTCTGAGGAAATTCGGCATGCAAGATTGCAAATGCGTCAAAATTCCTATGCCCACAAATGGCCATCTATGCACTGATGAAAATGGTATTGACTTTGATCACAAGGTATACCGCTCCATGATTGGTTCTTTATTGTACTTATGTGCATCTAGGCCAGATATAATGCTTAGTGTTTGCATGTGTGCCCGATTTCAAGCTACACCGAAGGAATCACACCATAAGGCTGTGAAGCATATTCTTCGATATCTAGCTCACACACCAACACTAGGATTATGGTACCCCAAGGGCTCTGCTTTTGATCTCATTGGATATTCTGACTCTGACTATGCTGGTGATCGTGTGGACCGCAAGTCAACTTCTGGCACTTGTCATTTCCTCGGACGATCTTTGGTCTGTTGGTCCTCGAAGAAACAGAACTGCGTATCACTGTCTACTTTGGAAGCTGAATACATTGCTGCTGGCTCGTGTTGTGCTCAATTGCTATGGATGAAGCAAACTCTCAAGGACCATGGCATCAACGTGAAGAATGTGCCTCTCTACTGTGACAATGAGAGTGCCATCAAGATTGCTCACAACCCAGTTCAGCACTCGAAGACAAAGCACATTCAAATTCGTCATCATTTTCTTCATGATCATGTGTTGAAGGGCGACATCTCCATCAAGCATGTGAAGACTGAAGAACGGCTAGCCGATATCTTCACTAAGCCCTTGGATGAGAAGAGATTTAGCAAGTTGCGGTGTGAGCTAAATATCTTAGAATCTTCGAACGTTCTTTGAAAAGGACACACATCCTGACACTTATGCAAAATTGATGACTTAGATGTGCAACACATGAAGAAACGTTTTTCTTCAATCCATGAAGAATAACACCCTAAGTGTGAAGAAATTAATGAAGAATTTGATTCTCAGAACCCTACGACAATTGTACGCGGTGTCTGAAATCATCATTTTTATACGGTGGGTCACGCCACCACCAAAGTTGAAAATCTTCAATCTGAGTTTTTCCTCAATTTTTGAAATTCTTCAGTTTTTCAAATTCTTCAACTTTGCAAAATCTTCACTGTTTCCGTCGTTTTTCTTCATTGGCTATATATATATATATGGGTTTATGTCCTCTACAGCATTCACTTATGGCTATTTCTTCAACTCGCTTTTTCTGCTAAGTGAATGTGATCGGACCCTTCCCCCTCTATGCTATACTCAACCCAATCTATTCACAAATTCTTCATGTGCGTTCTATTTGAAACTCATTCAAAATCTTCACTGTGTCCTTGTCAGCTGAAGAAATTGCGAACGAAACTTTAAAACTGATCTTATCCAAACTTTCGGTTTTGCCGCTCAAACCGTTCCGCATCTCACGATGCTTTATTTTACTCACCCACGATCGTACACTATCTCCACTACACAGTACGTGGGTGACACATGTCGTGAGAAGGAGAATGGTCAGGCACGTTAGTCCTAAATCTTGAGCGAACAGTTTTCACCGCCTCTATAAATACCCTCTCTCCATCCTCACTTCTTTTACCCGCCGACCTCTCTCTCCCGCTCGAGCTCCTCAAACCCTAGCGCCGCCGCTACTCCATCGTCAGCCGGTGAGGAAGAGCTTCACTGCCTCGACCTCGTCGCCCTCAGACTCACGCCGATCATGGAAATCCTCACTCCGCCGCCGCCAGAGCTGTCTTCCTCCGCCAAGTTAGGGCGTGGAAGATCTGAACAGACGAGCTTCACATCTACAACACCCAGTTCGTCGTGTTCTTCATTTAAGGGTAAATAAAAATACTTTTACTACCCTCGTTGATCCAAATTTTACACTACAAAATCTTCAAAGGTGTTTTATTCTTCAAATCCTCACACACAAACACCTCACTAGTTATATGCTCTTGATTCATTTCTCTAAGCAATCATTTTTCTTCAAGATTCCTCAATTGTGTGGATCCTCGATCTGTACAACTCTGGAACCTAAGACAAAGAACGCTTACTGAAATTCTTCAAGGCTCATCTGGTCAAAATCCTCAAAACTTGTTCTTTTTGAAAACCTTCTGAGAACGCATATGACCTCTCCAAATTCCTCGCAACTATACTCTGTTCACAGGTACTCATGTCCGCTGCTGAATCACTAGGTTCTCATCAACTTAACTCATTTGCAGCGTTCCTCGAAGAAAAGTTGCATACTTCTTCAGAGAATTCGTTTGTTCAAATTCCTCAGCTGAAGAATATGGCAGAAGGAAAGAAGCCACAGAAAGGAGGAAAGAAACCTGAGGTTATGACTGCGTTTGAAATCCCTGAGGAAATTTGTGCTGACTGTTGCACACCTGATGAAGCAAAATTTGGCAAAGAAAACAAAAATCAGCGCAAGGTGCGCATTCAGAAGATTGAACGGAGATGGGCAAGGGAATGGAGGGAATACAGATATGTTACTCCAAAGTACATGAAGAAATTCGCTCTCAATCCTCCATGCCCAAGAGCTCCATTGGCACCTGGCCAAGTAGCTGATCCCACAAGCATCAAACGTGGTGAGGACTTTCCTGAAGAATGGGCTAAGCGCCAAGCTAAATTGGCAAGACAAGCCAAGGAGGCAGTGAAGAAATTCAATGAGGATTCTGCCACTGCTACTGCTACTGAGGCCTCGGTCAAACAGAGGAAATCCATGCCAAAGAAGCTTGCTCATAAGCCAAGTGCTTCACCATCAGCGCCCTCACGGCCAAGTTCCTCAGCAGCGCCCTCAAGGCAAATTCCTCACACTGCTACAGCTCCACCAAAGTACTCAACAGCTCCTTCAAAGTCCCCAGCTCCTGTGCATCTGGCTATATGTCAAAGGACTGCTGGTTTCTCGATTGCCTTTGGTGTTTCAGCAAGTTCCTCAGCAGCACCAATTTCATCGTCTGGCCCGACTCTGCTGAAGACCAAAGCAACAGCTGGACGAGGTCCTCGGCCAAGTCCAAAGAAGAAACATGTTGCATTCCATGTGCCTTCTGATGATGAAGCTTCTGATGATGAACTTGCGGAAATCATCAGAGATCGCCAAGAAAGGGCCGCTAGAGCCAAAGGCACATCTGTGCCACTGTTGTTGGATCCGAGGAAAATCCTCGATTATATTGATCTCTGGCACAAGGATCCAAACACCCCTATGCCTGATTTTCATCTGACCCCTGGACAAAGTCATATGTTGACCCATTTCATCGCTGAAGAGAAATGGAAGTTTGAAAAGGCAAGAGAGATCAAGAAGGCTCAATACAGAAAGGAGAAGTTCCTGAAGAAAAACGTTGTCAAAATGACACCTGAGGAACTTCTCAAGGTCCAGACTGAAATTCAAGACCTCAGCAAAAACTTCGATTCTTATTATGCTGATTGGCAAGGAGCCAAGGTCAGATTCATCAATTTGACGAAGAAATTCACCAATGTTGCTGCCCCAACGCAACATGAAATTCCTCAGGCTGAAGCCTCAGCTCAGCCGACTGAAGAACATGCCAGCACCGCTGATGAAGTTCAGGCCGCTGATGAAAATGCTAGTTCCAGGGCTGATGATCCTATTCCAGCCGCTGAAGAAATTGCCAGGGCATCCACTAGTGGTGCGCCTGAAGAAACTCAACAAGACAGGGCAACTGCATCAGTTGCGCCTGAGGAAATTCAACCAGATTCCTCAGCTCCTCCTGCGCCAACACCAACTCCAATTCTTTCATCTGCCTCTGATGTGAAGAAAACCAAGGCTGCAGAACGAGCTGCAGCGAAGAAAAGGAAGGCATCAGCTGTGTCAAATTCTTCGGCTGCGAAGAAAATGAAGCCAATGACCAGCTCATTCGAAAATCCAATTGATGTTGTTCCGATTTCCTCCATGCCATCAAAGGACCTTGTTCCTTTTGGAGAAGACTATGAGATCCCAATCGGATCTGATGAAGAACATCATTCTGCTTCTTCGTCCGAGCAGATTGATGAAGAAATTGAAGTGGACGCAATCCCTTCAACCCCAGTCATTTCCTCACCTATGCCTCAGTTCACAGCTGAAGAGGCCGGTGTTGAGAAAATTGAAGATGAAGATGTGGATATAGGGTGCACCACACCTGTGATGAATGATGACTTTTGGGAAAGTCAGCATCCCAATACTCCTCTCTTCACCCCGCTCCAACAGATTCCTCAGTCCCCTGCACCAATAGTTCAAATGGACTCTGAAGAAACTCAACCCACTTGCTCTGTGCATGAAGAAATTCCAGCCACTAGTGCTGATGAACCTGCTGCTGCTGATCCTCAGACTGCACCTGTTGAGGAACAAGAAATCCCTCAGCCTGAAGAACCTGAGCTCGCGATTCCTGAGGTGGTGATGCAACTCACTGACACCCCTCTGCCCAAGCAAAAGAATCCGTTCTCAAGCAAACAAAAGTTCAAGGCTGAAGATTTCTTCACGAGCACGATTCTTCACTAACTATAATCCATATGATTCTGCTCGCATAAGGAAGAGGCGCTTCGACTGCCACCAAGCCAATTTCTATTCCTCAGAGCTCTTCAACAAGGACAAAGTCTTCGATCATGCTCATATTCCTCATGTGGACATGGAGTCTCTGCCCGGCTTTGAGCCAGTCCTCAGTGTTCTTCACGACGCAGGACTTCTGAATTTCTGCACTGATATCTGTGATTGGAATGAAGAACTCATTCTTCAATTCTATGCAACGCTGCACATCACCGGAGACGCTGAAGACGTGAACTCATGGGTATTAGACTGGATGTCTGAAAATACTCACTACAAGGCACCAGCAACTGAATTGCTTCGTGCTCTACCACTCAGTCCCCCACTTGATGGTGCTTGTTGTATCTACAACGAACCAGAACTTTCAAATCACTATATGCAAGTGCTGATGAAGCCTTTGAAGCCAAGGCAGGCCCCAAGAACCAAATTCCTCGTCAAGGAATTATTGTATGTGCCTCGGACTGTCTATCGGATTCTGACGAAGACAATGAGTCCCATCAAAGGCCACGACTCAAATGATGAAGAAGTCGTTGGCATCATGAATAATATGCTTTTCAACATCATCCATTGCGTTCCCGTCAACTTCCATGATTTCTTCATGAGGACTCTGGCAAACATTGCTATGTCACCATTTGAGCTGAAGCCTTATGCGCCTTGGATAATGAGATTCATCAGGACAAGGTCTTCACTCAATTACAAGGCAGATACTCTGAACCACTGCAGCTACTTGCCCCCGATTGAAGTCCTCAAACGGACATTTACCTCAGCTGATGACAAGGGCAAGGCTACTGTTGTGATCGATGAAGGCATTCGTCCATTGGATGGACAGTTTTGCAAAGCAGCATCCTACTCCACCAATGATGACTCTGCAACACATGACTCTGCCGCAAATACCTCGGTCAAGCAAAGTCCTCAAGCCACAAAGACCTGTGGTGATGACTGATCGTGAGTTACTCCTCGTCTTCATCGGAAGGTTGATCGCAATCATAAATGGGTCAAGCGTCGGTTTGGTTCAATTCTTCACAACATGACCTCAACACACAATGCAGTGAAGAAAACCACTACTACCTCCATGAAACCTTCAAACGCACTGGCTGTTCTTTCACATGTCTACAAAGTGCGGAAGAACCGACGACAATGGGGCTCAAGGAAGAATTTGACTGGTCTGCACCTCCTCCAAGAAATACAAGAAGGTCAAAGTTCCTTCCTTGGTGGCCAGCTCCTATTCTTCATCGCGACACCGATGAAAATGAAGACTTGGACGACACCGCTGCAGGTCCTACTACAACAACCGACCCCAACAACGCTGGCGCTCCTTCTTCAACTTGAAATTCTTCAGGAGCGTTAGTCCTCAGCTTTCGATCCTTTTGGTCATTCGATGACAAAGGGGAGAAATTTGAGTTAGTCTTCAAGCGGGTCTATTTTATTGCCCATATACAACAATTTATTTTGTTAAGTTACAACTCGCTCTTCCAAACTTTTATTGGATCGAGTTGTAATCTTAAACCCGATGGTGCTTTGATACTTTTGATGCACTATGCTCTTGCACTATGCTCTGATTCTCTTGAGCTTCTTGAGCTCTGATACTCTTGATGCGTTATTTTGCATGCTTGTTCCTCATTAATGTTATCGCACGCATGCTGAATTACATCAAGCACCATATTTCATCATGCATTTCAAATTCTTCATATTATATGTCAAATGCGTGTATGAATTACAAGATATAGGGGGAGATCTCCATGATTCAACTCTTCAAAATGTGCATTGCCTCAAAAGCAAATTCCTCACTATGCACATCTTCAGGGGGAGTTCTTCTATATCTTGCAATCAAATTCCTCATTATCAGTATTTACACTTCATATGTTTATCCCCGTTGAAAACTTAACCTATATTGTCATCAATCACCAAAAAGGGGGAGATTGTAAGTGCATCTAGTGCCCCTTAGTGATTTTGGTGTATTGAAGACTTATAGGTTAAGGAACTAATGCGTTTGTGAGTGTACACAGGTCTATAAGTCTATGAGGAGTTTGATATTTACAGAGAAAGTCGACCCTAAAATGAAATTCTTCGATCAAGACTTTGATATTCAAGACTTTCAAGACTTTGAAAGTGAAGAAATTGGTGTGACCTTGAAGACTTGGTATTCATTTGAGGAACATGAAGCGTGAAGACTTTTGTTTTCGTAGTTTCATTTTCTCTTTCTTGAGCCATAGGAAACACCGTCTTCGTTAAAGGGGTCGAGGAAATACTAAGGAAAAATTTCCATGTGATGCTCAACTCAAAATCCTACACCTACCAATCCCTTCGAGTGAAGCCTTTGGAAATCTCATACAGTTCAGTCAATTTCTTCAGTGACAGAGATGAAGTTCTTCTGGTCGCTGAGGAATTTGTTCTGACTGAGGAGTTAGGAATTCGCCAGTGCGGATTGCCTACACAGTGAGGAACATGATAGCCCTGAGGAATTTGAGAGTCAAATTTCCGACCGTTCTTTGCTCTTGCGCTAGCTGTCCCAAAATATCTTATCCACCTAACGGTCATATCATTGAAGGGCATTTATGTCTTATCATGTCGGGTTGCTCCCTAGGCTATAAATAGCCGCCCCCTACAACCACCAGCTGGTTGGCTGCTCCGAGAGAAACTTGACACTTGTCATTTGAGAGCAACCCATCCTCTGAGGACTTTGAGCGAAAATCATCGAGTGAGGAAAACCCCAAAAACCAAACCCCTACAAACCCAAAGTGATTGAGCATCACTGAAGAGATTGATCCTGCGTGGATCCGACGCTTGTTACCTTTGAAGACTGTGCTTCTTCCAGACGGTTAGGCGTCATGGTCTAGAGCATCCAAGAGGAATTGTGGATCGCCGAGTGACCAAGTCTCTGAAGGTTTGGAAGTCGCCTGAAGACTTACCACGAGTCATTGGACGAGGTCTGTGTGACCTTAGTTCAAGGAGAATACGGTGAGGACTTGGTGTCCTGAGCTGCGTGCTCAGCGACTGGGTGTCCGGACTGTGTGTCCTCGAGTTTAAATACTCAGCCGCTCCAACCAGACGCATAACCGAGACAGCAGTTGGAACTGGTCTACCAAATCATTGTCTTCACCAACCTAACTGGTTCTATTTCCTCAACCCTTTCATTTCCTCATTATTGTGTTGAGTGTTTGTTCATATCTGTGTTTGAAGACTTTGATCAAGACTTTCTCAATTTCCTCGCCCAATTTCTTCATCTGTTTGTCTTCATCTTGTGCTATCCTGTGTTTACGCTTTCTGTAGTCTTTGATTGTCTTCATTTCATCATGATGACTATGTCCGCATTCTCTTATGCTTACTTCTAAGTACTTATTCCGCTGCAAGTAGTTCTTCGCTAAGGAATTTCCTCACCGCCAAATTCCTCAGTGAAGAATTCATAAAAATCGCCTATTCACCCCCCCCCCCCTCTAGTCGCTATAACGCACTTTCAGACCGCAACACCACGCGCCGGTCCAAGTTTGCGATTCCGATGCCAGGTCGGGCCACGATGACTGAGGAGGAGCCACCGGCCGGCCTGGCATGACCTACGAGGTTACTGTCAAGTATAGGATAGTTTAATGTTTTATTTGTAGGTTTTTAGTACACCAGACGACATACCGTTCGATTTTATGTACAAATTATCCTAATTTCAATGAAATTCGCCGCGTTTATATCAAAATTCGTCCGGTTTGATCGAAATTCGGCCGGTTGGTTCGAGTTGTTGTGAAAATTAATTTATCCGGCTACGGTTGGATGGCCGCCTCCCAATCCGTGTACAATTTTTTGCAACATAGATGACGTTGCGAAGGACTTTTACAACATAAATGATGTTGCACAAATTAGAGAAAGAACGGGAGCTTGGCTGGAATGTGGGAGGCAACTGCTCTTGAGGGATCCAGATCCAGATCTTGCAACATACGAGTTTTTGCGGTAGGAAAACTGCAACAAGGGTGATAATGGTGTGAGATAATGTGGATACTACTTGAACTACTACTGATTTTGAATGGTGCCGTCTGTGCCGTTGTGACTCGAGTAATATGCTTGCCCATGAGATTCGGACGTCGGAGTACCAAAGTACCAATTTTAGTACTATATGAGTAGTGAATCTTGGGGATAAGAAAAATAACAGAAACATGTACCCACATTCAGATAATCTCCCAATATACTTGTAGAACATCACCTCCCAAATATACTATATTCTTTTCATAACTTTTAGAAACTTTAAAGAGTGAATTGCATGTTAGATCCTTGAACTATTTCAGAGGTGTCATATTCAGCCTCAGACTATGAAAAGTGTCATACAGGTCCTCATACTGTAATATGTGTGTCACCAGGTCCTCAAATTATTTTAACAGTACCACGTAGGTCTATTTCGGAGGTGCCACATATGTACATACTTATTGCATTTTGAGAACCTTCGAGGACCTGGCTAACACTTTTCATAGTTTGAGGACCTATGTGACATCTCTGGAATATTTTGAGGACCTACAATGCATGTCACTCAACTTTAAAGCATAGTTTTTGTTTGGTTTCACCAGATCTGCCGAATATTAATTTTCTCGTGCCTCAACTAACAAGATGGTGTAATCTCTATATAAAATACAAATTGTATCTCTTATGATTTATGAATTTCTATAAACAGTAGGAGATGCCACAATGATGATGGAAATCAAACGGTGCCTATAGTTTTTTTTCTTTCATGGACAAACATGATGCTTTCTTGGTGCTTTTAATATGTAATAGATGGAATACATGGTAGAAGCTGGCCTTAATAGTTCGGAACCCAGTGGATCTTCAAATTTTTGGTCAAACAAACAAAAGGTTGGAAAACACTATGATACAAGTGCAAGTATAATCAAAGAATTCATACTATCATTAAAGGGTGTAGGCAAAAGTAAAGAACATTGCAACATGAGAAACATGGAAAGAATAAGGGGAATCACGAGCTTATTCTCAATTCTAAAGGGTCGACAAAATAGGAATCACTGGTCTGCTTAGCCGCCCTAGTGAACTAGCACACAAGCTCCTCGTGATCTCGCTATTGCGCATGGTTTTAAACTCGATGGCACACAACCTCAGCAATGTTGCTTGAACATCTCCTCCTGTCAATTCCTCACCTAAGCGTTGGAACTCACCGCCGTACTTGTGTCTGATGACATCCCAAATGCAACATATGTCTGAACGATCAGATGGGCTAGGTGTCAGTGTTGGAGGGCCATGTGCCAGTGGTGGAGGCCTTGGTGTTGGCGGTGGTCATGGAGGACTAAGAGTCTTAGAGATAGGTGGTGGAGGACTTGATAACTTCATCATTGGGGGTTGAGGAATTGCTAGTAACGAGGTGGGCGACATGGTACTTGGTGAGGATGATGGTGATGGTGACAGTGGAGGATTAATAGTTATCAGGCTTGATACTATCTATGTGGACGACGGGGGTTGTTATTATGGCGGTGGGGGCTTTAATATTATCTGGGTAGGCAGCGAGGTCATTGATAGTATTTGGGTGGGTGGAGGGCTTGATATTATCTAGATGGCGATGGAGGCTTTGATAGTATCTGGGTGGGTGGTGGGCTTGATACTATCTGAGTGGGTGGCGGAGGCTTAGATAGTATCTCCGTGGGTGGGGGTTTGAAATTATCTGGATGGGTGGAGGAGGCTTTGATAGTATCTGAGTGGGTGGTGGGCTAGATATTATCTGGGTGGGTGGCGGAGGCTTTGATAGTATCTCAGTGGGCTGGGGGTTTGAAATTATCTAGATCGGCGGAGGAGGCTTTGATAGTATCTGGCTAGGCGGTGGGTTTGATATTATCTGGGTGTACGGTAGAGGGTTTGATAGTATCTCAGTGGATGGGGGGTTAGAAATTATCTGGATGGGTGGAGCAGGTTTTGATAGTATTTGGGTGGGCGGTGGGTTTGATACTATCTTGGTGGACGGGGGTTTTGAAATTATCAAGATGGATGGCAGAGGCTTTGATAGTATTTGGGACGGCGTGGGCGGAGGGGGGCTTGATAGTGTCGGGGTAGGTGTCGGCGGGAACAGAGGAGGAGGTGTCGGGTTCGGATAACCAGACCCTGCTTCACACATAGGCGTCACGCAGCCGAGCAGCCCAAGCACTGCGGCGAGGTTGGCCATCATCGCCATGGCTTGTGCCTTGTGGGTCTGTGTAAGACGCTAGGTACTCACCATGGACATATATAGCCTCTGCCTGCCTACTGTTAGCTCCAAGACGAGAGATACAAATGCCAGCGGATCCACCGAAATGCTGGTTGCGCTACAGCTCAAGCAGTTGACATCCCTTGGCAGTTCAAAGTAAGACAAAGTCTCTGTTTGACACCACGTTCAGCATTAATTGTCACAGTGACCACCGATCATTGGCTAACGGTGACGACGCCCGGAAAAAAGAATTACCCACTAGTACCTAGCTACTTTCTTCATCCGAAAAAATTTGTCCCAAGCTTGTACGTCAAATGAATGTATTTAGTACTAGCTTAATGTCAGATACATTCATTTAAGAGACAAACTTTTTCGGACAGAGAGAGTACTAGTAACCACACGAGAGATGTTCTAGTCGAATGATTTTCTTGCAGATGAATGCACTAACTATATGTGTTGACATTTGGCACTATGAATGGTTTTTCTTTCTGCAGGGAAGTCTAGAGTATTTTAGACCTTCCCTAGTATCATGTCAGTGGAATCATCTTTGGGCCCATTTATTAGTAGATCAAAATAATGCCCATCGCACCATTGGCTAACATAGAAGTTGATCAACAGTTCAACACACGAGTTATTTTGTTTACACACAAAGCAAACGACTACCAGCCTGCCAAAAGAGCCATGATTCTCTTCATCAGGCTACAGACCGCAAAGCATACTGAATCGGCGACCCCGAAGCGACCTTCCCAGATTAATTTCTCTTCTGCAAGGCAGACCAAGAACACAGCACATGTGAACATCACAGAAATAACAGCAGTTTGGTTTAGCAGGGTACATATATCACTCAAGCAAGTAACGTTGCAACTCCAACAGAAACCCTCGCCCCTTTTCTTTAGTTTTTTAGAAAAGGAGGATGACCCCCGGCCTCTGCATCTGAGAGATGCATACGGCCACTTTATTGATTATTCTCGAGGACCTTACAAAGTATGTATTACAACAATGTGCCTGAATCCACCATATTGGCAACACATGCCGCTACTCCTATCCAAAATGATGAAGGGGTGCTAGCTGGGCCACTACCCAAACCACTCACCTAAGCCTAACATCAAAAGCCGAAAGCCGAAACATATTCGGAAGTCCCAGCCGAGCCACATATCGGGTCTGGGGCACAATCCGGTCAGACGCACTCGTGTGTCGTCGCCGCCATCTTTCACAAGTCCGTCTTCAGATCATATTGAGGCTTCTACCTTGTCTGGCCACTCTGCCAGACGTCACCATGACGCCAGACAGCAACCTCCTCCTGCGCAAGTCCATCTCCATGCATCGGACGCCGAGCCTCCACAGCGCCATGCGGCCGATATCCGCCGCCATCGATGTGTGAGATGAAGCACCGCTCCACCATCCCCAGCAAGCACTTACTCCAAAACGATGCCCCCAGGAGGGAAAGCGATAAAACGCCATCATCGTCCGATCCGAAAGACCCAGATAGGGTTTCCCACGGAGCATCCCGAGCCTGATGACGCAGACTGCAACGACGATGCCTCGACAAGGGAACGACGTCTAAGACGCCGCCATCGTCCGCCATGACCGTAGTCGGCGCGATTTTCATCGGCAGTTGCTCCACCAGACGTGCGCCGCCGACGTCGCTGGTCGCTTCAACTGGAACAAACTCCAAACCAATGCCTTAAAGAGGGACTACGACGCAAAAGCGCCGCCATCGCTCGATCCCAAGGAGATCTAGGGTTTCCTCCGTGTTGCCCGCACTGTCAAGGGCCAGACAAGGGTAGAATCCCGCGGATCTGCCCAGCTGTCAACGAGTCGCACCCACCACTGTGCCGACGGCCGACCAACGATTAATCCGGCCGCGCCGACGCGAACCGATCCGGTCACGCCGCCGCCGTCCCTGGCGGCCGCGACACACCTGATCGCAAGGCCTCCTACCGCAGGGAATTGACGTCGCCGAGGCGCCGCCACCACCCGCCCTTGCCCCCCTAAAATGAAAATTTAATACCCAGGCCTCATCATCTTACAGGGTAATTCATCCAACATCCAGAGCAACAGCAACAATCCTCCAAACATATCTAGGCACAACAAATTATATAAAAACAACGTAACCAATGGCTTCTTTCCACCAGTAAAAGAGGCACTTCTCATCAACCTTCCAACTTCTCTTGTCCAAATACAGAGTAAAGTTCTGAGGCGGCTAATGACTTAGCTAAACCAAAAGCATCTACATCGGACTCACGAGCTTCACAAATAGAATCCGTCTCTTAGAAATCCTTACTAATATCACACACTTTTGTTATAGGCATAATGTGAACGCCATAGTTCCGCCCTCTGAATGGGTTTGGGAACCTCGATGCAGTGTAATAAGACTACCTCTGTGCATGCCATTGTTTTCTGCGGCGTCATATCCCTGATGTGCTCAAGATAAATAGATAGAGAAAATAACACTGTAAGGGGAAGGGCTGTGCATATTGGTTATTAGTTTGTATCGACCTTTTCTTCCCTCCGCACCACCGAAGTGTTGAGGGAAATTCTAGCTCCCGCTCATTGCAGGAGTGAAGGAAGCGCCACACACTACGCAATCCCAATAAGAAAATTAATTAGATTGCAATCTGCCTCAGCAGTATGTATGGGGTTCTATTAATAAGGGAAGTGATGGACTCCATTCGTTCCCTGAATATCCTTTTCATTAGATGTTGCTGTCATCAATTACAGAATAAGCAAACCATACCCAAGACTAATTTGATAAACATTACTGTCAACTATTTGAAAAAGGCTGTAAGCGGGATATCCATTCATACACAACTACAGATACATTTGTTGCTAAAAAGCCCCTTGAGTATTTTGATTAACAAATATAAAAAAGCAGAACTAATCCATTAACAAGAGTCACAGGGGAGCAAATGTGCCTTGAGAACTTCCAGGCAGTTCTTATAGACATTGTACTGCATCAACAAATGCTTGGAAGGACCCAAGCCAGTGGCACAAAATCCTTCCGTACTGCTTGCCCTGGGTAGTAGGCAATAATTTCATGCAAAGATCTATCAACCAAAGAATACTCGCTCCAGTTCCCAAGGCTTCCAGTAAAGTACAAGCAGTCTCTTCGAACTCCCGGATGATCTGGACCAAGGCAACCAGCGAACTCATGCATATTAAAGAACAAGCTGCAACCACCAAGGCTATGTGTCCTGGCCCACTTCCTTTCCCCGGATTCCCACTTGAAAACACGATACATCCTGGTTTTGATAATTAGCATTAGCTCACCTTGACACTCTGCGAGCCAGGCCACCGAACTTTTTGGAACTGTCTGTGGGCTAAGTTCATCGCCAAGACACGACAATACCACATAATTCTTGTCAAGCTCGACAACAGCAAGACGATAATTTGGATAAATCAACGCGTAGAGGGTGCCTTTCACGAACATCAGACTGTAAAGGTGGTAGCCTTCGTCGCAACGCGCCGCTTGCCACTGAGCATCCCCAATGCGGCAGTAGTAGATGTCCCGGTGCCATGGCGTGAAGGCGAGGATTAGGTCGTCGGAAAAGAGAACACCTTCAACGCATTTCGGGAGATCGGGCAGGCGGGCTCGCTCACCTGTGAGGAGGTGGCGGATGCAGATCTCGAGGCGGCTGGCGTTGGCGCTCATGCCTTGTATGGCGACGCGGCAGCCGAAGGAGTGGAAGCAGGTGAGGCTGAGGACTTTGGGGGTGAAGATCCGGCCGAAGCAGGTGGGTCTTCCATGGGCTAGGGGTGCGCGTGGGAGGCGGAAGCGCAGGATGCGGCGGAGGGGGACGTGGAAGAGCGCGGCAGACGTCTTGTGGTGGACGAGGAGTAGCGGACCCTGCGAGGCGAGGTTTGAGGAAGACAGCGGGAGGCGAGCCCGGTAGGCCCGGCAGGCAGCGCGGAGGGCGAAGAAGTCCTCGAGGGTCGTCAGGCGGCTCGCGATCAATGGGATCAGCTCCGGTAGGAAGTAGGGCGTCGGCGAGGTGGTTTCTTCGGGGTTTGTGGAGGATGACGACGAGGACGTGGTGATTGTGGAGGCGGGGGCGGTGGCCGCTGGCAAGGACCTTGTCCGGCGCTTCCCCGACTTCCCCAACGAACCCATTCCTCGCCGCCGCATCTTCACCGAGTGCGGCGCTGCGGGTGGAACTGGAGGTGAATGTTAACGTGGTGATATTCTGTTGTACATGATCTCCTCATATCTAGGATCTGCTCCAACGGCAGGCCTATGTGCCACTTATATAAGGTGTTCGCTTTTCCCTCTGAGAAACAAATGCGTGTACACCCTAACTGAATAACACATCAGAGAATATTTAGGTCTAACTGTGATTTTTTTGTAGGACAAAGCTAAGATTTATTGGTGATAATCCACATGAAGTGGGATAGAAATCGGATTATGGGGGTTAGCCGACCAGACATGGCACCCTGGACCGAGAGCAAGAGAATGCTTAGCTAGACTATAAGCCTCACGGTTGATGCCGCGACTTTCAAAAATAAAATCTTCTATTATATATATTATTAAAATGATAGAAAACGAACGGTGAAGATTTATCATTTTAGAGTTATGATATCTAAACGGACTAGATTCATCAGTATACCAAGCTATCTGGGCATCCTAAATTCTATACGCTAGAACAGACCACGCACAAGAATTAACCAAGTTAGATGTATAGTATAGACTACAGAGTCAATTACCTGTACATATATATTTACTAAGGCAAACTACAACCTGACTTCCAGCAAAAAACACGCATATACTACAATTACCGTGGTTCGTGGATGATGATATGGTTTTCTCTTTCGGCGTTTTAGTCATGATGGGTGCTAGATCTGGAGTTCGATGGCGTCTTCGAGGTGTGTTCACCGGTCTGATTTGTTCAACGGCAGGGGCTTCACGTTTGGCGAGACACCTTGGAGGTCGACAAAGTTGCATATCAGCTATGGAGCCACGTCGGGCTCGGGTGAGGAGGTGATTCGTCATTCTTTTCTTTGGTGGCTGCTGTCGTGCTGCTGGAGGCAGGTGTCGGGCATTGATGTTAAGTTCAGAGATGTTCTTCTATCTTTTCGATTTTCTCATGTCGGTCTTTACTTGACTTGTATTTTAATCTTTAGATACGTATTATCATGCAAAAAAAAAATACTATGATTACCATGCAAATAAACTGCAATCGATGCAAAAAAAAGGCACGCATGTATATGGTACAAGGTACATAGGGCATGTATAAGGCACGCCACCTCTATTGTAGACACATGGCAGATGTCTTTGCCGACTGTGATCCGTAAGTGGATGCTTTTTCCAGTAGGTACCGTGTGAGCCCTATAAGCCTAGAGCTTTTTTGCAACACCCGGCTTTTAGATGGCCATAAGCTGAGTCCTTCGAATTTGTTGGGTGTTTTTTTCTAGAGTCGGCTTAGAGAAACATAAACCAAGTACCCGAAAAATAGCTCACGGCTTATAGGCTAACACACGGGAAAACGGGATTTTCCTGTAGTGTGCATTCAAGCAGATTTTTGATTTGTTTTAGTAGAGAAAGGTAGCTACACAATGAAACCCGCACAACAATGGTATTCCAGAAAACACAAAAAGTTGGATTCCAATCTTCGAATAGATCCAACCTCCAATTGGAATAGCCGATTGTGTACTCTAACACGATTGTGGATGTATCCACTTTTGTAAAGATTTGAAGGGTCTGATTTTCACTTTCCAATGTTTTATTCAAATCACCCCATAAGTTTACCAATAATGTCATGTACAATGTTTATTCAATGACGGCCTTGAGAAAATGCTTTGTTCTACGATTGCAGAGTGATGCCATGTTTCAATTTTCAATGTATTTACAAATACGCGAAAAAAAATCATGCTGCCTACCTACAAATTTTCAATTTCTTTTTTAGAAAAGGAGGATGACCCCCGGCCTTTGCATCTGGGAGATGCATACGGCCACTTTATTGATTATTCTCGAGGACCTTACAAAGTATTACAACAATATGCCTGGATCCACCATCTTGGCAATATATGCCGCTACTCCTATCAATATGATGAAGGGGTGCTAGCTGGGCCACTCAGACCACTCACCTAAGCCTAACATCAAAAGCCGGAAGCCCCAGCCGAGCCACATACCGGGTCTGGGGCATAATCCGGTCAGGCGCACTCGTGTGTCATCACCGCCATCTTCCACAGATCCGTCTTCAGATCATATTGAGACATCTACCTTGTCTGGCCAATCAGCCATCGACGTCACCATGACGCCAGACAGCTACCTCCTCCTGCGCGAGTCCATCCCACGCATCGGACGCCGAGCCTCCACAACGCCATGCCGCCGATAACCACCGCCTTCAATGTGTGAGATGAAGCACCGCTCCGCCGAGTCAGGCAGGGCTGCTGAAGACCAAGCACCGTGGAAGAAGGACTCCGAGGCTGAGCACATAGGCGGCAGAGCGCCACCGCATCGCCACCAGACGAACTCCGACCACGCCACCAACCGCCGCCAAGCAACCAAAGCATCACATCCATCCCAAGCTCACCACGAACGACACCCCCAAGAGGGTGACGACGCCCGGAGCGCCGCTGTCGCTCGATCCGGCAAGGATTTGGGCTTTCCCCGGCATACGAGCTGGGTGGAAGGAGGAGGGGAAGGAGGCAACCTGGACGGCGCCTACAAGAAGGGTACGGCGCCCTCGGGCGTCGCCGCCGTCGTGGCCAGCACTGCTGGCCTCGGATTTCTCCGGAGCCACCTCCCACCTCTAGCCGCCAAACAGGTACAAATCCGGCGACAAAGGCCGCCCAAAGCAGGACCATCGGAGGCAGCCCTGGTTGAAGTAGACGGAGGCCTTCAGATCTGGATCGGGTGCCGCCGAGACGCCTGCACCACAGCCACCACCTGCCGCCGCCTCGCCGCCCCCGCGGCCGAGGAAGAACGGCCAGCACCAACGAGCACCGGTCACCTACAAATTTTCATGTGTAACAGAAGTTATTCAAAAACATATACTATATAATTTCAAAATCCTTGACCTGTACAGGTGCACAAGTTGATGACTAGTATATTTTTTTTGGGTTAATGCCGCTTTATTTATCTAAAACGAGTCTGGGATCTCCGCAGAGACTACATCAAGAACAAAGTCTGGTGGCATCATGAGCCACACCTTACACCGTTCCTCTCCGACCCCTACTCTAGCAAGTTTATGAGCGGCAGAGTTCGCAGATCGTCCTACCCAAGATACTTTTACTTCCTGAAACAAGCTGAACATTGCTTTGATCTCCTCCATTGTTGGCCCTACAGCAGCCAAGTTCTTTTCCCTTCCCTGAACCATCAACGCCACTGTCTTGTTGTCAGTCTCCAAGTGCAGCTTCTGTACGTTGATACCGGCCGCTAGTTGGACCGCCCTTTTGCACGCTAATATCTCCACCGTCTCCGGCTCCGTCGCATGGTGATAGACATGACATGCAGCCGCACGGAAATCCCCCGCATGGCCTCTCAGGATCACTCCTCCGCCTCCCTTGTCTCCGTGTTTTGAGACAGCACCATCTGAATTCGCTTTAATCCAGCCCTCTGCCAGCGCTGTCCACTTCTGAGTTTCCTTCTTCGTCACATCCGATGCCTCCTTCTTGTGTACCTGGAACCATTCTGCCATGTACGCACAGACTGACGTCGCTATTTCATGTGGCGCTGCAATCTTCTTCCCATCCTTTGCTTCGTTTCGAGCCAACCATAGTCCATAGCAAGCCTGGACCATCACCGCCCGTTCGTCCTCATTCGCCTCTGCGAACCATCCCTGCAGCCATGATGAGAGAGCACCCGAGGAGTCAATCTGACACGGTGGGGTTGCCACCGCAACTCCTTTCTCCGAGCGCAGGACCTTCCAGAAGAGAACCGAATGCAGGCACGTCCAAAACCTGTGCATAAGCGTCTCCTCTCTCCCGCACGCCGCACAAAAGACCCCAGCCTTGATGCGGCGTCTTAGCAGCTCCGACCCGACTGCTAGCCCGTTTCTCATCAACCTCCACATATGTATTTTCGCCTTATTTGGAGCACATGTGTCCCACAATCCCAGCCACCCCTTTGTGTTTTTGAGCTGAGGAAGAAGTGCCCGGCCGTCCGGTCTTAATCCCCTTCAGCATCATCTTAAGGTGGTATGCAGACTTCACCGAGAACACTCCGTTCTTCGTATAGTTCCATGCAATATAATCTTCCATTCCCGGGCCTCCGATAGCTAGCTGTTTGACATCGTTTGCGTCCTCCAGTGAGAACATACCGTCAACTTTGTTCATGTCCCATGCCCTGCCATTTGGTGTCATTAGATCGCATACCTTAGTGACACCCTGCACATACGCTTGCCCAAGTGGCTTCAAACTTCCCTGTCTTGCTATCCAGTTTTCATGGTGGATGTTGATTTTAGACCCATCTCCTATGCGCCATATAGTGCCCTCCCTCAACAGATCGCGTCCGTACAGGATACTTCGGAAAGTATATGAGGCCCCGGAGGGGCATGTTGCATTCCGAATCGTCCCTTCCCACTAGTGCAGAACCGGGCAATAGCACCGGTTCGTAAGGCTCTTTAGTGCCGGTTTAGGAACCGGCACTAAAGCCCCCCTTTAGTACCGGTTTAGCACGAACCGGTGCTAAAGGGCCACCACGTGGCACGAGCCAGCTCCAGGGGCCGGGAGCCCTTTAGTACCGGTTGGTAACACCAACCGGTACTAAAATGTTTGGGGGGTTTGGTTTTATGATTTCTTTTTCATTTAATTTTGTGTTTTCCATTTTAATTCTTTTTCGTTTCACCCGAGATATATATATAATAACTCATGCATGCTCGCATCATACATCATCATATATAATAACAAGTCCTATTAGCTAATTAATCAAGCATCATCATACAACTTCTACTCGTTATTAATAATAAGTCATACGATCATCATCCTCATAGTCATCGAACCCAACCCTACATAATTGTTCTTAGCACATGATCATCAGTATCGGTAGGATCGGACCTAAACACACTTAAGGTAAAATAGCATAAAACAATATAGACCCTGACTCTCCATTATGAAGAATGGAGATCATCCTGTCTCCAATTCTTGCGCCTCGCTTCCTTTTCCTTCCAAGAAGCTCCTTACGACTGTCCATACATTTTTCCATCCTTTGATTGTCATGTCTCCACTTCTTTTAGAAATCCGGTATGGACAGTTGAGATTCAGGATGACCTGGATATATGTTCAAAACATGAACGCTGCCGCCATTCTGATACATCAAATGAGGCACACAATTCTCTGGGATAAGCTGTTGAAAAACATAGTAATAACTTCGTAATTAGCAATGATGTACTAGTTTTAGAAGTACGCAAAAAGATGCACGGATGTCGTAATAGTAAAATAAACTTACCAGGGTATCTCCATGGTAGTTACCGTAGTTCAACACGTGCACTAGTGTCACGTATTGACCATAATGTTGAGGAGTTCGATTGTAGATATTGTAATTCTCAATATCATTACAAAATCCAACCAGATGAGTTTTCTCCTTGTAAGTTAACTCAGAGCCATTGGTGTAGTAAGTTCTATCTACCATATTCTGCACATTCTTTGATACTTCAAAATAAGCTGTCAATGGAAATAAGCTGTCAACTATTTTGAAATGAACAATATAAATTCTATTAATAATTAACTATGTTTGAGAAACTCATATAGTGGTAGAACTGGAGGAGTATCAACAAGGACCCAAATGTCCATATTGTCTTGCTCGATTTCAGGATCACCAAGATCAATGGTGACAAGCATACCCTCATCAAAACCATACAATTTGCAAAATGCTTCCCAATTTTTGCAACCAAAATGGGTTACGCTCTCAGCATTATACAACTTTACTTCAAAATCCACATCATGATGGGCCCTTAGGTGAATTTTGTTCGTTTCAAAATTTTCATGGTCTTCAAAATCCATCCTCTCCAAGACATAGCGTCTTGCATGGCATGGGATCAACTATACTCGAATTGTAAAAGATGAAAATTACACGTTGAAATAGTTGAAGTCATGCTTAATTATGAAAAAAAACTATACTCGAATTGTAAAAGATGAAAATTACCGTTTCAACTTCGAAAGTCTCCTCGAGCTTAATGCTGAAGCGCCGACCATCGTCCAGGTGAGGCCTGTCGCACTCACCTCGATCGTCGTGGCACCAGTCGCACCCCGGGAGACTTTCGTCGTCCGATGATGACATTTCCTATACGTTCATAATTCAAAGACTAAATTAGATCATTATTATTCAACTAATCATATGCATATGCCTTGCATATAGTGCTCTCCAATTTGACTAAAAAAGAAACTAGTTCTATTAATTTTCTTGCTAAAAATAAACTACTTCAACTAGTTCAACTACTAAGCACTTACTATAAATAGAATAATGTAGTACTTACTCAAAATAGAATAATTTATGTAAACTCAAAATATATAAAAAATTAAATAAAAAAAACTCATTAACAAGTTATATTAATAAACTAGTTATATTAATTATTAAACTAGTTATACTAAGCACGTACTAAATTTTTTACTAAAAATAAACTAGTTATATTAATTATTGAACTAGTTCAAATCTCATATACCTAAATATATAAACTAGTTCGACAATTTTCTTACTAAAATAAACTAGTTATATTAATTATTCAACTAGTTCAAATCTCACATACCTAGCTAATTAATATCTAACTAAATTTTCTAAAAACAGAAAACAGAAAACAGAAAATAAGTAAAAAATGTGTGTGTGTATGTGTAGTGTGTGTATGTGTGTATATATGTGTGTATGTGTGTGTGTGTGTATACCAGACGCCGCCGCCCAGACGTCATTTGAAAGGGCGCCAAGCGTCTGGGCGGGCGCCAGCGCCTGGTGTCGAGAGACGACGGGATCATGGGCGACGACGACGGACGGCGGCGGCGCGAGACGACGCACGACGACGGCGGCGGCGGCGGGGACAGCGACGACGACGACGACGACGGCGACGGCGGCGGCGACGGATCGAGCGGCGCGCGACGATGTCGCGAGAAGTTGGAGACGAAGTGGGGATATGTAACTGAAATTTTCGTAAGTGCTATATATAGGATGGGCCATTAGTACCGGTTGGAGCCACCAACCGGTACTAAAGGCCAACTTTGGCCAGGCCGAGAGACGGGAAGAGCAGGCCTTTAGTACCGGTTGGTGGCTCCAACCGGTACTAAAACCCATCTTTAGTACCGGTTGGAGCCACCAACCGGTACTAAAGGCCTCGCGCTGCCAGTTCGCAAAGTTTAGTCCCACCTCGCCGGGCGAAGGGCAGCCGCACTGGTTTATAAGCCCGGTCGCGGCTGGCTCTTTGAACTCCTCTATATAGCAGGCTTGTGGGCCTAATTTCTGCACGCTGCCCTGTGAGTCTGCTGGGCCTTTAGGGCCTGTAATTGCACGCCTGTGGCGTAGCAGGCCCACAGGGCAGCGCCCCAATTTTTTTATATTTTTTTCTTTTCTGTTTCTTCTATTTATTTTTTCGTAGTTTTTTGTATAGTTTTTTCTTTTCTGTTATATTTATTTGTGAGTAGTTTTTCATCTAATTTGCCAAAATTCAACATTTTCAGAGTTCATTTTGTAGTGACTTTCAATTTCACAGTCATTTTGTGAACGATTGAAAAATAGCAAATATATTTTTTTCTTTTCCGTTATATTTATTTCTGAGTAGTTTTTTTCTGCTATATTTATTTTCTTCTATTTATTTCTGAGTAGTTTTTTTATATAATTTTTTTCTTTTCTGCTATTTTTTCTTTTCTGCAAAACTTGATGGTCAAAGTCTGGAGTTATAACCAAAGTTTTAAAAGAAGAAATTCTGGTGTTGTAATAAGTTTTAAAAAATAAAATGTCTTTGTAACAGATGAGTTTAATTTCGTCAAAAACCTGACTACTTCGAAAGAGATTGTTCAGTTTGTAAACGAAGTGCATCTTGTTTTAGCCGTAAGCCTCTCTACTTTCTTGCACATGCTATGTGGGTGAAATGATGATACCATGCCAAGTTTCAACTTTTTCAGAGTTCATTTGTAGTGCTTTTCAATTTCCAGGTCATTTAGTTCTCAAAACAAATCATTGAATGCATGAAAAATAGCAAATGAAGGCAGAAATGGTTGGAAGTTGATGGCGTCGCTTTGAATGGGGCATACTGAACGCTTCTTCTTCTTCTTCTTCTTCTTCTTCTTCTTCTTCTTCTTCTTCTTCTTATGCTTCCTCTTCTTCTTCCTCTTCCTCTTCTTCTTCTTCTTCCTCTTCCTCTTCCTGCTTGTGATAGTTTTAAAAATAACATGTCCAAATTGACATATTTAAATTGTGCATCTGAACGGAGAAAAAATACATTGGTCAGTACCGCCTTTCAGCCAAAACGCGCTACTGCTACAGAGAAGTACATATAAAAAATACATTGAGCATTAATGATCTTTTTGTATAGAATCTACATCGTCAATAGGAATCTAGTACATATAAAAAATACATTGATCATCCTCTTCTTCTTCTTCTTCTTCTTCTTCTTCTTCTTCTTCTTCTTCTTCTTCTCTTCTTCCTCTTCTTCTTCTTCTTCTTCTTCTTCTTCTTCTTCTTCTTCTTCTTCTTCTTCTTCTTCTTCTTCTTCTTCTTCTTCTTCTTCTTCTTCTTCTTCTTCCTCTTCTTCTTCTTCTTCCTCTTCTTCTTCTTCTTCCTCTCTCTTCTTCTTCCTCTCTCTTCTTCTTCTTCTTCTCCTTCTTCTTCTCCTTCTTCTTCCTCTTCATCTTCTTCTTCGTCTTCCTCTTCTTCTTCCTCTCTCTTCTTCTTCTTCTTCTTCTTCTTCTTCTTCTTCTTCTTCTTCTTCTTCTTCTTCTTCTTTCCTCTTCTTCTTCTTCTTCTTCTTTCCTCTTCTTCTTCTTCTTCTTCTTCTTCTTCTTCTTCTTCTTCTTCTTCTTCTTCTTCTTCTTCTTCTTCTTCTTCTTCTTCTTCTTCTTCTTCTTCTTCTTCTTCTTCTTCTTCTTCTTCTTCTTCTTCTTCTTCTGCTGCTGCTTCTTCTTCTTCTGCTGCTTCTTCTTCTTCTTCTTCTTCTTCTTCTTCTTCTTCTTCTTCTTCTTCTTCTTCTTCTTCTTCTTCTTCTTCTTCTTCTTCTTCTTCTTCTTCTTCTTCTTCTTCTTCTGCTTCCTCTTATTCTTCTTCTTCTTCTTCTCTTCTTCTTCTTCTTCTTCTTCTGCTTCCTCTTCTTCTTCTGCTTCCTCTTCTTCCTCTTCTTCTTCTTCTTCTTCCTCTTCTTCTTCTTCTTCTTCTTCTGCTTCCTCTTCTTCTTCCTCCTCCTCTTCTTCTTCTTCTTCTTCTTCTTCTTCTTCTTCTTCTTCTTCTTCTTCTTCTTCTTCTTCTTCTTCTTCTTTATATAGAGTTCAATGAAGACCAAATGCTTGTGATAGTTTGAAAATAACATATTTAAATTGTGCATCTGAACGCAGAAAAATACATTGGTCAGTACCGCCTTTCAGCCAAAACGCTACTGCTGCTACAGACAAGTACATATAAAAATACATTGATCATTAACGATCTTTTGTATAGAATCTACATCGTCAATAGGAATCTACCACCAATCTAAGAACTGGCGAAGACTCCTATTGCAGCCACAGATCCTACACATAGAGTTCAATGAAGACCAACTGCTTGTGATAGTTTGAGAAGTAACATATTTAAGGTGGTAAAAGGCTTGTTAGGGGAGCGAGGTGGGACTAAAAACAGCCTGCCACAACGTCATTAGTACCGGTTCGTGGTTCGAACCGGCACTAAATAGTGATGGTGGGGCCATAGCCTGACCGCAGGCTGACACAGCCTCTTTAGTACCGGTTCGTGGTACGAACCGGTACTACAGGTTCGCCACGAACCGGTACTATTGATCGCCGTCACGAACCGACACTAATATAGACATTAGCGCCGGCTCTAATGCAAACCGGCACTAATGTGCTTCACGTTTGACCCTTTTTCTACTAGTGTCCCTGAAATATCGAGCCTTGAGCACTCTTGCACATAATGAGTCTGGATTCTGTAAAACTCTCCATGCCTGTTTCGCCAGTAATGCTTGATTAAATGCAACTGGGTCTCTGAATCCCAGCCCCCCTGATTAAATGCAACTGTGTCTCTGAATCCCAGCCCCCCAGTAATGCTTGATTAAATGCAACTGGGTCTCTGAATCCCAGCCCCTGATTAAATGCAACTGTGTCTCTGAATCCCAGCCCCCCCCTCCGCTAGTATATAAAAGGTTGATGACTAGTATATAAAAGGTGGATTGCAACTCGGACAAAATAGCGTAACTACAACCGAGATAACCTCTTCGAATCTTATCTTACAAGTCACAACCCAGCCAAGAAAAAACAAAATAAAAAGAGGCCGGCCAGTGCCTCGAGAGGCCGGACCAACAGAAAACTAACAGAAAAAAGACAATGGCCACGAAAATCAATGATGCACGATAGATCCAACAATTAAAAACTTAGATGTGATATTCTTAAAAAAACATTTTGATGTGACTTACTCCACTATGCGCGCGCCTACAATCGGTTGCACTTTACAATGTTTAATCACTATGCGCCGAAGGAGGAAGCATCGAGGAAACTTCTCGGAAGCACCGAAACGAAACCATTTGATGGAGATCTTAACAAGACATCGGGCATATCCTGGAGAAGTTTCAATCTCTGACTCATATCCCAGCGCCAGTATAAAATACCACAGAGTCATCGGGCATATCGGCCGGCTCCCAGAGCTCAGTCTCACCAACTATGTACTACACCTGATTTGCAGGAGAGCGAGCTAGGCAGAGACGATGAGCTCCCCAGCGGCGGCCGTGAAGGTGATCGGCGCATTGGACAGCCCGTTCAGCCACCGCGCCGAGATCGCCCTCCGCCTGAAAGGAGTCCCTTACGAGCTCATCCCGGAAGACCTGAGAAACAAAAGCGAGCTGCTGCTGGCCACCAACCCCATCCACAAGAAAGTTCCCGTGCTCCTCCACGGCGACCGCGCCGTCTGCGAGTCCCTCCTCATCGTCGAGTACGTCGACGAGGCCTTCCCCGGCCCACCCCTCCTCCCCGCCTACCCCTACGAGAGGGCCATGGCCCGCTTCTGGGCCAGCTTCATCGACGGCAAGGTAGGCAACCAACCCGACGGTGGCCGCACACCTCAGTCCTTGCCATGCTTCTTCAGTCGCGGATAAGATAACCACTGATTTTTTGCCTGCACCGTGCAGTGCTCGAAGGCGTACTGGCTGGCGCTGTGGGCGGAGGGCGAGGCGCAGGAGGGGTTTGTGAAGGAGACCAAGGAGAACTTCGCGCTGCTGGAGGCGCAGCTGGAGGGGAGGCGGTTCTTCGGCGGCGACGCCATTGGTCTTGTCGACATCGCCGCCTGCGGGTTGGCGTACTGGCTGGGCGTCTTCGAGGAGGTCGCCGAGGTGAGACTGGCCACCGAGGACGAGTTCCCTCGCCTCTGCCGCTGGGCGAAGGAGTATGTGTCCGACGAGAAGGTGAGGGCGTGCCTGCCGGACAGGCCGCAGCTGCTCGCCCGCTTCGCTGCCAGGAAGGGGATGTTCGTCGCCATCGCCAAGTCCATGCTGCCGCCCAAGTAGCTAGCCAGTGTGTCTATGCTCATCCATGGGTGTGCGCGTGGGCGCGCATGGGTGTGTCTATGCCCAGCCAGTTGTGTCAGCTTGTGCTGTTCTGCCGGCCAGAATAAAAAAGAGGAACGTATTGGACGAAGCAATGTGTAGGAGAAAGTTTTGTGGGATCCCTCCCATGCACTCGACGACGACTTGAAGGTAGGCGGAAGCCACGTCTTCCACGGTGCTACGCGTCCAGGCGACTCATTTACGCCGATGGCTGACGAGCCATTGACACAAAGGCACAAATCGCCATGCAATTAGTGGGATTGACATTATCCTTCAAGAAGAAAGAAAATAAAAAAAAGGTAAAATTTGCGAATAGTTTAGACATCAGTTTTCTAAGAAGGAATGGATTAGTGGCATTGGTATTACACTTACTGAAGAAAGAAATGAAAAACTAAAACTAAAACATAATCAAAATAATGAAGCTCCCCAGGAAGAATAAATTAGTAGCACTGGTATTGCCCTTTAAGAAGAATGAAAAAAATAGCATAAATAATGAAAAATGTGCACACAATTTTTACAGAAATTACGCTTTTGTATAATATGCAAGAATAAACATACAATAGTGGAATTTCGTAAAATAAGTAGCTTTCTAAGAAGGAAAGAATTAGTGGCAATGGCATTACTCTTAAAGAAGAAAGAAAATGAAATAAAGCTAAACTGAATCAAAATAATAAGGTTTTCTAAAAAGAATGAATTAGTGGCATGATATTACTCTTAAGGAAGAAAAAAATGAAAAGGAAAACAAATAATGACAACATTTACACATAGTTTATACATAAATTGTTCTTTTTGTAATATGCAAGAATAAGCGTATAATAGTTGAATTTCACAAAATAAGAAGTTTTTAGGAAGAATGAATTAATGACAATGGTATTACCCTTAAAGAAGAAATAAAAAGAAATAAAAAGAAAGAATTTGTGGCATTGGTATTACCCTTAAAGATGAAAGAAAATAAAAAAAAATAGTGCCAAAATTTCATATTATTTGTGCAGAGAATTGCACTTATTTAGAATATGCAATAATGACCGTATAATAGTGAAACTTTGCAATAAAAATTTTCCTAAGAAGAAATGAATTAGTGGCACTGGTATTACCCTTAATGAAAACATAAAATGAAATGAAAGCTGAGTAAAATTAAAACAATACAGTTTTATAAGAAAGAACGAATTAGTATTACCCTTCAGGAAGAAAGAAAATGAAAAGAAGAGACATACTGACAACATTTGCACATAGTTCATACAAAAAAATACACTTTTTCATAATATGCGAGAATAAGCGTATAATGGTAGAATTTCATGAAAATAAGAAGTTTCCTGAGAAGGAATGAATTAGTGGCAAAGGTATTGCCCTTAAAGTAGAAATAAGATGAAACAGAAACTAAGCGAGATCAAAATAAGGCATTTTTCTAAGAAAGAATGAATTGCGCTGCTATTACCCTTAAGAAAAGAAAACAAAAATAAAAACAAATAATGCCAAAAATTTCACACATTTTATAAGGAAAATTTCCTTTTTAATAATATGCAAGAATAAGCGTCTAACAGTGGAATTTGGCAAAAAATATGTTTTTCACTAAGAAGGAATGAATAAGTGGCAATGGTAATACCCTTAAAGAAAAAAACAAAATCCAAACAATAAAGTTTTATAAGAAAGAATGAATTAGTCGCATGGTATTATCTTTAAGGAAGAAAGAAAATGAGAAGAAAAACAAATAGTGACAAAATTTGCACACAATTTACACACAAAACGATTCTTTTAAATATTCAAGAATAAGCATATGATTGACTAGTTTTCACAAAAAGAAATATTTCAAAGAAGGAATGAACTAGTGGCATCCATGCGGAAGAAAGAAAATGAAACAAAAAGTACAACAAAATCAACATAATGTAGTTTTATATTGAAGATGAATTAGTTGCACAAAATTTGCACAGAAAATTACAATTTTTATAGTACAAAAAACCATATAATAGTGAAATCTTCACACCATAGTATAATTCACATACATATTGTATAGTACTTACACACATACATTTACACTCATCTAACATCCTAGAGATAATTTGAACACCGGTTGTAAGTAATTTGCATCTCTATATTCATGTTATATATACTCTGTGTTCAAATAACAAAACAGCAACGTTGGAGATTAATCATGTCTCAACACATAAAAAAAATTGCACCGAATATCTGTGGTGTCATCTCACTCAATAAATTGCAGACCCCGGCGCACTCACGCACACACAAAGTGCCACACACACCAAGAAAAACAAAATACAAAATAATAAAAGAAGGGACACACACACAGAAGAAACATAGAAAACACACTTGGACTTGTACGTGAATGATAGAGAAAACTCATAAAAATGTCTTTAATTTAAACTAAAACAAGCCTTCTGAATTTTACTTACGACACACACACACACACACACACACACACACACACACACACACACACACACACACACACACACACATTAATGCTCTCGGCCGCCCGTCACTTGGCTGCATGCTGCATGCATGCCGTAGGTACCTGTGCACAGTTTGAAAAAGAAAAATCGACTGACAGTAATTGTATTTTCAGGCAACTGAAGTGTAGCTAAAGCCTTTGTTTTTCTATGGTTTTTAGGTGTTTTGCTGAGCATTGTTCTAAGTGTTGTGTTGCATTCCTTATTAGATACGATCCATATCTCTTATTTACTAATTGAAGGCACCATACGAGGTTCCACGTTAATCCTGGAGGTTAAAAAATTTTAACCGTTAGATTTAATAAATGATCGATTGATGACCGTTAGATCAAGCTTGATCCACCTCTCCACGCATGCGTGACTCCTTCCGTAAGAGAGAGGAGACAAAAGAAAAAAAAAACGCATCTAATCAGCGCCGCCTCCAGCCCTCCCTTCAATCCAGCGAGCGTTGTATTCTCTCCAACAGCGCCTCCTCACGATCTGCTCGACCTTCCATTGACCTCAATCGTGGGGATCCGACCTAGGGTTTGCCCTCAGCCCTCACTCGTAAACGAGCCGCCAGCCATCCGCGTCTCTCCACACCTAGAACAGGCAGTCCGCCACTTCGCACATCATCTATGCCGGCTGTGGTGACGAGTAGATCGATCCATGTAGGGGTGTTCAGGAAGGTGTACAAGTGGATACTAAATTCAACAGCTGCTGCAGGATCTTTTCATCAAGCATGCTCGCCGAAGACGTGGCCCATGTACAACGACATGCAGATTAATTGTTTCAGCAGGCGTGTGGTGGACTGATGGCTACTCTGTTGGTTTGAGGTAATCACCTCCTTCTCCATGATATTTATGTATGTACTTAATTAGCGGGCTCTGGCAGATTGGTCGACGCGTATGGCGGAATTCTACCTGTGCATGTGTTGTCCGTACATCCCTAGGCCTTGGATTCCCTCCCTGCTCGAATTTAGCATCCAACACCCTACATGCCCAGGTTTCTCTTCCTCCGTACAAATATGTATGCATTTGAATTGGTGCTAAACCAGGACAACTGAGATCCGTTTTGCTGCAGAGGTAGGTGTATATTATCTCGGATCAGTTATATTCTATCTACATAATAGGGAACGCTTGCAGCAAAGTGGAGTCAAATATTGTAGTTGTAAATAATCTATATCTATGAAATTGGCCATCATTAGAAAACAGTGGAACTAAGATTTTGATGCAAATCCGTTTGCTAGAATATACATATCACTGAGCTTAGATGGTAGTGGAAGAAAAAATAATCCCACTGCTACTATGTACTACAACTTATGCTTTAATGTAAAAGGAATTAAATAACAAGCAAAATCTGTTGAAAAATTTCATATGAAGACTCAGCACTATTCTCTCCTTCCTTTTATTCTTTTGTTTCCAGTTCGCATGAACTGGAGATAAGGAGCAGTGTGGGCATGATATGGCCATGGTGGCTGGTGCTAATGGCCACATATCTTGATGGTGAAGGTGTGACACATATTGGAATCATGTACAGATAAGTTTGCATCGAGGATCATGTTTACAGTATAAATCCGGCTGTTGTTGGTAGAGGAGCATGCCCAGATATGGTAAAAAGTCCTATTTTTAATAGACAGAAGGAAAAGAAATGATTTGCTACAGAAGCAGCAAAAATAAAAGAATTCGAGCAGCCATGCCGTGGCTGTTCGAAGCACAGAGTAGCGTGAAGTGAGGAGTCATGGACCAGGAAAAGTTTACGAACGATAATACATACCTTCTAGGAGGTAATGATTTCTCTATCTTTTTTTTTATTAACATTCTAGGAGGTATATAGAAGATGGGAGCCAAACTCATTTCTTTGTTGTATGATTGAATCACCTGGATACATGGAAAAACAATCAATAAATAAGATTTCGTTTGCACACAAAAATAATATTGCTTCATTGGCGCTAAATCTTAGGTCACTCAAATAAAGGTGATATATCTGCCATAGGAAAACTACAATTTGATGGCTCAAACTTAATTGATATATTTTTAGGTATGTTACCGGTCGTGGTGTTGCAATTCTCTTATGAACTTGAACATATATTTTTTCCTCTCTGTTAATTTCGACCCAGCATGGCCTATGAAAATAAGCCCTTCAAAACAAACACAATTACCAACTGTTTTGCATCAGGTGGTTTGTTTTCCAGTCTTTATGATTGGAAATAGCACAATGCGATTTAGAAAAAAAGTATTGGCTTCGTAACTTCTATCACAGTTATTCCTACAGAACATACTTTCAGTTTGACCATTATTGTTTGCACTGTTTTTCAATATATGTTGTCACGATTAAATTGTTTACACGATGCAGTATAACTCATTAGGTGAAAAAAGAATATATTATTTTGTGTTACAAAAGTTGTTTATTAAAAGATTGATGAAGTCTTCTTGGTGTACACAATCTTATGTAATATGTGTCGTGCTTCCTCTTTTATGTTCTCAGTAGGAATATCCATTTTCACTATTTCCAAACAAACTTTACTAGGTATAAAGGCAGTGGTGGGCTTTTGTTTTCTTTCACCAGCTTAATATAGATATCTTGGACCCACAACACATAAAAAATGTAACAACGCATCGGATGACACATAAATAACTGGACACGGTTGTCCTCATTGTAGGTATATGGCATTATTTGAGGGTATTGTTTTGTGCATATCAGATTGTTTTGAAGTATTATTTCTCTCTCATACATTCTGATCTCAAACTTATATGATTTTCTGTCTTTTTTATTGAAGGGATATGATAAATATTGCAGAGAAGAACATGTATACATTGCTTAACCAAAAATCAATTCAAGAAGGTAATGTCAAAGCTTTGAATATGTGAACTTTTTGTGTGTCTTTATAAATGATCACAAGTTAGTTTGTGTGCAATTATACTACTGAATCAAGAAGCAAACACTAAATTTTCTACAAAAGGAAAATGAAGAATTAATTTCTCCACATGTGTAAACTGAATCGTTGGTCATTGTCGTTAACTGTTGCAGTCATCATTATGATATATGTATTTTCCTATTGTTAGTTTATTTCGCAGGATCCATAAGCTATGGTCATTGATATGAAACAACAAATTTGACACCGCAAATTAACCCAGTACCGTAATCCTAGAGACTTCAATATTTCCATCCTATCCAAGAATATGTAAGTATAACCTTTATCCAATGTGCTAAAGTTTGGTTTTCTAGGTTGTGCCAAAGTTTTTGACCCTTGGGCAAACCAAAAGTTCCAAGATAGTTTTGCTATCATCAATAGGCTGTAGCTTCTCATTAATTTCAGGAAAAATTACTTTCAGCTTTCTCAAATATTAGATATGTTAGATATTGTACTACATCTTAACTCATTATTTGGCCTGAAAATAAGGAAATTTTGCAACTGGAGACGTTTGCTAGCCCGTGCGGATGCACGGGTTGATGACTAGTGTCTAGTAATGTAGATTGTTTTCCTTCCCTGATGCGTATGTGTGCATCGATGCCGGGGGCTCTTTGTAAATTGGAATTGCCCGTTAGATCTATGCATTATTTATGTTCAACCATCAAATGAAGTACGTCAAAGAGTCTTTGCCCAATATCCCGCCCACGAGTCTATTCCTTAGCATACTCTTTTGCATTTTACCAAAGAAATAATAGCATGCACACTGGTTCTCTCCTCCTATCTCCCCCATCCTCCTCCCATGCCAGCTGCAGCCCCAGTAATTGACCTTCCGTTGATGCTATGATGCTACACGGGGGCTAGTTTAGGACAGATCCAAGAGTTAGAGTTGCATGCTGACATGTATATAGTGCCTGGATTTGATTGATCAACGGATGCTAGGACATGTATATAGTGCCCGCATTTGATTGATCGGCGGATGATAGCTTGCTAATATATGTATCTATGCTGGTTTCGACGCCGGTGGTGGCAAGATGTGCGTAGCAGGTGGCAGAGTGCATTTGCGTGCGGGCGGTCGGCCACGACAGCTGGATGCATGTGGCAAGAAGAAAAGCATCTCCGTTGAAGATTGATTCCATGGAGTTAGAAAGCATCCTCGAAAAACCCTAGCTTTATTCTTCTTCATGTCATCATCAACTTCGAAGTTCCATGACACAGACGTGCAGCCTGGACAACTTTTCATGTAGGACTGCACGCTGGTGGCCTCTCCTGACGTGCGTGAGCATGGCGGCATGATGCGGGAGGCCGACTGGACGACCTCCAATCAGGATTGCACGCACAGATGCATGAAACCTGCACGGTGCCGGCGCGCGCGCACACGCACGCGCGAGTTGCTTGATTCCGAGGCGCGGACACACGACTTGGCTTGATTTCAATTAGACACACAAGTATGATTTGTATTTGGGTCAGGCTGCTGGATTGATTTCCAATGCAAAGCTAGTTAAGTTTAATTATTATTTTCATTTTCCTTCTTTTTAGAGGGTAATGTCGATGCCACTAATTTATTATTTCTTAGAAAAATTCATGTTTTTTTTGTTTTGTTTTATTTTTTTTCTTCTTAAAGGACAATACCAATGCCACTAATCGTCGGCTCCCTTCAGACTTGCCCTCGTCGAAACATTGCCTGTCTTCGGATCCAACGCCCCCCCATGCGCATAGAACCAAGTCCTGACCCTGGGGGGCCAGCTCTTAGTAACCGGAGTGGCACCTGCATCCTCCATCTCTTTCTCAGACTTATCCCACTTAGGCATTGCCACCGCATAGCCACCTGGCCCCAGCTTATGGAACTTATCCTTTTTTCGGCATTCTTCTTGTTTATTCTCGACCGTTCCTTAGCTAATTCTGAATCCTTGAATTTCACGAAATCGTCCCAATGAGCACGTTGGTTCTCTAGTGTTCCCTCGAATACTGGAGTCTTCCTTCCTCCCTTGACGTACTTGTCCCATTCACGATTCTTGTGGTTCTTGAATGCAACCGCCATCTTCCTAAGAGCAGCGTCCTTGACTTTCTGCACATCTGCTTCTGTGAAATGATCTGGTAGGGTGAAATGTTCCATGAGAGTATCCCAAAGCAGATCTTTTTGATTCTTGTCGACAAAAGTAACATCTGGACGTGGAGCAGCGTCCTCTTTGCCTTTTTGTCCTTTGTCTTTTGCTGGCTCTCTCCATTCTTGAAGGGATATCGGGAGTTGGTCCTTCACAAGAACTCCGCACTGACGAATGAACTTGTCCGCAATCTTCTTAGGCGCTAATGGTTCGCCATTAGGTCTGACTGCCTCGATATTGTACTTTACGCCCTCCTTCAACTTTTTGTTCGGGCCTCGTTTCGTCCTTTTGCCTGAAGATTTGCTCGACCCGGATGGCTGAAAGAACAAAGATCGATTCGTTAGTATATGTTCAAGTCATTTAAAACATGTGATGATCACCAGAAACCTGCTTATATAAATATATATACCTCGCCGGTCTTTGTTGTTTCAGGATCAACATGTTCTTCGTCATCGTCATAATCGTAGTTCATGACTTCATCAATTCGGTCGTCGCGATCGAATATCATATCACCCTCTCCGGTGTTGTTTAGAAGTTCGGAGCCGTCATAATCTTCTTCATTCTGATTATCATCTGGCCCGCGTATCATATCGAACATGGTCTGTTCTCCCTCTCTGTCGGTATTGTCTGCCATAGCTTTTATTTAACTAATTCAAAATAAATATAAAACAATTTAGTATTCAAATTACATCGTCTTGAATAATAGATATAATCTCGAATACTTTGTCTAGAATAATAGATACAATCTCGAATACATCGTCTCGAATAATATATAATATTGAATAGTACATCACTGGCTAGCTAATTAAAGATCGAATACTACAGAAGAATCTAGGACACTCGTGGTTCCTGCGTCATGGCGGTGGACACCCAAAGAGAAGGAACCCTCACAGGATCATAGCTGATGTGAGATCCTCAAGATACTGCCGTATTGGAGAACCTGCCGCCTCTAACGCAACCAGTAGCGATGGACGTGCTCGTCCTCCTCCCTGACACGGCGACGTACCTCCTTCGGCGGGGCCGGGTCCCTCCGCACCGAGACTGGCCCACGCGAACGCCACCAAACGAGATCAGGGTCGACGACGGGACCCGGGGCCGGGTTCCTCATCAAGCGGCGCGCCCCTCCAGGCAGTACCTCCCAGTGCCAGCCCGGCGGAGCCCAGTCCCGGACATGGGCCGGCTGGACGTCGTCGCGGACAGGTCGACGACGAGGATGCGGGCCGGGCATCGTCGATAACAAATACTAGCTATATGCCCGCAAAAAATATTATTTTTTTAATGATTGGATTTTGATAACTAAAATTTATAAAATTTCTACTATTTCAAAAATATATATACTATTTCATACTAATTAAGCATCTAACACTAAAAACATAAAAAACAATTTCTATACATCCATTAAAAACAGAAAACAACATTATATAAAAAATTCCATACTAATTAAACACTAATTATATCCATCTAACATGCATTCATACATACATACTAGTGAAAAACAATAATCTAAAAATCTAAACTAATTAAACATACAAAATCTAAACTAATTAAATATATACGTGTATGTGTGTGTGTGTTCATCATGCTTGTGTGTGTGTATGGGCTCGGGAGGCGACGCCATGGTGGCCCGGGGCGAGGGAGAGGGTTAGAGGGGAGAGCTCACAGCGGCGGCGACGATGGCGGGCGACGGCCGGCGCGGCAATGGGATGGCGCGACGGGACGGGACGGCGCGACGGGACGGGCCAGGCGGCGACGAGACGAGGGCGGCGGCGGGACGGGCGGCGACGGGACGGGCGGCGACGGAGACGAGCGGCGACGGAGATGATCGAGGGCGGCGGCGACGGTGACGGAGACGATCGAGGGCGGCGGCGACGGCGACGGAGACGGAAACAGAGGAACAAACAGAGAGGAAAACTGAAATTTTCGTAGCTGTTGTATATGTAGAAGGCACCTTTAGTACCGGTTGGAGCCACCAACCGGTACTAAAGGCCTGTTTTGGCTAGGCCAAGCGGCGGCAAGCGACCCCCTTTAGTACCGGTTTGTGCCACGACCCGGTACTAAAGGGGGTGCGCTGGGGCAGGTGCGGTGCGGCAAGTTTAGTCCCACCTCGCTAGCCGAGGGGCGACCGCAGTGGTTTATAAACCCCCGTGCGGTCGCTCTCTCGAGCTCCTCTCCAAATCAGGCCTACTGGGCCTACGTGTTCTTTGCTGCCCTGTTGGCCCACTTGGCCTTTGCGGGCCTGCATCCTGGCCCAACACAGGTTGGGTTTCTAGTCGTATGTAGGCCGTTACGGCCTAGTAGGCGGGCTTTTTTTGCTTTATTTATTTTTGTGTTGTTTTTTTGTGTATTTAGAGTTTCTTTGTGAATATTTTTGCTTTAGGTACAAAAAATTACAAACATTCTGTTAGTGCCCGTAGTTTTCAAATTTGAATAGTTTAAATTTTGAATTATTTGAAATTAGTGTGAAACACTAGTTTGTGAATAATTTAACTTTAAAAATCAGTAAAGGCATGCAATAATTTGTTTGCACATAAAATTTCTTCGCGTTTCAAATGCCAAAACACATAACTACCCTAACTATTACAGAGATTCCCCTCGGGTGTGAAACACAAAAGAAAGTGATGATAGTGAAGCCGATCACATCCCAGATCTTTGGGTGTGAAACTTTTCTTCAGCGTGTGTCCCTTTGCACCGTAACCATGGAAAATCTTCATCATTTAACGGGATGCTCGGGTCAATATTCACTGTGAATGGAGAAATTTCATCAAACTTTTCATAATCTTCTGACTTGTCTGTCTTGTCATCCACTCCCACGATGTTTCTCTTCCCAGAAAGAACTATGTGCCGCTTTGGCTCATCGTACGATGCATTCGCTTCCTTATCTTTTCTTTTTCTTGGCTTGGTAGACATGTCCTTCACATAGAAAACCTGTGCCACATCATTGGCTAGGACGAATGGTTCGTCTGCATACGCAAGATTGTTGAGATCCACTGTTGTCATTCCGTACTGCGGGTCTTCCGTTACCCCGCCTCGTGTCATATTGACCCATTTGCACCGAAACAAAGGGACCTTTAAACCACGTCAATAGTCAAGTTCCCATATGTCCTGTATATAACCATAATATGTTTCCTTTCCCGTCTTGGTTTCTGCATCAAAGCGGACACCACTGTTTTGGTTGGTGCTCTTCTTATCTTGGGCGATCGTGTAAAATGTATTACCATTTATCTCGTACCCTTTGAAAGTCATTATATTCGAAGATGGTAACTGGGACAACAAGTACATGTCATCTTCAATAGAGGTGTCATGCATGGTACGTGTCTGCAACCAGCTGGCGAAACTCCTGGTTTGTTCACGTGTAATCCAGTCATCAGACCGCTCCGGGTGTTTGGAGCGTAGCAAATTCTTGTGTTCATCCATATACGGAGCCACCAAGGCGGAATTCTGTAGAACTGTGTAGTGTGCTTCAGTGAGAGAATGTCCGTCCATACATATTATTTGTTCCCCTCCTAGCGTGCCTTTTCCATCCAGTCTGCCCTTATGCCATGATTCAGGAACACCAATCGGCTTAAGGTCAGGAATAAAGTCAATACAAAACTCAATGACCTCCTCATTTTGATGGCCCTTGGAGCTGCTTCCTTCGGCCTAGCACGGTTATGAACATATTTCTTTAAGACTCCATGAACCTCTCAAAGGGGAACATATTGTGTAGAAATACAGGACCCAAAACGTTAATCTCTTCGCATAGGTGAACTAGGACGTGCGTCATGATGTTGAAGAAGGATGGTGGGAACACCAACTCGAAACTGACAAGACATTGCACCAAATCATTCTGTAACCTTGGTATGATTTCTGGAGCGATTACCTTCTGAGAGATTGCATTGAGAAATGCACATAGCTTCACAATGGCTAATCGAACGTTTTCCGGTAGAAGCCCCCTCAATGCAACCGGAAGCAGTTGCGTCATAATCACGTGGCAGTCATGAGACTTTAGGTTCTGGAACTTTTCTCTGCCATGTTTATTATTCCCTTTATATTCGACGAGAAGCCAGACGGTACCTTAATACTGAGCAGGCATTCAAAGAAGATTTCCTTCTCTTCTTTGGTAAGAGCGTAGCTTGCATGACCCTGATATATGCCGTCTTCTCCGTGCATACGTTGCTGGTCCTCCCGTGCCTCAGGTGTATCTTTTGTCTTCCCATACACGCCCAAGAAGCCAAGCAGGGTCACGCAAAGATTCTTCGTCACGTGCATCACGTCGATTGTGGAGCGGACCTCTAGGTCTTTCCAATATGGCAGGTCCCAAAATATAGATTTCTTCTTCCACATGGATGCACGTCCGTCAGCGTCCTTTGGAACAGGTTGTCCGCCAGGACCCTTTCCAAATATCACCTTCAAATCCTTGACCATATCATGTACATCAGCACCAGTATGGTGGCGAGGCTTCCTCCGGTGATCCGCCTCACCTTTGAAATGCTTGCCATTCTTTCTTACGGGATGCCTGCTCGGAAGAAATTGACGATGTCCCAGGTACACATTCTTCATACAACTATTTAAATATATACTGTCGGTATCATCCAAACAGTGCGTGCATCCGCGGTATCCCTTGTTTGTCTGTCCTGAAAGGTTACTGAGAGCAGACCAATCATTGATGGTCACGAACAGCAACGCCTTTAGGTCAAATTCTTCCCCCATGTGCTCATCCCACGCACGTACACCTGTTCCATTCCACAGTTGTAAGAGTTCTTCAACTAATGGCCTTAGGTACACATCAATGTCGTTGCCGGGTTGCTTAGGGCCTTGGATGAGCACTGACATCATAATGAACTTCCGCTTCATGCACAACCAAGGAGGAAGGTTATACAAACATAGAGTCACAGGCCAGGTGCTATGGTTGCTGCTCTGCTCCCCAAAAGGATTAATGCCATCTGCGCTTAGACCAAACCATACGCTCCTTGCGTCATCTGCAAACTCCTTCCCGTACTTTCTTTCAATTTTTCTCCACTGCGACCCGTCAGCTGGTACTCTCAACTTTCCGTCTTTCTTACGGTCTTCTTTGTGCCATCGCATCGCCTTGGCATGCTCTTTGTTTTGGAACAAACGTTTCAACCGTGGTATTATAGGAGAATACCACATCACCTTGGCAGGAATCTTCTTCCGGGCGCCGCCTCGACATCACCATGCTCATCGCGGCTGATCTTATAGCGCAATGCACCACATACCGGGCAAGCGTTCAAATCCTCATACTCACCGCGGTAGAGGATGCAATCATTAGGGCATGCATGTATCTTCTGCAGCTCTAACCCTAGAGGGCAGACAGCCTTCTTTGCTTCGTACGTACTCTCGGGCAATTCGTTGTCCTTTGGAAGCATATCCTTTATCATTACCAGCAACTTTCCAAATCCCTTGTCAGATACACCATTCTCTGCCTTCCATTGCAGCAATTCCAGTGTGGTGCCCAGCTTTTTCTTGTCACCTCGCAATTGGGTACAACAATTTTTGTGATCCTCTAACATGCGCTGCAACTTCTTCTTCTCCAAATCACTTGCGCAGTTTCTCTTTGCATCGGCAATGGCCCGACCTAGATCATCAACGGGCTCATCTGATGCCTCTTCTTCAGCTTCTTCCCGCATTGCCGGCCCAGCTTCTTCCCGCATTACCGGCTCTGCTTCTTCCCCCATTGTTGTATCATCGTATTCAGGGAACCCATGGCCAGGATAGCTGTCGTCGTCCTCTTCTTCTTCATTGTCTTCCATCGTAACCCCTCTTTCTCCGTGCTTGGTCCAAACATTATAGTGGGGCATGAAACTGGACTCAAACAGGTGGACGTGAATTGTTCTTGACGTAGAGTAATTGCGACCATTCTTACAGCCAGCACATGGACAAGGCATAAAACCATCCGCCCGCTTGTTTGCCTTAGCCGCAAGCAGAAAAGTATGCACGCCCTCAACGAACTGGGGAGAGCATCGGTCATCGTACATCCATTGCCGGCTCATCTTCATTACACAACACCGAATAGACCAAATTAATACAAGTTCATACATAAAGTTCATACAACACTTCAATGCAACAAACAAATAACTCTCTAGCTAAAGCATTTAAATGCAACAACAAATGCGATCAAGATCGCAACTAAGGTAACAATTGATCCAACAGCATAATGATACCAAGCCTCACTATCGATGGCATATTTTCTAATCTTTCTAATCTTCAAGCGCATTTTCTCCATCTTGATCTTGTGATCATCGACGACATCGGCAACATGCAACTCCAATTCCATCTTCTCCCCCTCAATTCTTTTCAATTTTTCTTTCAAGTACTCGTTTTCTCTTTTAACTAAATTTAACCTCTCGACAATAGGGTCGGTTGGAATTTCCGGTTCACATACCTCCTAGATAAAAATATCTATGTCAACTTCATGGGCATAATTTATCATAAACACGAAATGCAACAAATAGTTTTAAAAGAGAATATACCACATCCGAATCATAACAAGGGCGAGGGCCGACGGGGACGGATATCAAAACCATGGCACTATGTATAACAAACAACGTATGGGTAAGATAATTATTATACGAGTAACTATATATCCAAATCACAGAAACATCAATTTTTTATATAAAATTTCATGAACAAGAGGCTCACCACAAGGTGGTGCCGCGACGAGACGGACGGTGCGGGCGATCGACGGTGGTTACGACAGAGATTTAGAAGGCACTAAGTAAACCACACCTACATATGCAAACTAAGTGTTATTTTGACCTCAAATTGCATATAAATCAAATACTAGCACATATATATATTTCCTCCCAAATTACTAAACTCACAAATTAATAACTATATGAACCAATGCAAGAGCTAATCTAGCAATGAGAGATGAAAGGACAAAGTTGCTAACCTTTGTGATCACTTGAATGGATGGGGGCCTTCAAATCTTGACAAATTTTGGGCAAAATGTGTGATGAGCTCGAGGGGAGAAGAGGAAGAACAGAGAGGAGAGGAGAGGGGAAAGGGGGAAGAACAGAGCGAGCTAGACGAAGGGTTTATATGCAGGAGGACCTATAGTACCGGTTCGTGGCACGAACCGGTACTAAAGGTGCTGGAGGGGGCCCAGACTGACAACATCCTCCCACCACCCTCATTAGTACCGGTTCGTGGCACGAACTGGTGCTAAAGGTTAGCCACGAACCGGTGCTAAAGGCTAGCCGTTGGAACCGGCACTAATGTATACATTTGTGCCGGCTCTAATACAAACCGGCACTAATGTGCTTCACATTTGACCCTTTTTCTACTAGTGGCCAAACCGCGCTATTGCTCTAATTGCCATGACCTCGCAACCCAGCTAGTTATAGCAGTAGCGCCCTATACTGAACCGTGCTACTGCTATAGAAGTTAGCAGCAGTTCGCTTCTAAGAAAATCGCTACAGCTACGATCAGCCCACAAGTTTAGTCCCACCTCGCTCCGCGAACAGGGTGTTTACCACCTTAAATATGTTACTTCTGAAACTATCACAACCAGTTGGTCTTCACTGAACTCTATGTGTAGAATTTGTGGCGCAATATGAGTTCTCTCCAGTTCCTACCGGAGTGGACTCATATTGACAATTCAGATTTTACACAAAAAGATCATTGATGGCCAATGTATTTTTTTTGATGTGTTCTTAGACTTAGCAGTAGCGTTTTTCCGTAAAATGCGCTATAGCTACTTTAGCTATAGCGCGGTTCCTAAAGTGCGCTACCGCTAGTTCGACTTAACCCCGCTCAAATTTCACTAAGTCCTCCTCCCCCTGTTCCCCTACTCCTCTATCGCCGCCGCCTGAGCCCGAGCCTTCCCTCACCGCCGCCTGAGCCCGAGCCTTCCCTCACCGCCGCCGCCCGAGGCCGCCGTCAACCTCACCGCTGCCGCCCGCCGCCGCTCTCGACCTCACCGTCGCCGCCGCCTCCCCCCCCCTCCGCTCTCGACCTCACCGCGCCGCTCTCGACCTCACCATCGTCCGACGCCGCCGCCGCCGTCCTCCATCCGCCACCGAGGTACTCCCTCCTTCCGTGCCTCCTCCTCCCACCGCGCCCTCCTCCCTCCTCCTCCCACCGTGCCCTCCTCCCTCCGCCTGCGGCCGCCCCTCCTCCCTCCTTCGCCAGCAGCCCTCCTCCCACCGCCCCTCCCTCCTCCTCCTCCGCCCGCTCCCCTCCTCTCTCCTCCCTCCCTCCCTTGTCTCTGTTCTTGCAAATCGTAGGTGTTTTGAATAAAATAGAAGTAAGAAAATTTAGGGTAGAACTAGGGTAGTAGAATTTTTAGCAAGTGTTTAATAGAAAATAGTTTATTTAGTAAGTGATTAATATAACTAGTTTATTTATATTAGGTACTTAATAGAACTACTTTATTTGGTAAGTGCTTAATAGAACTAGTTTATTTAGTAAGATAATTAATAGAACTAGTTTATTTTGAAATGCAATGACCATCGTTAAATGGCTTATGTTTTGCGGAGTGTTGATTAATTTCCATTCCTGCAAATTACTAGTAGTGATTTTAGTAGTAGTAGATGTTAATTACTAATAGTGATGGTACTAGTTAACTAGGGCAGTATGATTAATAGTAGTTGTAGTTGAACTAGTTTAGTAAGTAAATTAATAAACTAGTTGAACTAGTTGAACTAGTTGAATTAATAGAACTAATGTATTTTTAGTAAGATAATTAATATAACTAGTTGAACTACTTTATTTTTAGAAAGAACTAGTTTTTAGTAAGATAATTAATATAACTAGTTGAACCACATATTCTATTTATAGTAAGTTTATATTTAGTAAGAACTAGTTGAATTAATAAAACTAGTTGAACATGTCATATTTGTTGTTATTTTTTAGTTTAAGCAATTATTCGGGATGTATTGGTGATAACTTATACGGTTTTTGCTTTTGCAGAAATCAAGGAGCCCCTCCATCATCCCCGCCGTCGTCCCTGTCACCGACCCCCTCCGACATCGAGGTGAGACCAGCCAAATAACCATGCATATCTTTTGTTGCTCAAATAGGATATGTGGTTGCCCAAGTGGCCGTTCATGTTCAGTTTACACCTCCGAGTGGCCTATGTTTTGCCGGAGTGTTGATTAATTTCCGTTCCGGCAAATTTCAGGCGCTCGATATGTCCTTTTTTAGCAAAGTTCATGCCGGATTTTTCCGTGAATTCTGGCATGACTTGTGCTAGAATATGTAGGAAATATCGAGTGGCCTGGATTTTCTCGAAAAATAATGATCTAATTTAGGTTTTTTAGTATATATATTTAATTGTACAAGTTTAATCTTGGAATTATGAACGTACGAAATGTCGTACTCGGACGATGACACTCTCCCGGGGGAGTGCAGCTGGTGCCACGACGGTCGAGGTATGTGCGGCAGGTTCGTTGAGCGGGACGAAGATCGGCGCTTCAGCATTAAGCTCGAGGAGACCTTCGATGTTGAAACGGTACGCAACAACGACAAGAGTTTTTTTTCGTAATTAAGCATGACTTCAACTATTTCAACGTCTAATTTTCATCTTTTACAATTCGACTAGCTTATCCGATGCCATGCAAGATGCTATGTCTTGGAAAGGATGGGTTTTGAAGACCATGAAAATTTTGAAACAAAGAAAATACACCTAAGGACCCATCATGATATGGATTTTGAAGTAAATTTGTACAATGCTCAGAGCGTAACCCATTTTGGTTGCCAAAATTGGGAAGCACTTTGCAAAATGTATGGTTTTTATGAGGGTATGATTGTCACCATGGATCTTGGTGATCCTGACATCGAGCAAGACAATATGGACATTTGGGTCCTTGTTGATACGCTTCCGATTCTACCGCAATGTGAGTTTCTCAAACATAGTTATTAACTAACTAGTCATCAACCCGTGCATCTGCACGGCTAGTTATTCATACGGCAGGCAAAGATAAAATTTATTCTCATTTAATACACAAATATTTACATATTTAACATAGAGAAATTAAGAAATTCACCCATCAAATATTAGTGAAAATATTAGAACTTTTCTTACCATATCAAATGTTTGATATATTGGTTGACCATTTGCGTAGTTTTTTTCATATTCAAGGAAGCATATAAGTAAATAAAAAACTAAATTCAGGAAAAAAAATGTGACTTTGGACCTACTCTAAATCACATATTCCAACAGTGAGCATCATATGTCAACATGAGCCATGCAATCCTTGCTTTATCTGATTTTTAAGAAATATGTGTCTGTTTCACCATATTCTTCGGTCCAATATTATTAGATAAGATGTGCGGATCTGGTGGACCATCTGCATAAGAGATGACAAAGCTAGTAAGAAGTGAGTAAATAATGCTACAGTAGAGCCACGGTCAGTAGATACTAAGTGGAAACAACACTTAGTTTTGCGAGCAATGTGATTTTCCTAGAGCAATCTAAAGCGTACAACTATCAACGCAGTTCCACAAAAGTAAACCAATGACTTCTTTGTATGTGTGCCATAATTACGCTCCTCCATTGTATGCGATGCAACTGAATTAAAAAGTAGAAAGTAATACTCATCCATGAATTATTTTATTTGTACAGATAAAGACAGAGCTAAACTGCCCAAATAAAATCCTTTATAACCTAAAATTTGAATTCAGTATTGTTGCCAGCTATGTTCTAAATCTCTGTTAATTAAACATATCATGACCCTAAATCTACTGAAGATATTTTAAAAAGAGAAATAGTTTCCAGGCTTTCATTTATACACTGGATCAAATTTGCACGGCACATACTTTTAGCTTTTGGGGACAAAACAAAATAAGCGAAGGGATAGAAAATATGGTACTCCCTCTGTAAACTAATATAAGAGCGTTTAGATCACTAAAGTAGTGATCTAAACGCTTTTGTATTAGTTTACGGATGGAGTAGAATTTACAGAACAAACATAGCGAACAATACCATTCATGTCCGCCCTACGCAGTTGCTGCCAGCCGAGGCTTTTTCTTAGCGCTTGATGTTCACGTCCTTGGATGGATCTGACTTTTTGCTGGCTTAGCTGCACGGGCGCACCAAACTATCTCCATTAGGAACTCACCTGACTGAGCGCGGTGCAAGATAGCACGGCAATGGCTAACATGTGCCATAGAGCCTTGATTGATAGATGGATTAGGGTGTGTACGTACAGTGTAAAACCTGTTGTTAATCTTCCTTTGAAGGAGAGCCTGATGGCTGGTACGGCGCATGGGTATAGATTGAACAAATATGATGAAAATTGATAGGACGGTATAACATACACTAATTCTTGTAATACCCAAAGTTATACATAGCGATCATATTACACGTAATTCTTTTGTATCATACTATAGATAATTATCCTATACACGCAGTTAGCACACAAAGGAACGGAAGGTGAGAAAACAGAGACCATACTCTGAATTTGAACGACCACTTTGCAGTACATTGTTAACAACTCTGAGGCTGAGCGTGACTGTAGCCCGGTGTTTAGTCATCCTGCATGTTGGCATTAGCCGATCTCACCGAGGAAATTGATTAGCCCAGACTGTAGACCTGTAGTATGTGCATGTGCTTCCGGCCGGTCGAAATCTAGCTATCCTTGGACTGGATCGTATCTAGCAGCCTGCTTCCAATGCTTGATCGTATACTTCTATGTCAACAGAATTAAGACGTTGCGTGCGGCCGTAAACGGAGGTCTTCCAACCCATGTCCGCATCAATGCAGTCCACCAGTCAACCAACGGCATGGTAGAATACTAGTATAAGTTGCTTGCTGCCCGGCCCATCTGATAGACCTAAAAAATAGTGAAGCACTTGAGGAGTTTGCACCTGGGAGGAGAGGAGGGCACGACCAAATCTTCTCTTGGGGCCATGGAAGAACAGGACGGGACATGGCGGCCTTGAGGAGGGACTGAATATTATTTTGGATCAAACTTCCTCCTGGGGCCATGGAAGAACAGGAGGCATGCGGCGGCCGTGACACGTATTTGTTTTTCAGACCTAGAGTTGAAAGGGAGGAGTCATGAGAGATAGGGAGGCGTTGGAGTCATTAGAGGTTGGTAAGCGTTGAAAGGGAGGAGTCGTGAGAGTTTGGGAGTTTCCCATCCGCTACTCATCAAAAAGGGCTGTAGGGAGCATGACGTATGTTTTTTTTTTAACAATAGCAAGACGTGCAAGTTAGTTTTGATTTGGACTTTTTTTAATAGCAAGACATGTAAGTTAATTTTGAATTGGACTTTGTTACGTGTAGTTTTTCCACCTTAAGAGTAACATAAATCCTGGGGTTGAAATAGATCAATCATATAGATCAACGGTGTAATTAATTTTAATGATGTGGATTAACATGGAGCCTCGTATGATGCCTCCAATTAGTAAATATAAGATTTATATTGTTTATTTCAAAATAGTTGACAGCTTATTTCCATTGACAGCTTATTTTGAATCTTCAAAGAATGTGTAGAAGATGGTAGACAAAACCCACTACAGTGGTGGCTCCGAATTAACTTATAAGGAGAAAAATCATCTGATCGCATTTTGTACTTTCTTTGAGAATTACAATACCTATTATCGAACTCCTCCAAATTATGGTGAATACGTGCCAATAGTGCACATGTTGAACCACGATAACTTCTATGGAGATACCCTGATAAGATTTTTTACTATTACGACATCCGTGCATCTTTTGCATACTTCCAAAACTAGTACATCATTGCTAACTACGAAGTTATTACTATGTTTTTCAACAGAAAATCCCGATGGATTGTGTGCCTCATCTGATGTATTACAATGGCCACCTTGAAGTTCTGAACATACAGCTAGGTCATCCTACGGATCTCACCTGTGCATATCGGATTTCTAAAACCGGTGAACACATGCTAATCAAAGAATGAAAAAAATGTTTGGACATTCGCAAGGAGGTTCTTGGAAGTAACATTAAGCGAAAGGCAAGAATTGGAGACAAGATAATCTCCATTCTCCATAATGGAGAGTCAGGGGCTAGGTCCTAAGAGAATGTAGTAGGTCCTATGACGTACAATATGTTTATTATGTGATACATTGTGTTAGAGTTGATGATGAGGAGTACTTGTGATTACGACTAGTGACCAATTTGCTATGTGATGTCTCACTAGTAGAAAACAGGGCTTTCGTCCAGGCCAGTTTAGCCCATTAGTCCCGGTTCAATCCAGAACCGGGACTAATGTGAGCATTTATCCCGGTTCGTGCGGCTAAGGCATTAGTCCCGGTTCACTGTGTCCTTTAGTCCCGGTTTGTGCCTCAAACCGGGACTAAAAGGCGATACCATTAGTCGGTTCATGCCTCAAACCGGGACTAAAGAGAACCTTTAGTCCCGGTTTGAGGCACGAACCGGGACTAATGGTTGAGACCTTTAGTCCCGGTTCGTGCCACGAACCGGTACTAAAGGTCCCATTTTCAAACTCTACCCCCTCGTGGATCGCCTTTTCAATTTAAAAAATAAAAGAAAATGATGGAAATGTCAAAAAAATATAAGAAAATAAGTTTCCCATGTGATATGTGGTCTAGTTGTTGGGAAAATTTGCAAATGTGAATTTCGACTTTATTTGCAAAATCTCTCTGGAATTTGTAAATATGGGCATAACTTTTGCATACTAACTCGGATGAAAAAGTTTTTTATATGAAAAATCATCTACTCGAAAAGTTACATCCAAATTTAACGGGAACCTCGTTAAACATTTTCAAAATCCTCAAAAACCTAACAGAAAAAAAGTTACTGGGCTTTTAATATCTAGAGTGGAAAAAATCGAAAAAATTTCAAACTGTGGTCAAACAATGGTCAAACCATGGTCAAACTAATTATTCTAGAATATTAGTGTTACTAAATAATTTGTTCAGTTATTTTGAATTTTGGTCAAATCTGGTCAAACTGTGGTCAAACTATGGTCAAACTATGGTCAAACTATGGTCAAACCATGGTCAAACTAATTATTTAAAATAACTATTGTTTTCTAAATAATTATTGTTTATGAAAACAATAGTTTGAAACTCAAACAGTGAAATGTGTCAATTCATGCTCAAGCAAAATTCCTGAGGGTTAATAGGATTGACATCTTACTATTGTCAGGAAAACAACAAGTGCAGACTTGGAAACGAGGGAGAATAGATCCCGGAAGTTAAGCGTGCTCAGGCGGGGTGAGTGGGAGGATGGGTGACCGTTCGGAAAGTTAGGTTATTTGGAATGATGAGGGTGATTAGAGAAGAGGATAAATTGAGCAGTGATGAGGGGTGCTGATTAGAGATTAAGGGTTAAAATAATTCAGAAATTTGAAAATAAAAAAATTTTCAAAAAAAATTTCAAAAAAAAATTTCAAAAAAAAAAAATCATAAAATGACTAAAGGTGGATTGTTAAAGGCTCCACGTGGCCGCGGCCTTTAGTCCCGGTTCTGGATTGAACGGGGACTAAAGGGGGGAGGCATTAGTACCGACCCTTTAACCGGGACTAAAGGCCCTTACCAACCGGGACCAACCGGGGCTAAAGGTGGATTGTTAAAGGCTCCACGTGGCCGCGGCCTTTAGTCCCGGTTCTGGATTGAACCGGGACTAAAGGGGGGAGGCATTAGTACCGACCCTTTAGTCCCGGTTCACCAACCGGGACTAAAGGCCCTTACCAACCGGAACAATAGGCCCTTTTTCTACTAGTGTCTCATTGATGAAAACGATGATCCTGAGGAGGTGTTATATGACAATGATGTATTATGATGATAAGTTGTTAATGATATGATAATGATGATGATATTTATTATATCATTGGGTGAAAGAATCGCGGATTAGTTTCAAGTGGATGTCCATCCACTTAAAACTAGTCCACGGTTGTTTCACCTACTCATTATGATGTAAAAACAGTCTCTAAATTCTTGTTGTATGAAAACTTGTGTAAAGATGTATGAAATACAACATGAAATAAAAAAGAAATAAAATACTAAATAATAGTAGTAGCGCGGCAAGGAGGAGCGCTACTACTAATTACCAGCAGCGGTGCTCGGGAGAAGCGCTACTACTAGATCATTTTAGCAGTAGCGCGGGTCCAGGCGCGCTACTGCTAAGCTTTAGCTGTACCGCCTTATCAGTAGCGCTCCTGGCCGTGCTACTGATAGACCTAAAACCCGCGCTGCTGCTAGGCTTTTCCCTAGTAGTGTAAATTTAAAAGATTTCTTTATTGTTTTAAACAAAATTAGAAATTTCTAGAAGCTCACCCTTCTCCATTTTAAAAGTTCCCCCAAATTATTGGATGCCCACCGATACGATTTTGAAAATTTGTTTGTACATTTTTGGAAATAGATCCTTCTAGCATCCAAACAGAGCCAACGGAAAAAATAATACCGCTCCTTTTCTTTGGCTACTACTAAATTGCATTTTTACTTAATTAAGCGCTCTCCATTCTCGGGCATTTTTCCTTAACTATCTTATATATCAAATTTGATCCACACGCCCTCACATCTGAAATCAATGGATCTTGGATGCACTTGCATAGTTCAGCAATTTTAATTTAAAAAATAAATTCGAGGTTTTTTTATTAAATGTATTTGCCACATAGATTTAGCATTTTTTATACTGATTTTCTAATATTTTCCATAAACACTTTGTGCATCTCACATACAGATTCAACATTATATATGTGTGTGTGATTTAAGTACATGCATGATAGGTATAGTACACGCATATGGACATATATGCGTTATGCTTATGTGCATGGTTATTTTTGGATTAGAAAAAAGTAGTTCACATACCTAAATGCATGCACGAACAACATATTTATCTTTTTTTAACACAGTACAGATGCAAGCACTCACACATGCATGTGAACCTTCATTGCCTCAAAAAAAACAAATTAATTTGGTAGGTGATTTTACCGTTTACGTTTTCTAGCGTGACATGTTGGACCCTTGGGCTGATGCAATCTCCCTTGGAAACATATGGACTGCCACTGTCATTTCCCCCCCTTTTCAATCGAATAAGGGAGAGTCCAAAGTGAGGAAGACTCGTGCATGGCATTGGGGAGCATGTTTCCTCCTTCATCCTATGGCTATGAACAAATTATATATTAATTGGACGGATGAAATATCTTACTTTGTACGATTAACGTGGTGTCTCGTGTGATGCTTTCAGTTAGTAAATATAAAGATTGAATTTAAAATCTAATAGCTAAACTAATCTTACTGATTTGGATTAACATGAAAGCTCATACGGTGCCTTCAATTAATAAATATAAGATATATGATCAGGTTGTCCGTAAATCGTTATATGTACACCAAATATGGGAAGGATGTGAGAATGTCCAGCAGCCATCCACATAGGATGCGGCCCACCTCGGACCACTTTTTCTCTTTCTTTATTCTTCCATTTCTCTTTGTCTCTCCATCTCCGTCAATCACATTCACATATATTTGGCCGGGCAATTTAGGCAAGATGTAGGGAACATGGTTGCATGCATGCATAAATGAGGGTCAAAACGGACACGTTTGGTCACTGACCGACAATATTCGTGGGTGTTTGGGGATCAATATTAACTAATCATGGTTGTAGATGCTCTTATGCCCTCAAGTCAGGGTGCTCACTACCACCACCAAGTCGTAGGTGTTAGTGGTGCAGGCCATTTTCATCTTGTGCTAGCTAGCTCCAGAGCATGGAAGGGAGAGACTGTAGGGCCCCATTCGTAATCTCTCTGCTCCCCCATTCCGCGGAGTTGGTGGAGCTCGGTCTTTGCAGCTCCGTTAAAGTGAGGTCCGCTCCGGAAGCAGAGTTAAGAGAGCGGAGAGGAACCGAACGCTCCCTAGATCGGAGGAGCAAAAGCACTCGTTTTTTGGTGTCACTCTTCAATCTCTGTCTTGCATCACCTCACATTCACTATTCCATCACCTCACATTCCTCCGCTCTACCATCACCTCACATTCACTCACACAACCAAGGATGACTCAACCGATCTAACAAGTACCAACTTTTCCGCACACGTACGATATGGACTTCACTGCAGCATTTCTACAAGCGTACGACTCTAGAGACACTAGAGTATACTAATTTTCTGAAGTGCTACAGGAAATGAAACCACCACACCACCTGCTAGCTAGAAAAATACGCACCACCATTTACATCGCCCGGCGAGGACGGTGGTTGGGCACTGTTGCAGATGAGCCGTTGTGCCTACTGCGAAGTCACTGGTTCTCTTGCTGAAGCAACGTGCCGAACACATATATCTCTCGCTGAACTGTCAATGCGCCGCGTAATGTACTCATACCCGCTTTCGCGCCCAGACGCAGCGCATAAATACTAGCGTACGCACACAGCACGCATCACAACCAACCCCACAAAAGCATCATAACAGCGAAAAACACCGACTACTCAAGGGAAATCCATGGCCTATGCCGCGCTCTTCGTCCTCCTCGCCATGGCCACCATGCAGCCGCAGACCGCATCGTCCCAGAAGGAGACACACCTCAAGCTGTACTGGCACGACGTGGTGAGCGGACCGGACCCGACGTCGGTGCCGGTGGCGCGCGCGGCCACGACCAACACCTCCAAGACAGCCTTCGGCGTCGTCATGGTCATGGACAACTCACTCACCGAGGGCCCGAGCCTCAACTCATCAAGGCTCATCGGCCGCGCCCAGGGCACCTACATCGCCGCCGGCAAGGACCAGCTGGCGCTGCTCATGCTCATGAACTTCGTCTTCACCGCCGGAAAGTACAACGGCAGCAGCGTCGCCATTATGGGTCGCAACGCCGTGTTCACCGAGGTTCGTGAGATGGCTGTCGTCGGCGGTACCGGCGTTTTCAGGTGGGCTCGCGGGTACGCACAGGCCAGGACGCACACCTTGGACCTCAAGACCGGCGACGCTACCGTTGAGTACAACGTATTCATCACGCACTAGTCTCGGCCGTGGTCAAATTTTACCCAGAGTTAAGTACCATGAATAAGAATTGTATATGCTCTGGCTGCTGTTTAACTTGGTTTAATTTCATATATAATGGAGCTGCTTTCGGTGATCCTTTTTCCCTAATTCATGTGAAGTCAATGACAATGAAATGAATGGTGTTGCTGTTTATGTGTTACAAGTCGTTCTTCTTCTTTTTAATCTTTTATTAGGCTGTGTGCATAGTTGATATCCCGACTTAGTCTTGATATTGTATCATTATAGAGGTCGGATGTAATTGTTATTAAGATGCTATCATCTTAATCTTAATATGTTACTACTAAAAAAGAAAATTAATTACATCATTGCTATTGCTTTGATTCACATCAAAATAGCCGGTGGGAGGCAAGAATGTCTGATGTAACAGTGCCAAGAAGGGATTTTAGTAAGCTGGAACCACATGGAGCACTTCCTGTTGTAAATCTGATAGAAAACAATTGTCAGACGTTTCATACGCTGTGAATACGCCAGTTCCAATTGTTGAAATATATTGCCCGCCTTCCTCCATCAGTTCGGACTTTTGGATAAGTTGGCTGGAGCATGAATTCAATATGGTATCCGAGACTAGAAGTCTTGAGTTCAAGACACTGCCAACGCAGTATTAAATAAAACGATTCTGCGGTCTACATCAATCCCACGTCTAAGAATTAAAATAATCTAGACGTGAGGGGGAGTGTTGAAATATATTGCCCGCCTTCCTTCATCAGTTCGGACTTTGGGATGAGTTGGCTGGAGCATGAATTCAATACCAATTAGTGTTGGTTTTCTTTCATATAGTAGATCAATGATGGCGCATGTCGTCATGTTCGTCCATTGTTACTATTAAAGGAGAGTTAAAACGTTCGCCTCACCACATTCTGTGCTCTGTTATTTTTCTTTATCGCCCTTCTCCACTCCTCTTTGATTTTTTTTCTCCTCACCCATCTCTCTCACATATGTAAAACTCGCTCTTTTTATCTCCGACTGCGTCTAGTTTTCTCATGTGTTTTTCATTACCAAATCAATCATCTCCTAGGTTCCCAACCATGTCTTCTCCATCGCCCCGCGATAGCGCTATGCACTCCCGCTCGAATACCTCCGCCATGGTCCCACTTAGACGCCATTGCCACCTTGCTCACACGATCCTGCCACCACCACCTTGCCCATGCAGCTAGCGTTGGTGGTGGAGGAGAGGAGGCATGACCACCGACATACATGGTCTGAAGAACCGCAGCAACAAGCAATGCTCGTGGGTGTAGGTGGGCGCGGTGACGGCACATCCGAGGTGGTGCAGGTTTCCATGCTGGGCACAGGCAATGGCTCAACCTATTGACAAACAACTTCTGCCTCCTTGACCCAATCTTCATCTACCCATCCACGATTCATCGGGAATTGAAATCCTATCATCCATTTCATGCATGCAAACCAAATATTAAACAATTTATGTAAGGACTCGCTATAGCAAGTCATAAGTCATAGCCATGCCATAGCTAGGCAATCCTCGCCTTGGCCTTAAGGGTGTTCACTATGAGCTCATCCTCAAGGACCTCGAGGATGAGAGTGAACTGCCTTTCCCGCACAACCATGTCCACGAGAAGCTGTCGATGCTCCTCCATGGTGTCTGGGTCGTCATCTGCGCGTCACTCTCCATCGTGGAGTAATATGGACAAGACCTTTGATAGCCCGCCACTCGTGCTTGTGACGTGCACGACTGAGCAATGGCCCACTTTTGGGCTTAGTTCGTCAACAACAAGGTGAGTATCTCGCTGACAATCATGAACCGTTCAAAACAGCTCGCTTTACTGTTAATATTTACAATAATAAATTTATCAAAAATGGAACTAGAATATATCAGAATAATATCCACATTCTCCTCATGCATGAATAGTAGCATCAGTAAATAGAGGTTGGCTGCATGTTATAGTGCACCGTGATATGCATTCTGGCTTAATGACTTTTGCTGAAAAATAAAAAATAAAAATCGGTGATGTGAACGCATTGCATATACTTGATGCTGTGCATGGCTTCCATGTGTTTAATAATGATTTGTAGTGCTTGCCTGTGCCGGAAAAGAAATATGGAGGGATTACATTACTTGATGACATGGAGTGATATGTGGCATGTGTGGTAAAGTGAGGTGCGTGCATGTTTAGAAAAATAGAAGTAGCGAGGATCAACTATTCAGGCATATATGATTTATTAACGATCAAAGATTTGTTGTTAAGTTTCTATCCACTTTGTTAATTGCTAGATGCCTATATGCAGTGCTTTATGTATATGGCGGGACTGCTGAGCTGGATGAACCTTGGCGAGGTTGGCAATGCAGAACCTAACGATGCTGGAGGGATGGCCGCTGCAACGGACCAAGATGTTCTTCGAAGCCGACACCATTGGCTTCCTCGACATAGCCGCCAGCGCAATTACACTATGGCTGCAAGTGTTTGAGGGAGTGACTGGGGTGCCCCTGCTCACCGAGGAGAAGCACAAGGCATTGAGACAGTGGGTAAAGGGCTACCGACAGACCAAACAGTGAGGCAATGCCTGTCGGACCGAGACCTCATGGTTGTCGATCTCTGCCCCCTCCCCTAACTTTGCTACAATTACAGATTGTTTGTTACAGGCTACAATCTACAATCCAATATACAGGGTGTTTTGTTACGAAGATTAAATACAGGTTGAGGTGGAGGCCTATGGTTAGTTAGGGGGTGGAACCCACAACAAAATACCAGAAAAATAGTGGGATTAGGGGAGGAAATCATGCTCGTAAGTTAATTTTGTAATTTGTTGCCCATAAGTCTAGAAATTCCATACCTCAAAGAGAAAGGGGGCCACGAGGTGATGGTGCAGGTGGAGGGGGCGTAATCCTGTAATGCCCTATATAGCCCCGTTTATAGTTCTAATTTGACTTTTTTGTTCATGAATCATAAAATATGTGTGTCCCAACCCATGTATGTTGCTCGTGATCACCTTTCATTAAGGCAAAAGTCTTAATGTTGCACCTTCTCAATTCCGAGGGGGAAAACTAGGAGGTGATAGCTAGAATCCTTTTCACAAACCTAGGTTCTTGATATAATCAATTTAGTCATCACTGCTCTCCTTTGTTTCTTGTGGAGAAACAGGAATAACTTTGATTTTGGTTTTTTTTTTGGGTGGGTGGGTGGGGGAGGGGAGACTTCTAATGCATGATCTGTGCATGCCGGCTGGATGGATCCTGGCATGGTGATGGAAACTGACTTGATATTTTTCTGGCTTATTTCAGTTTCACATGCTATCATGCTATGTGCGCTGTTATTGTAGATTTTCTTTTGCTGCTAGCAACATACACTTTGAAGCTATGTTGTTTCTACGGAGTTCTTTTATTTTTGTGTGCGTGTTTTTTCATCTATTTTTTTTCATTTTTTCATTTTGATCTTATTAAAATACATGTCGAATTTTCAATACAGGTAGTACATTTTTATACACATGTAGCATCTTTTTATACGCGTTGAAATTTTTTCAAATACATCTTGAATATTTTTAATAAATTTTAACCTTTTGAAAACATGTTGAACATTCTTTTGAATAATGCGGTACTTTTTACATTCTATATATATACTATATATTTTGAATGTCACGAACATATTTTAGAAATATGAATATCTTTTAAATGTCTTGTACTTATTTCCTAATAGTATGAAATATTTTTAAGACTTACGAAAATATATTTTTACATTTATGAACATTATTTTTTTAAATATGACATACATTTCTTTCAAAACATGTTACCAACTTTTAGTGGAACAAAAATAATTTTAAAAGTTATATGGACATTTTTACTTATTATAAAAATTATTTGAAAAATATAACGAACCATATTTTGAAACATGTGAACATTTTATAAATGTCATTAATAATTTTTGAATGGTACACACATTTTGTAGAATTGCACAAATAATATTTTAACACTATTTAACATTTTTTAAATGAACAGTGAACGTTTATTAAAGACTATGTTTTGAAGTTAATGTATTTAGAATATTTTGAGATATAGACGAAAATTAAAAGAAAAAACGAATGAAAAGCAACCAATGAAAGAAACAAACGAAGGAAAGCAGCAGCTGCCGACTGGGTTGTCCCACTACAGTGGTCTTTGGGGCAAGTGACTCGTCCGTCTCGCATCTGGCGAGAAAAAGACGCTCCTAGTCATCCTTCGCACTATTTATTTCATCATTTTGATTTTCATTTCATGATTTCTTGTGGCTTTCGTCTCCTTGACCTTTGGCCATATTATATTTCGCTTATTGCAAGTTATTATGTAGCAATCTAGTATGGGCCACACCATGAAGGCCAATAATTTAGACCTTTTCCTTGTTGTTTCTTTTCTTTTTTATGTTTTATTTTTTTTATATTTCACATGTTTTCCATGGTTAAATATTTTATGGTTTTAATAAATCCTTATATATTTTTAATCAAAAAGAGAACATCTTTTGACAGCAAACGAGAACTTATTTGTAACACGCAAACCTTTTTTGAAAAATATGAGCATCAGTTTAATATAGTTGTGCAACCTGGATAAGAAGGGACACACACGCGCGCGCGCGAGCGCGCACACACACAAGGCCACAAATGCACATTCGTTGGATTAAGGAGACACGTAGAGCTGGCTTATCTAGTTCTTTGTTGTGTCCGCAATTGTTTAGAGCTGGGCCGTAGCTTTCAGTCGTGAATAAACATGCGGCAAACAAACTTCGTTGCGGATCTACCAAGATGTGCATCAGCGGAACACACAAGCACGCAATGCATATATTAAGTTTCTCAAGAAGATGAAGGCCGGCCAGAGCTAGCTACCTTCCTTAGGACATGTCTGAACCGCTGAAGCTCATCGGCTCCTTCGGCAGCCCGGTGGTCCACCGCGCGGAGGTGGCTCTCTTTCTGAAGGGAGTCCCCTACGAGTTCATCCAGGAAGACCTCGCAAACAAAAGCGAGCTGCTGCTGAAGCACAACCCCGTCCACAAGAAGGTACCCGTGCTCCTCCATGGCGACCGTCCTGCGGTATGCGAGTCGCTTGTCATTGTTGAGTATGTTGATGAGGCCTTCGATGGCCCGCCGCTCCTCCCCTCCGACCCATTCGCTCGTGCCTCCGCCCGCTTCTGGGCTCGCTTCGTTAACGAGAAGGTGGGTAAACATATTATCAGTGGGCAGTACTAAGTTCGTTTAGTGGTGTTGCTATTTCTCGGTTCATGTTTCACTTTTGTTAATCCTAAGTCGGCAGAGATTTTTTTGATGTCCAAGTTAATTCCAGTAAATACACTTTTGGTTTAGCAAAAAGTTATGATTACAATTTTTTAAATAGTAAAATACGACTTGGTGAAGAAGTGCATTTTTTTCGACCACGACGTGCATATCGTGTTAGTGCTCTTCGTCCTACTTCTATCTGTCTTGCTGTGATCCAAGCAGGTTCAAGCGCTTGAAGAGGATATCTACCAAAGCAAATACGAGTGCCTCAGCAGGATTTTCCTTTCATTCTTCCTGTGTTGTTAGCGAAATCTGGTTCTTTTGGGGTTATAGTCAATGGTTCTCTTTCTTAGTTCCATCTCTACTGCAAAACTGGACTTGAGAGTTTCTTCTCATCGGGTTCCTCACGAATGGAATGTGAAAGCATGTAAATTTCCCTAATTCATAATATTCAAAATTATTACAGTAAGGATAGATACACATTAGCGAAAATTTATGATTATAATTTTTAAAATAGTAAATACAACTGCGTGAAAAAGTGCATTCGCTAACTGAAATTGTGTTTTTCACCAAGTTTTCTCACTTTTATACTTCCGTTCATAAATTGTGGTTCATGGACAAATGAAGTACTAGCTACTATTGCCTGCAAGGCGAACTGGAACAAGGTCGGTAGGCCAGCCAAACCGATAGACTAGGATATCATTGGTCGCTAAGATTCGAAGAACTTTGCCATCATTAGAGTTAGTCAAATTGGATTTGATTTTTGAGCTAGGCCAGGAAAGATCGGAGATTGGAGGAGGGGTATAGGAGATGGGAGGCAACATGAGAAAGAGATAGAGGGAGGTAACAGGGGTAGACCAGCCAAATTTGTGAGTGGGATTTGCATGACCCCACTTATGAGGGCTAAAATGACGAATTCTATATACTTAAGTGAGTGACTTCCACTAACTTATTTATCTCATCAACATGCAAGCATGCCACATCATTACACATCGATGGATGAGATAAGACCCACCTCGACATGCAACCATGCATAGAAAAAAACAGCATCACCACTTGCAACCATGCATGGAAAATATTTTTCATTCTATTATTCTATTTATAATCAATAAACATTTTGTCAAAATACATAATCAAATATACTAAGTCGTATCTATTTTTAGTTTTGCTCACGTCTTATTAATCCAAATATTTATATTTCACACAATCAAATCTCAAATATATTGCAAACTGATTCCCGCAGCAACGCTCGAGATATCATCTAGTATTAGTAAATGAAGGAACACCTGACTACCAACTCAAATATTTATAATTGTATTTTCTAATAATTATTTACATAAAAGAGAATCTCATATGACATTGACATAGACGGGCCTTATATATGTGCAGTGCTGGAGGTCTGTATGGATGGCACTCTGGACAGACGGTCAAGTTCAAGCTTCATCAGCGAGGGAGGCGGCAGAGAACCTAAAGCTTCTTGAGGGACAGTTGCCAGAGGGGAAGAGGTTTTTCGGAGGTGATACTATTGGCTTTCTCGACATAGCCATGGGCGGGATCGCACATTGGTTAGGAGTGTTTGAGGAGATGGCCGGGGTAAGGCTGCTCACCGAGGAGGACCACCCATTGTTGTGCAAGTGGGCGAGGGACTACAAGGCTGACAACATTGTGAGGCAATGCCTTCCGGAGAGGGGTCGTGTGCTTGCCGAGTTGACGGCGAGGAAGGATCGGTATGTGTCCATAGCTATGACGATGGCCGCAAAGAATTCCTAGCGCGCTATGTATTGGACCTCTTGTAACACTGCATATGTAAGTTGCACGTGATAAGTTATGTATTGTATTAAAGTGTGTGCACCGTAGGAAGACACAAATGGATGTCGAGTTGCCTGGAGCCCGTTTTACGAATAAGACGAAATCAAGAAAACTAAATTTTTTCCTGATCATCTGCAAAATGTTATAAAGGAATTTTAATATGCTTATTTTATTTGATTTTTGTTGTTGCTCATATATAAAAATATTTTTCAATCAAATTTTAACAGGTATAGAAATGAACAAAAAAATGATAAAACAAATTCTACATGGTAATATAGATGTGTGTAACGCGCGTGCAAAGTCATGTGATGAAAAAGGTTATCATATGAGCTAATAACAGGACAATTACGTCGATTGTTAGTGGTAAACAGCGAGTTAGGGTTCTCCCCTCTCGGCGCAAGCCGCCGTTGAGAATACCATCGCCACCGATCTCTCTCCCTCGCCCCGTCGCTCGGGCTGATCACGGGGCAACCTCCGCGTTGCTGCCCGGCCTTGGCTAGGGTTTGGGGAGGAATCGCTCCGGTGCCGTCTCGTCCCTCGGGTTCGCCCTAGGGTTTAGATGGCGGCGCCGTCTTCATCACACACACAGGAGGAGAAGGAACTTGAGGAGATGATGGCTGAACTTGGGATCGCTGAGGAGGAATTTGATGACCTAGTTTTCGAGGATGAGATGGCGGATGCTGCTGCCAATCCCCGCTGGCTTGCGATAGGCAAGGTGCACATATCTAAGGAGTATGGCGACTTCTGGTTCTACGAGAACATGAGGAGTGCGTGGGATTTAGCGCAAACAGTGAAATTCAGATCTTTGGGTGACAATTTATATACTATGCAATTTTCTTGTTTGGGAGATTGGAACAAGGTGATGGAGGGTGGCCAGTGGGCCTTTAGAGGACAGCCGGTGGTGCTTGCGGTCTATGATGGATTCACAAAACCATCGCTGATTGATTTGAACTGCTTCAAAATCTGGATCCAGATACATGATCTGCAAGATGGGTATGGACCTTTGGCAAAACCTTTGGCTGCAAAGGTGGGGGCGCTGTGTGAGGATGAAGATGACCCTGGTGACTTTGCTGGTAATTTCTATAGGGCTAGGGTTACCCTGGATGTGAGGAAGCCTCTCAAAAACCATGTCTCCATTGTGAAAAAGCAGAAAAGACATATTTTCAAGGTAAAGTATGAACGCCTTCCGGATTGGTGTGTTGTTTGTGGTATGATTGGTCACTTATACACCGAGCATGGGGACGGTGTTCGTGACCCAAAAGCATTGATTTTCAAAGAACTGAGAGCAGCTTGGAGTATGTGAGGAGGAAATAGAGGAGGGGGTCGAACCCAGGAGGTTGTTGATACCTCCGCAAAAGCAACTTCTCAAGCTGCTCCTATGGACTGTGAATGAGCCTCAGGATGGGGACCAGAACAGAAAGAGGGGAGTGGATGCAAGTCCCTCGGGGCAAGCTCCTCCCAAGAATGTTTTGACTTTGCCAGGACCGGGGATTGTTCCAGCAAGTCCGCCGCTGAAGCAAGATTTGAAGAGGTTGAAGAATGCTTCATCTTTGGCGGGCTCCCCTGAGGAGCGTCGCCGGAATTAATGGATCTCATGAGCTGGAACTGTCGGGGAGGGGGGAATTCCTGGACAGTTCACGAGCTAGCGATGCTAGTGCAGTCGCATTCCCCCAGGATGGTGTTTTTGTGTGAGACAAGACACAAAGAAGAGAAAATGAGAAGATTGAGAGGTCGACTAGGCCTCAAAGGCTTTACTAGTGTGGACGGCAATGGCCACAGCGGGGGCCTTGCTCTTTTTTGGCATGAAAATCTGCTAGTTAATATTCTGGACAAGGATGATCGCTACATCAATGTGGCGGTTCGTTTACATGCTGACGCCGAACAATAAAGGGTAACCTTTGTGTACGGGGAGCCGCGTGTTGAGAATCGTCATCTTATGTGGCAGAAACTTCAATCCCTATTCACCACCTCGGATTTTCCTTGGCTGGTAATTGGGGATTTCAATGACTGTCTATGGGATTTCGAGCATTTTTTGATGACACCAAGACCTGAAATACAAATGACGGCCTTTCGTGATGTGCTTGAGGTATCTCAGCCGGTGATATCGGTTTCTCAGGTGTGCCGTTCACATATGATAACAAGAGAAGCGGGACAGCAAATGTGCGTGTACGTTTGGATTGTGCTTTGGCCTCTAGTGCATGGCGTAACATGTTCGCCTTCTCCTTGGTGTCCCATGTGGTGTCACCCTGTTCTGATCACGTTGTTCTGATCCTTAAGGGTGCTCCAGACCCTGGATCGAGTGAAGGACGCCGACGCCAATACGAGATCTTCTGGGAGCGAAGTGGTGAGTTACCTGAGTTGGTGCAGCCAGCATGGGAATCGGCGTGATCAATTGGGAACCTTGAACAGCTACAGTCAGCCCTTAAGAAGACCATGTCTACTTTAGGCATATGGGGTAGGAAGAAGTTTGGTAATATCACCCGTGAGCATGCAAAGTCCAGGTCACAACTCGAGGAATTGATGAATATGAACGATGATCGTCAGGATATACGGCGAGTAACTGATAGAATGAACGAGTTACTATATCAGGAAGAGATGCTATGGCTCGAAAGGTCGAGAATAAATTGGTTGAAAGAGGGAGACAGGAACACGAAATACTTTCAGAGTAAGGCAGTTTGGAGAGCTCACAAGAATAAAATCCGTGAACTTGTTGATGATAGTGGGGTTGCCCATTCAGACGAGGCGACAATGAGAAAGATGGCTGATACGTCTCCAACGTATCTATAATTTATGAAGTATTCATGTTATTATATTATCTGTTTTGGATGTTTATGGGCTTTACTAAACACTTTTATATTATTTTTGGGACTAACCTATTAACCGGAGGCCCAGCCCAAATTGTTGTTTTCTTGCCTATATCAGTGTTTCGAAGAAAAGGAATATCAAACGGAGTCCAAACGGAATGAAACCTCCGGGAGAGTTATTATTTGAACGGAAGCAATCCAGGAGACTTGGACTACACGTCAGGGAAGCTTCAAGGAAGCCACGAGGCAGGGAGGCGCGCCCTACCCCCCTGGGCGCGCCCCCACCCTCGTGGGTCCCTCGTGGCTCCCCTGACCGACTTCTTTCGCCTATATATGTCCATATACCCTAAAAACACCGGGGAACACAATAGATCAGGAGTTCCGCCACCGCAAGCCTCTGTAGCCACGAAAAACCAATCGGGACCCTGTTCCGGCACCCTGCCGGAGGGGGAATCCTTCACCGGTGGCCATCTTCATCATCCCATCGATCTCCATGACAAGGAGGGAGTAGTTCACCCTCGGGGCTGAGGTTATGTAGTAGTAGCTATGTGTTTGATCTCTCTCTCTCTCTCGTGTTCTTGAGGTGGTATGATCTTGATGTATAGAGAGCTTTGCGATTATAGTTGGATCTTATGATGTTTCTCCCCCTCTACTCTCTTGTAATGGATTGAGTTTTCCCTTTGAAGTTATCTTATCGGATTGAGTCTTTAAGGATTTGAGAACACTTGATGTATGTCTTGCATGTGCTTATCTGTGGTGACAATGGGATATTCACGTGATCTACTTGATGTATGTTTTGGTGATCAACTTGCGGGTTCCGTAACATTGTGAACTTATGCATAGGGGTTGGCACACGTTTTCGTCTTGACTCTCCGGTAGAAATTTTGGGGCACTCTTTGAAGTAATTTGTGTTGGTTTGAATAGATGAATCTGAGATTGTGTGATGCATATAGTATAATCATACCCACTGATACTTGAGGTGACATTGGAGTATCTAGGTGACAATAGGGGTTTGGTTGATATGTGTTTTAAGGTGTTATTCTAGTACGAACTCTTGAATAGATCGATCTGAAAGAATAACTTTGAGGTGGTTTCGTACCCTACAATAATCTCTTCGTTTGTTCTCCACTATTAGTGACTTTGGAGTGACTCTTTGTTGCATGTTGAGGGATCCAATTATGTTATTATTGCTGAGAGAACTTGCACTAGTGAAAGTATGAACGCTAGGCCTTGTTTCAACGCATTGCAATACCATTTGTGCTCACTTTTATCATTAGTTACCTTGCTGTTTTTATATTTTCATATTACAAAAACATACATCAACCATCCATATTGCACTTGTATCACCATCTCTTCGCCAAACTAATGCACCTATACAATTTACCATTGTATTGGGTGTGTTGGGGACACAAGAGACTCTTTGTTATTTGATTGCAGGGTTGTTTGAGAGAGACCATCTTCATCCTACGCCTCCTACGGATTGATAAACCTTAGAGCATCCACTTGAGGGAAATTTGCTACTGTCCTACAAACCTCTGCACTTGGAGGCCCAACAACGTCTACAAGAAGAAGGTTGCGTAGTAGACATCAATGGCTAATGAATACTTCCAAAGAATGTACATGGCTGATCCGAACCTCACCCAGACTCCGGTTTTGAGTCTGTTTGTTGCATTGATAATTGATGATGATAATGCTAAGTTATGTGCTCCTTTCAGTGATGAGGAAATTGCGGATGCCCTCTTTCAGATCGGATCATTGAAGGCCCTTGGTCCGGATGGCTTTCCTGCACGTTTTTCAGTGCAATTGGAGTATGTTACGGGACAGTGTATTCTTGTCAGTGAAGGATTTTTTTCAACTCATGTGTGATGCCAGAAGGGGTTAACTCAACCTCAATCGTTCTTATCCCAAAAGTTCCTAATCCTTCAAAGTTTACCGATTTTAGGCCTATTAGTTTATGTAATGTAATCTGTAAGGTCATATCAAAGTGCTCGGTGAACCAGCTGAGGCCAATTCTAGATGATATTATATCGCCGGAGCAAAGTGCTTTCATCCCCCGGAAGGATGATTACGGATAATGCACTCATTGCTTTCGAGTGCATCCTTCATATAAAGCAAGAGAAAGATCCTACCAGGAGTTTTTGTGCCTATGAGCTCGACTTATCAAAAGCGTATGATAGAGTTGAGTGGGTTTTCTTGAAGCAAATGATGCAGAAATTGGGTTTCTCTCATCGTTGGGTGGACTGTATTATGACATGTGTCACTTCGGTGAGGTATTCGGTAAAACTTAATGGAACCCTTCTAGATTTGTTTGCACCGTCGCAGGGGCTACGGAAAGGTGACCCATTATCACCCTTCTTATTCCTTTTTGTTGCTGACGGGCTCTCTGCCATTCTGAAGCATAAAGTTAATATTGAAAATATCACTCCTGTAAAAATCTGTAGAAGGGTGCTGGGAATATAACATCTTTTATTCGCCGATGACTCTTACTGTTTTTTGAAGCAACACAGGATCAAGCCTTGAATGTCAAAGGGATATTGGACCTGTATGCAAGTGCTACTAGCCAGAGCATTAATCTAAACAAGTGCTTCATATTATTTGTGTTGGGGAACGCAGTATTTCAAAAAAATTACCTACGATCACGCAAGATCTATCTATGTGATGCATAGCAACGAGCGGGAGAGTCTGTCCACGTACCCTCGTAGACCGAAAATGGAAGCGTTATATCAACGCAGTTGATGTAGTCGTACGTCTTCACGATCTGACTGATCCTAGCACCGAACGTACGGCACCTCCGTGTTCAGCACACGTTCAGCTTGATTACGTCCCTCGTACTCTTGATCCAGTTGAGGCCGAGGGAGAGCTCCATCATCATGACGGCGTGGCAACGGTGACGATGAAGTTACCGGCGCAAGGCTTCTCCTAAGCACTACGACGATATGACCGAGGTGTAAAACTGTGGAGGGGGGCACCGCACACGGTTAAGAGATTGTCTGTTGTGCCTTTGGGGTGCCCCCTTCCCCCGTATATAAAGGAGGGGAGGAGGAGGCCAGCGAACAAGGGGCGCGCCAGGGAGAGGGGATTCCTACTAGGACTCCAGTCCTAGTAGGATTCGGCCCCACCCTTTTTTCCTTCTACCGGAGGGGAAAAAGGGGAAGGAGAGGGAGTAGGAGAAGGAAAGGGGGGTGGCGCCCCCTTCCGAAGTCCAATTCGGCCACCTCCCTTGTGGGGGGTGCACCAGCCCCTTGTGGACTGGTTAGCCTCCCTCCTATGGCCCATAAGGCCCATATCTTTCCCCTGGGGGTTCCGGTAACCTCCCGGTACTCCGTAAAAATGCCCGAGTCACTCGGAACCATTCCGATGTCCGAATGCAACCTTCCAATATATGAATCTTCACCTCTCGACCATTTCGAGACTCCTCGTCATGTCTGTGATCTCATCTGGGACTCCGAACAAACTTCGGTACATCAAATCACATAACTCATAATACAAATTGTCATCGAACATTAAGCGTGTGGACCCTACGGGTTCAAGAACTATGTAGACATGACCGAGACACATCTCCGGTCAATAACCAATAGCGGAACCTAGATGCTCATATTGGCTCCTATATATTCTACGGAGATCTTTATCGGTCAAACCACATAACAACATACGTTGTTCCCTGTGTCATCGGTATGTTACTTGCCCGAGATTCGATCGTCGGTATCATCATACCTAGTTCAATCTCGTTACCGGCAAGTCTCTTTACTCGTTCCGTAATGGATCATCCCGCAACTAACTCAATAGTCACATTGCTTGCAAGGCTTATAGTGATGTGCCTTACCGAGAGGGCCCAGAGATACCTCTCCGATACACGGAGTGACAAATCCTAATCTCGATCTAGGCCAACCCAACAAACACCTTCGGAGACACCTGTAGAGCATCTTTATAATCACCCAGTTATGTTGTGACGTTTGATAGCACACAAGGTGTTCCTCCGGTATTCGGGAGTTGCATAATCTCATAGTCTGAGGAACATGTATAAGTCATGAAGAAAGAAGTAGCAATGAAAATGGAACGATCATAATGCTAAGCTAACGAATGGGTCTTGTCCATCACATCATTCTCTAATGATGTGATCCCGTTGATCAAATGACAACACATGTCTATGGCTAGGAAACTTAACCATCTTTGATTAACGAGCTAGTCAAGTAGAGGCATACTAGGGACACTCTGTTTGTCTATGTATTCACACATGTACTAAGTTTCCGGTTAATACAATTCTAGCATGAATAATAAACATTTATCATGAAATAAGGAAATAATAATTTTATTATTGCCTCTAGGGCATATTTCCTTCAGTCTCCCACTTGCACTACAGTCAATAATCTAGTTCACATCGCTATGTGATTTAACACCAATAGTTTACATCACCATGTGATTAACACCCATAGTTCACATCGCCATGTGACCAACACTCAAAGGGTTTACTAGAGTCAGTAATCTGGTTCACTTCGCCATGTGATTAACACCCAAAGAGTACTAAGGTGTGATCATGTTTTGCTTGTGAGAGAAGTTTAGTCAATGGGTTTGCCAAATTCAGATCCGTATGTATTTTGCAAATTTATATGTCTACAATGCTCTGCACAGAGCTACTTTAGCTAATTGCTCCCACTTTCAATATGTATCCGGAATTGTGACTTAGAGTCATCCAGATCGGTGTCAAAGCTTGCATCGACGTAACTCTTTACGATGAACTATTTATCACCTCCATAACCGAGAAATAATCCTTATTCCACTAAGGATAAGTTTGGCCGTTGTCTAGTGATCTACTCCTAGATCACTATTGTACCCTCTTTCCAAACTCATGGTGAGGTACACAATAGGTCTGGTACACAGCATTGCATACTTTACAGAACCTATGACTGAGGCATAGGGAATGACTTTCATTCTCTTCCTATTTTCTGCTGTGGTCGGGTTTTTGAGTCTTACTCAACTTCACACCTTGCAACACAGGTAAGAACTCCTTCTTTGACTGTTCCATTTTGAACTACATCAAAATCTTGTCAAGGTATGTATTCATTGAAAAATCTTATCAAGCGTCTTGATCTATCGCTATAGATCTTGATGCTCAATATGTAAGCAGCTTCACCAAGGACTTTCTTTGAAAAACTCCTGTCAATCACTCCTTTATGCTTTCCAGAAAATACTACATCATTTCCGATCAACAATATGTCACATAGACTTAGCAGAAAGGTTGTAGTGCTCGCACTCACTTTCTTGTAAATATAGGCTTCACCGCAAGTCTGTATAAAACTATATGCTTTGATCAACTTATCAAAGCGCATATTCCAACTCCGAGATGCTTGCACCAGTTCATAGATGGATCGTTGGAGCTTGCACATTTTGTTAGCACCTTTAGGATTGACAAAACCTTTTGGTTGCATCATATACAACTCTTCATTAATTAATGCATTAAGGAATGCAGTTTTGTTATCCATTTGCCAAATTTCATAAAATGCGGCAATTGCTAACATGATTCGGATAGATTTAAGCATCGATACGAGTGAGAAAATCTCATCGTAGCCAACATCTTGAACTTGTCGAAAACCTTTTTCGACAATTCGAGCTTTGTAGATAGTAACACTACCATCAGTGTCCATCTTCCTCTTGAAGATCCATTTATTCTCAATGGCTTGCCGATCATCGGGCAAGTCCACCAAAGTCCATACTTTGTTCTCATACATGGATCCCATCTCAGATTTCATGGCCTTAAACCATTTTGCGGAATCTGGGCTCATCATCGCTTCCTCATAGTTAGTAGGTTCGTCATGGTCTAGTAACATAACTTCCAGAACCAGATTACAGTACCACTCTGGTTGACCTACGAGGTTCAGTAGTAGCTTGATCTGAAGTTTCATGATCATCATCATTAACTTCCTCACTAATTGGTGTAGGCATCATTGGAACTGATTTCTGTGATGAAATAAGTTCCAATTCGGGAGAAGGTACAATTACCTCATCAAGTTCTACTTTCCTCCCACTCACTTCTTTCGAGAGAAACTCCTTCTGTAGAAAGGATCCATTCTTAGCAACGAACATCTTGCCTTCCCATCTATGATAGAAGGTGTACCCAACAGTCTCCCTTATAAAGACACATTTCTTGGATTTGGGTTCGAGCTTATCAGGTTGAAGCTTTTTCACATAAGCATCGCAAACCCAAACTTTAAGAAACGACAACTTGGGTTTCTTGCTAAACCACAGTTCATATGGTGTAGTCTCAACGGATTTAGATGGTGCCCTATTTAACATGAATGCAGTTGTCTCTAATGCATAACCCCAAAACGATAGCGGTAAATCAGTAAGAGACATCATAGATCGCACCATATCTAATAAAGTACGGTTACGACGTTTGGACACACCATTACGCTGTGGTGTTTCGGGTGGCGTGAGTTGCGAAACTATTCCGCATTGTTTCAAATGAAGACCAAACTCGTAACTCAAATATTCTCCTCCACGATCAGATCGTAGAAACTTTGTTTTCTTGTTCCAATGATCTTTTACTTCACTCTGAAATTCTTTGAACTTTTGAAAAGTTTCAGACTTATGTTTCATTAAGTAGATATACCTATATCTGCTCAAATCATCTGTGAAGGTCAGAAAATAACGATACCCGCCGCGAGCCTCAACACTCATCGGACCGCATACATCAGTATGTATTATTTCCAACAAGTCAGTTGCTCGCTGCATTGTTCTAGTGGACAGAATCTTAGTCATCTTGCCCATGAGGCATGGTTCGCAAGCATCAAATGATTCATAATCAAGTGATTCTAAAAGTCCATCAGCATGGAGTTTCTTCATGCGCTTTTCCACCAATATGACCTAAACGGCAGTGCCACAAATAAGTTGCATTGTCATTATTAACTTCGCATCTTTTGGCTTCAATATTATGAATATGTGTATCACTACGATCAAGATTGAATAAACCATTTATATTGAGTGTATGACCGTAGAAGGTTTTATTCATGTAAATAGAACAACAATTATTCCATGACTTAAATGAATAACCATATTGCAATAAACATGATCCAATCATATTCATGCTCAACGCAAACACCAAATAATATTTATTTTAGGCTCAACACTAATCCCGAAGGTAAAGGGAGTGTGCGATGGTGATCTTATCAACCATGGAATCACTTCCAACACACATCATCACCTCGCCCTTAACTAGTCTCCCTTTATTTTGCAACTCCCGTTTCGAGTTACTACTCTTAGCAACTGAACCAGTATCAAATACCAAGGGGTTGCTATAAACACTAGTAAAGTACACATCAATAACATGTATATCAAATATACCTTTGTTCACTTTGCCATCCTTCTTATCCGCCATGTATCTAGGGCAGTTCCACTTCCAGTGACCATTTCCTTTGCAGTAGAAGCACTCAGTTTTAGGCTTGAGTCTAGCTTTGGGTTTCTTCATGGGAGTGACAAATTGCTTGTCATTCTTCTTGAAGTTCCCTTTCTATCCCTTTGTCCTTTACTTGAAACAAGTGGTCTTGTTTACCATGAACACTTGATGCTATTTCTTGATTCCTACCTTCGCCGATTTCAGCATCGCGAAGAGCTCGGGAATTACTTTCGTCATCCCTTGCATATTATAGTTCATCACGAAGTTCTAGTAACTTAGTGATAGTGACTAGAGAACTTTCTCAATTACTATCTTATCAGGAAGATTAACTCCCACTTGATTCAAGCAATTGTAGTACCCAGACATTCTGAGCACATGCTCACTGGTTGAGCTATTCTCCTCCATCTTGTAGGCAAAGTACTATCAGAGGTCTCATACCTCTTGACACGGGCATGAGTATACCAATTTCAACTCTTGGAACACCTTACATGCTCCATGGCGTTCAAAACACTTTTGAAGTCCCGGTTCTAAGCCGTAAATCATGGTGCACTAAACTATCAAGTAGTCATCATACCAAGCTTGTCAAACATTCATAACGTCTGCATCTGCTCCTGCAATAGGTCAGTCACCTAGCGGTGCATCAAGGACATAATTCTACTGTGCAGCAATGAGGATAATCTTCAGATCACGGACCTGGTCCGCATCATTGCTACTATCATCTTTCAACATAACTTTTCTCTAGGAACATATCAAAAATAAACGGGGAGCTACATCGCGAGCTATTGATCTACAACATAGTTATGCAAATACTATCAGGACTAAGTTCATGATAAATTAAAGTTCAATTAATCATATTACTTAAGAACACCCACTTAGATAGACATCCCTCTAGTCATCTAAATGATCACGTAACCATCTCCGATCATCACGTGAAATGGAGTAGTTTTCAATGGTTAACATCACTATGTTGATCATATCTACTATATGATTCACGTTCGACCTTTCGGTCTCAGTGTTCCGAGGCCATATCTGCATATGCTAGGCTCGTAAAGTTTAACCCGAGTATTCAGCGTGTGCAAAACTGGCTTGCACCCATTGTATGTGAATGTAGAGCTTATCACACCCGATCATCACGTGGTATCTTGGCACGACGAACTGTCGCAACGGTGCATACTCAGGGAGAACATTTATACCTTGAAATTTAGTGAGAGATCATCTTATAATGCTACCGCCGAACTAAGAAAAAAATAAGATGCATAAAGGATAAACATCACATGCATTCAATATAAGTGATATGATATGGCCATCATCATCTTGTGCCTTTGATCTCCATCTCCAAAGCACCGTCATGATCACCATCGTCACCGGCTTGACACCTTGATCTCCATCGAAGCATCGTTGCCGTCTTACCAACTATTGCTTCTACGACTATCGCTACCGCTTAGTGATAAAGTAAAGCAATTACATGGCGATTGCATTTCATACAATAAAGCGACAACCATAAGGCTCTTGCCAGTTGCCCATAACTTTTACAAAACATGATCATCTCATACAACAATTTATATATTATCACGTCTTGACCATATCACATCACAACAAGCCCTGCAAAAACAAGGTAGACCTCCTCTACTTTGTTGTTGCAAGTTTTACGTGCCTGCTACGGGCTTACCAAGAACCATTCTTACCTACGCATCAAAACCACAACGATTTTTCGTCAAGTGTGTTGTTTTAACCTTCAACAAGGACTGGGGTAGTCACACTCGATTCAACTAAAGTTGGAGAAACGTCACCCACTAGCCACCTGTGTGCGAAGCATGGCGGTAGAACCAGTCTCATGAACGCGGTCATGTAATGTCGATCCGGGCCGCTTCATTCAACAATACCACTGAATCAAAGTATGACATGCTGGTAAGCAGTATGACTATTATCGCCCACAACTCTTTGTGTTCTACTCGCCCACTGTTGGGGAACACAGTATTTCAAAAAATTTACCTACGATCACAAAATATCTATCTATGTGATGCATAGCAACGAGTGGGAGAGTGTGTCCACGTACCCTCGTAGACTGAAAACGGAAGCATTATATCAACGCGGTTGATGTAGTCGTACGTCTTCACGATCCAACCGATCCTAGCACCGAACGTACGGCACCTCCGTGTTCAGCACACGTTCAACTCGATGACGTCCCTCGTACTCTTGAACCAGTTGATGCCGAGGGAGAGTTCTGTCTGCACGACGGCGTGGCAATGGTGACATGAAGTTACTGGTGGAGGGCTTCACCTAAGCACTACGACGATATGACCGAGGTTTAAAACTGTGGAGGGGGGCACCGCACACGACTAAGAGATTGTCTGTTGTGCCTTTGGGGTGACGCCTGCCCCCGTATATAAAGGAGGGGAGGAGGAGGCTGGCCAACAAGGGGCGTGCCAGGGAGAGGGGAGTCCTACTAGGACTCCAGTCCTAGTAGGATTCGGCCCCACCCTTTTTTTCCTTCTACCGGAGGGGAAAAAGGGGAAGGAGAGGGAGTAGGAGAAGGAAAGGGGGGTGGCGCCCCCTTCCCAAGTCCAATTCGGCCTCCCCCTTGTGGGGGGGCGCACCAGCCCCTTGTGGGATGGTTAGCCTCCCTCCTATGGCCCATAAGGCCCATATCTTTCCCCAGGGGGGTCCGGTAACCTCCCGGTACTCCGGAAAAATGCCCGAATCACTCGGAACCATTCCGATGTCCGAATTCAACCTTCCAATATATGAATCTTTACCTCTCAACCATTTCGAGACTCATCATCATGTACATGATTTCATCCGGGACTCCGAACAAACTTCGGTACATCAAATCACATAACTCATAATACAAATCGTCATCGAACGTTAAGCGTGCGGACCCTACGTGTCGTGGAATTAACACGTCAGATGTCCTCATGAAAGGACTTAGTCGTGGAGCCATCGCAACGGGTTAGCTTGAAGGGGTTAAACTGGAAAAGGGACACGGGAGTTTATACTAGTTTGGCCCCTTCGATTAAGGTAAAAGCCTATGTCTAGTTGTGATGGGATTGATTGGGTTTCGATGACCAGGGAGCGAAATACGCTTGCCTGAGTCTCGAATTGTCGTTTGTTGTCCCTGAACCGCCGCCGGGTCGTCCCCTTATATACATGGGTTGACGCCCGGCCGGTCTACAGAGTCCCGAGGCCGACTCATACAAGTTTCCGGCTCGGTCTCTCCTTTCCTGATCTTACAACACAAGTTACATGACTATGGCGGTTTACCACTACGGGGCCCTAATCCGCCTTTGGGCTCCGGGCCTCTAAGCTTCATAGTAAAACGCCATCTTCTGAGTCTGTGGGCTTCAATATAGTTGAGGGTGAACCGGCCCCTCCTGGGCGGTTTACACTCAGTAGTTATATCCCCAACATTAGGCCCCAGATTGATTTGAACCTCTTCATGTCAATCTTAAACACTTAGGAAAATCCTGTAAATATCTTCCTTCACTTCTCATAAACCGCCATGATATCTTCCTTTATATATCTTGTTAAACCGCCGTGACGTCATCCTCTGGACACAGCAACGGACCATCATGACGTCATCTCTGTAAAAAAAACGAATAAAAAGATTCCCTTCATTTAATGTCATCCCAGAAATCGAGGCGACAGCTACGCCACTTGCCGCTTTTGACTCCTCGATTCTCGCGCCCGTCACTTATCCTCTGCCTTATTATAAATAAGCCTGACGAGCCTTTTCATTTTCCTCCCGTTTCTTCTCATCTTCCTCCTCGCGACCCGAAGGACCTCCGCGCCGCCGCCGCCGCCGCTCTTCGGATCTGCACTGACCAAGGCCGCTACATCAACCTGTTTGCTCCAGAGACCTTGCCGCGCTCCTCCGTCGCTGAGTGGCCCTGGTAAGTTCACGTCTCGTAACCCTAGATCTTCATTAAAGTTTTTCGAGTTCATCCATGTCCGCCGCTGTTCATCAGTTCTTCTGTGTTCCTCCTTCTAGTCTTTGTACTAAGGGTATATAGATGTGCCTGATAGGTTTGAACTGCAGCTAGATCTATTCCGTTAGTTCACCGTACTGTAGCATCTTACTGCTTCTGAATAAACTCCGCCTGGTTCGTCTCTGTTTCTCTTTAGCGCCATTGTAGGGCTCAGAAACATTTTCTTCAGTTATCCACGGTAGATCTAAAATTACACTGTCATACTGTGAAACTTGTTTTTGCAACACTTAGTAGAAATTATGAATCTTGGCCCTTCTGCCACTGGGCGGTTTAACTTTTGATAGCCAATCCGCCATATATCATTAGCCCTCTCTTAAACCGCCAATCGAACCTTACATAGTATTTTTCTCCGGTTTAACACTGAATTGTACACTTTAACCGTAAATTCTTAAACCGGCACTTATTTTTCCTTTCAGTTCCCCCTTCCGGAATGACGAAACAATTCTATGCTTGCAATTGGGTTTCGTCCCGGATCGCAGAAACACAAATCAACGGTTATGTCACCACTGGTGTTTTAGCCTAAAAAAGTGTTCTCCACTGGCGAGTTCCGGAATCGGAGTGTCCACCTGAACCTCAAGAAGGAGAGGTGATTGTTTTTATGCAACACTTAGACCGGGGATTCAGTCCGCCCGGATCAAAAAATTTCCGGGATGTCCTCGCAAGCTTCCAACTTCATCCGCAAGATATTGGTCCGAATTCTGTATCCAATATATGCAATTTTCAAGTATTCTGCGAAGTCTATCTTCAAGAAGAGCCAACCGTGGAGCTATTTCGGGACTTCTTTCATTTGAACCGCCGTACGGAATTCTCAGATGGTCCCAACACAGAGCTTGGTGGCGTTTCAATTCAGAAAAGAAAAGAAGCTGACTTCCCTCATGCAAAACATCACAGCCATCCCAAAGATTGGAATCAAACCTGGTTTTACTGCCGGAACACTGCCCCTGATGGAGAAAATCCTTTGCCGGGTTATCGCCCTCACCGGCTTAGCAACGGCCACCCATTACCTTTACGCTTGACCGCCGCAGAACGGACGAATTTTGCACCTCAACTCACCAATCTCCGGGCTCTGATGGCCAACGGTTTAACTGACATTGATCTTGTCCGCTGCTGGGTTTCTTGGGCCATTTTACCTTTAAGCCGCCGCCCCGGATTGATGCATGAATATACTGGTGATGTCAAAGACCCTCAACGATATCACGACATAGTAATAATCGAGCTTGAAGTTACTGAATCGGTGAAGAAAATGCTTGATGAACCGATCTCTGCATGTAGCCAAACCGGGTTGGCTCCATTTTGCGTCTCCAATAAACCGCCAACGGTAAAGTTCATCTAAATACTTTACCGATTTGCTTCCGTATTGACTGTGTACTAACCTTTCCTTGTCTTAATTTTAGGCTAACAGCTCCTTTTGGAAACGGACTAAACCGGCCCGGGCTCCTCGTGCAAAGACCAAGGCCACCAAGAAAGCTGGCAAGAAGAAAACCGCCGAGTCTTCTAATCCGCCAGAAGAGGAAGAATCCGACACTGAGGTAGAACTTGACTCACTTGGTTCCTTTTTCATCCATCTTATTGACAATTACTATTCCCAGGATGATGCTGAGGCCAGCCGTGCAGAACATGTTGAGGTAATTCTTCTTCCTTCCGATTCAGATCTTGTACCGGTTCAAAGAATTCACCGCACAGTCCGGAAATTAAAACAATCTCACCCCCTTGCCCATTTGGATCCAAATTTTTTTTGGAGACACAACAAGTTGAAGAACGTCGCACAACCAGGCATAGCGGCCAACAGATCAGATCGTCCGGTTTAGCTGATACGCCAACCCTGAAACGTCGTCCAGAGGTGACTTGTTCTCCTGAAAAGAGTTATCCTTTGAAAGGTTTCTTCCAATGCCCTCTCAATCCGTCTGACCTGAATTACCAGGGTTCTTCCAACTCATCTGGCAGTTCATCAACCACTCAGCTGCCTCCTCTCAAACTAGTCGCTGGGTAAGTATATTACTCCTTAATTTGTTTCTTTTATTTATCAGTTTACCATGTTCTAACCTTTAATGTTGTAGTGCCAAGGCTCGATTAAGTAAGAAAGCCAAGACCAGCGACCCTATTGTTGATGTTGATCCAGAGAAGACTCCAGAGCATCATGGCAAAGACCCTGAAGTTGCTATAGACAGCTCTGCTGGGAAAGAACAAGATGCTGATGCTAACCCACCAGAGGTTGAACGGAATGTAGAGGTTGATACTTCACATCCTCCTGCTCCTCCAAGTCCAACAGTGGAAAAGCGGGGCTCAACTGCTGATCCGCCAAGCCCTGCTACCAAAGCGCCAAGCCCTGTTAAGAATGTCAATTCATCCAGTCTGGCCAAAGATGATGACGTTGTTGTTACTGGTACTGCATATACCGCCCCTGGTAATCCGGTTGTTCTATCAAAGCACACTGGAAAGGATGAATTTGCTGCTATGAGCAAGCACTACTAGGGAAAACCCTATACACAGAACTTTAGCAGCAGCATGGGTCAAGAAAGCACGCTGGTGCTAATTAGCAGTAGCGCGCCTGAGGTAACCGCGCTGCAGATAAAGATATAGCAGTAGCGCGTCTTGATGTACACACGTTACTACTAAAATTCCCACGGCTTAGCCCATAAGCTACACATAGTAGTAGCGATCTATGACGAACCGCGCTACCGCTATGCTGTTTGTAGCAGCGAGTTTTAATGTAAACTCGTTGCTGCTAAAGGTTATAAAATTAAATGGAAAGAAAATGGAAAGGTAATTGAAAATGAAAGAAATAGAATAAGGTGAAAGGAAACAAATAAAATGTGAAGGAAACTAAATGAAAAAGGGAAAAAAGAGAAAGGAGTAGCAGTAGCGTGTATCAGCGAACACGCTGTAGCTAATGTAGCAGTAGCGCTTTTCTCGGAACGCGCTACTTCTACTTCTGACTTAACCACGGGCCGGGTTCGTCCTTCCCCACGCCACACTTTCCCCCAAATCTCTCCACTCTCGCCGCCGCCGTCGCCCGTCGGCCCAGGCTCTCCACACCCTCTCGCTGCCCGACCCCGACCTCAACGCCGCCCGCCCGACCTCAACCCGCCCGGACGCCGCCCCAACCCCAGATTCAACGCCAACCCCGCCCCGACCTCAACGCCGCCCAGACGCCGCCCCAACCCCAGATTCAACGCCAACCCCGCCTCGACCTCACGCCTGACGCCGCCGACCCGACCCGCCCCACCCCGACCTCGACGCCGCCTGCCCTCCTCGTCAGCGGCACCCGAGGTGAGCACGCCCGCTCTCCCTCTCCCCTACCTGATCTGCCTAGGGTTTTTTTATATTTTAGTTGCATATTAAGTTTATTTTTATTTATAGTAAGTTTATTTTAGTTGCATATTAAGAACTAGGTACTAATAGTGTCCCACTACTCAGTTTTGCCCATAGAAGTTACAACTGCTCAAAAATGCCATCGATCCGTGAGATGCTTGCTCAAAAATGCCATAAGATATCTAAAAAATGCCACCATCCCGTTAGATGTTTGCTCAAAAATGCCATTAGACATTATTATTTTCATGTCAAACCCGTTGACCATGTTATATGACAAAATAACTCTAGACCCATATGTCGGTTCCTAAGTGTATCCCTACTTGTCGAGTAACCAAGCTTAATAATTTTACAGGAAAATAAGAACGTTGTTAGGATTAAGTGGGCCCCACAATTTATTGTAGTGAGATAGAGGGAGAGCTGGCATGTTGGTTCATAGGTATTTATGTCACTATTACATAGCAAAAGGGTTTTGAGATCACAATAATGGTAGCCAGTGGCATTTTTGAGCATGTACCTAACGAAGTGTTGGCATTTTTGAACAGTTGAAATTCCTAGTGGCAAAATTGAGTAGTGAGACACAACCGGTGGCATAAGTGATAAAAACCCTTTTATTTATAGTAAGTTTATTTTTAGTAAGAACTAGTTGAATTAATAGAACTAGTTAGTAAGAACTTGTTGCTATTTTTTAGTTAAAGCAATTTTTCCCGCCTCGACGTGGACGATGCCTATCCCGCATCCTCGTCGTCGAGTCGGCGGAGGACGATACATGCTTGACCAGATCGGCCATGTCCGGGACTGGGCTCCACCGGGGTGGTACTGGGAGGCGCTACCTACCGGGGGGCGCAGGTTGGTGAGGAGCCAGCATGTCGTTGACCCGAACCTTCTTTGGTGGCGGTCGCGTGGGCCAGTGACGATCCAGAGGCTTGAGGACTCCGCGGAGGTGGTGCGTCACCGTGTCAGTGAGGAGGACGCGCACGTCCGTCGCTACTTGTTTGCGTTGGAGCACAGGTCGTTCTCCAATACCTGGCAGGTTCTCCAGGGATCTCACTGGAGCTATGATCCCGTGATGGTTCCTTCTCTGTGGGTGTCCACCGCCCGCGCCGATACCCATCGTGTGCTAGGGTTTTAGTTGTATTAGTGATGTTATATGTATGACACTATTCGTGATGTATTAGTGATAATATTCGACGATGTAGGGACGCATGAGATGATTTACTTTTGCTTATTGAATGCATGCTAATTTGAATCCAATAAGATATTTTGAAATGTATATCTTGTGTTGCTCAATATCCAAGTGGCCGGTCATGTTTGCATGTTACATCTCCGAGTGGCCTATGTTTTGCCGGAGTGTTGTTTCATTTCCGTTCCGGCAAATTTCAGGCGCTCGATATGTCCTATTTTAGCAAAGGTCATGCCGGATTTTTCCGTGAATTTTGGCATGACTTGTGCCAGAATATGTAGGAAATATCGAGTGCCCCGGATTTGTGTGTTGAGTATCCTGGTAGTTGTCTTCGATCGATTTTCAATTAATGTTTTAACTATGAACATAGGAAATGTCTGACGACGAAAAGGATTTCGGTATTTGCAAATACTGCGAAGACGAGCGCGGCCTGTGCGACAGAATCTTCCTAGATGATGATAGGCGCTTCAGCATCAAGCTGGACGAGAACTTCGAAGTGGATACAGTAAGTCATAACGACAAGTCTTTTTTCGTAGCTAAGCATGACATCTACTTCATTTGCTTGAACTTATATTTTTTTACTATTCTACTAGCGTATCCCCTGCCATGCAAGAGTTTTTGTATTGGATAAGATAGGTTTCAGTCATACTGCGGAGGTAAAGAAAGTTTATTTGAAGACCGACCATGGTTATATTTTCCATGCAAAATTATACAATTCAGACGACTACGCCTATTTTGGATGCAAAACATGGCGAGCACTATGCAAGACTTATGCATTTGAGCCTGATATGGTTATCACCTTTGATATTCGTCCGGAAGATGATATTGAAGGTAATACCGACATCTGGGTCAATGTGCGACGCCCGATTATACCATTATGTAAGTTTCTCAACCATATTTATGTCTTTGATATTGTTTATTCAAAAATAGTTAACAACTAATTTGTATTGTCAGCTTATTTCGGTGCAAGCAAACATGTCCAGCGCTTGCTAGACAGGACCTACTACTGTCCCGAGGCTAAACTAAACTGCGAGGAGCTAAGTCATTATGTTTCATGGCTTGAGGATCTTGATACTATCAAGGCAAATTTTCTTCCTGGATTTATAAATGTTAGTACTGAAAACGTGCGACCAATAGTGTTCGTAATGAACTACGGTCACATCCATTTAGGTAGGATGGTAAGATTTTTACTATTTGTCCTCATTGCATCTTTTCCATACATTATTTTTGAAGCTAAACTTCATTGCTAAGTATGTTACCATACGATGTTCTTCAACAGGGACTCCCGATGAATGTTGTGCCTTATGGGATCGAGACGAAAGGTACCATGAGTATTATCAGCTTACGGCCAAGATATCCTACAGATTACTCTAATGCATTCAAGATTAGCGACGGATGCTTAATAGTGCATGACTGGACCAAATATGTGTTGGGGAGCGCAGAGAAGTACTAGGGGCCAGCAAACATAGGCGCTTTCCACGATTAGGAGACAGGTTCATCTGCATGCTCCAACTTCATCAAGGAGGAGAGCTACACATGTTTTATGTTGTTTTACCTAAGAGAGAGCAGCATGAGTGATTAGCTAGCTAGAAATGAGTTTCAGGATGATGATGTGCTACACTATTACTATGATGATAAAATAGCTAGTGTTGGTGGTAATGACTATGATGATTATTATTAGCTAGTGTTAGTGCTAATGACCATGATGATGATTAAATATCTTATGCTGGCGGATTAGATTCAAGTGGAGGCAACATGTGGTGCACATCGAAAGTACTACTAGTCCAAACTAGATCAAGTTTGGATTAGTAGTATACTTTTGACATGCACCACATATTGCCTCCACTTGAACTAATCCACCTTCATTTGACACACTGTTATGGACATAATGATGTAAACCTCATAACTAGTATTGTACCAATATTTGTATGATGGCGCATAAATACAATAAAAATAAAAAAATAAAAAAAAGTACTAGTAGCGATGGGCAGAAAACACGCTGCAAGTAGTTACCTTAGCAGCAGCGTGGTAACGAACAAACGCTGCAGCTATTTGTCCTAGCAGTAGCTGGCTGGCACGCAGCGCTGCTGCTAAGCAATAGCTGCAGCGCCTTATTAGTAGCGCCTATACCCGCGCTACTGATACATCTAAAACCCGCGATGCTGCTAGCCTTTTCCCTAGTAGTGAAGGGGAAGGAGAAAACTGATTGGTCAGTTTATGTCGATCTTTCTGCTCAAGAGCTTCACTCCGGCTTCTTGAACCGGCTTTACACAAGCCGTGATTATGAAGCCGGTTTAGTAAATCTGATGAAGGGGCGCTATGAGGTAAACAGTTTTACTCTTTGCTCTGTACCTTCATTGCATTGTAGCCCCCAAGGGCCGGATTGTCTTTAGAAAGTCAAACCGGGACTTTGTATATTCCATACTATACTTTATGAGATTTCCTTTTGTATTTCTGATCAAACACACATTAGCCCCCAAGTGCCATGATTAAAACTTGTGTTAATCCTTGGGACTTCAATGATCAGCATAAAAATGATCCGCATTAGCCCCCAAGTGCCAAGTGTATAACTAGTTAGATGCTTGGGACTTTAACAAAGATATTAACATGCTCTCTTACTGGTGCAGAGTGAGATAAGCCAACAAGTCTCACAAATTGCTGACCTTCAAGAAAATCTGTAATCCCAACAAGCAGAAACCACCAAGGCCAAGGATGAATTGAAAACCGCCTTAACCACCATGGATCAGCTCAAGGAGTGGTACAAGTCTGAACAGGCCAATTGGGATACTGAAAAGGCTGGATTGCTGAAGCGGGCGGAAGACGCTGAATCAGCTCTTAAACCGGTGATGGAAGAGCTTACTGGATTAAAGCGCCAAGTCCATGCCATGACCCCTGCAATATTTGGTAAGCACTGTTTACCAAGGCTTTATGAATATTCTGCTTTGAAATTTTCTCCGGTTTAACATGAACTTCTTGAACCGCTATAGGCAGGCGCATTGCTCATCTGGGTTCTGATATACGGAAGAAACTCAAGGTCGCGTATACACTGATTGAACAGTTATATACCGGCGTAAAACAGGTTATCTGCGCCACTTCGTATGACAATGCGGCTCCAACACTGATCAAGGACACGCTGGACCGGCTATCTATGACGCCAGCACAGATAGAAGAGTTGAAGCGATCCGCTGCCCGGGCTGGCGCTTTACTAGCACTGACTCGAGCCAAGGAATGGATAGCTGATCTTGATCCGGCTGATATAGCCAAGGGCTTCCCCAGTGCACAGGAAAACGGCGAAGTATTTGACAATGACGCCCTCAAACAGTTAACAAGGGAGATGCGTCCTCTGGCGAGTCAGTTGGAAGAAGAGGCTAACCTGACGGTTCACCGATCTTTCTACGACACAAACAACAAACGAGTTGAAGCTGCTATTCCTGAAGTGCAGAACTTGGTTCCACCAATCCGTAAGCACACTTACGCCCCTGACGTTGATCCGGCTGAGCTTATAAATGAAGAGGCTGCCTTTCAGGCTTTAACCCGGATTGACTGGACCACCAATGACTTCCGGCCATTGGATGGGGAAGAGGAGGCTGAACCGACGCCAGATGACCAATCTACTTCACATCAACCCGGCGATGAAGCTTAATCCGTCAAGTCGGTTGATACATCAGAAACTGTCAGTTGTGAAACAATTCCATATTTTGCGCCTCTTAATGCCTTGTAATAAGATAGCAAAAACTATTTTGATCTGCTGCCATCATGCAGAAGGAGATACTTTATGTGATCCGCCATGTCAATGCCAAGGTTGGTTCAGATATGCTGCCATCATAATATGCAACTCCTGTGTGTGCATAAAAAGAAAACAGGGTCCTGGCGGTTTACCGCCGGACGGGTCATAACGCCCACGAAAAGGGCTGGTTGATAATCAAACCGTAAAAATATGAAATGATTCATACGTGTGATGCAATATCCCTGTTTAGTTAGCTGGTTAACTTTGATTGTAGTAAGGGTGAAAACTCGAATCTGAAATTCTTTGTACAACCCCATCATGTATTGATGTTGTATAGTAAGTCATACCGGGTGATGATACACACCAGATGATCAAAGCTGATGACTGGTAGTCAACTCTAGGCCGGGTTAACTAACTCCGGTTTAAGAATAAGGTCTGTCAACATGTAGTTGCAAACCAAGCCTGTTTAAAGAATACCAGGCTAATAAGATAACTGACCAGGCCAAGAAAATCGGTTTAACATAAAATTCAGCAACACGCAAATAAAACCGTGTAGTCAAGGCTTTTTGAGGGTTGTCAGGCCCAAATTCAAGGCTTTTTGTGGGCTGCCAGGCCGCTGAGTTGAACCATTTAACAAAGCCTATTAAGATGGACCTCCAACTAACCAATCACCGTTTTAACTTTGACAAGTTCAGGGTCTCAATGAGAGTAACTGTCAAACGTTCGGAGGGTCGTGCCAAGATGACCTGGATAGGAGTGTCTTACTTGATGGAGGTAGGTTAACCCGGGGTTTTAGGTAAATATACCAGGCTTCCAAGCCGTGGGTCGATACCCAGCTACAAGGGTCCATTCAAGCTCCTTGGTATTTGACACAAGAAGCCCCCAAGTAACGTGATGAGCTGTGCTCATTGGGTGCCTATGTTTTAGTTGTGCATAGCATCCAGACTCTCTTTGGCCCCTTGGGTGTGAAGCTCCCAAGCTTTGAGGCTTGATAGTCGGTTTAACAGGTTGTACTCCGCTTTGTTAGCTAAAGCCCCCATGTAACTCAAAGGATATTTGAGAAAAAATAGCAGAAACCCCGCTTAGAGCAAGGATGCTAATATATTTATTGATCATAATATATACATTATCGAAATATATACATAAGAGGAGCCTAGAGCTCAAGTGTAATAAGGCCGGAGGAGAGCTATGTTCCATGGCCGTCGGGTCTCCTCCTAAGAGTTGCGTGAGTTGTCTCGGACGTCAATGAGGTAGTATGATCCATTGTGCAGATTCTTGCTGACCACAAAAGGTCCTTCCCAAGGTGGGGATAACTTGTGCATGTCGGTCTGATCCTGGATGAGCCGGAGCACCAAGTCACCTTCTTGAAAGGTTCTTGTCCTAACCCGGCGGCTGTGATAACGTCGTAGATCTTGTTGATAAACCGCCGCTCGAGCCAGAGCCATATCCCGTTTTTCATCTAACAGGTCCAGTACCTCTTGGCGAGCTTGCTCGTTGTCCGCTTCAACATAATTAGCAACCCGGGGCGAGTCATGACGTATATCACTTGGGAGAACCGCCTCGGCCCCGTATACCATAAAGAAAGGCATGTAACCTGTTGATCGATTGGGGGTGGTGTTGATACTCCACAACACAGAAGGTAATTCTTCCACCCAACAACCCGGCGTCCGCTGCAAGGGAATCATGAGCCGGGGTTTAAGACCCTTTATAATTTCATGATTAGCTCGCTCCGCTTGACCGTTGGATTGAGGGTGTGCCACAGATGCTAGGTCAAGCCGGATGTGCTCTCTCTGACAGAAATCCTCCATCTCACCTTTGGAAAGGTTGGTACCATTATCAGTGATGATACTGTGTGGAAAGCCAAAGCGGAAGATAATCTTTTTGAGGAATTGAACCGCCGTAGCTGCATCACACTTGCTAACAGGCTCCGCTTCAACCCACTTGGTGAATTTATCAACTGCCACCAACGGGTGGGTCTTCTTGTCCTGGGAACATTTAAAGGGTCCCACCATATCAAGCCCCCAAGTAGCAAATGGCCAAGTAATGGGAATCATCCGTAGCTCCTGCGCCGGAATATGAGCTCTGCGTGAAATTTTTTGGCAAGCATCAGATCGCTTTACCAGATCCTCCGAATCAGCATGAGCTGTCAACCAGTAAAACCCATGACGAAAAGCTTTTGCAACCAGGGACTTTGAACCGGCATGATGACCACAATCCCCTTCATGAATTTCCCGTAGGATCTCTTGGCCTTCTTCCGGAGAAACACAACGCTGAAATATGCCTGAAACGCTACAGCGGTGTAACTCTCCATTGTGAATAACCATTGACTTAGACCGCTGGACTATCTGTCGAGCCAGGACTTTATCATTTGGTAACTCGCCCCGGCTCATATACGCCAGATATGGAACCGTCTATAACGTGTAAAGCGGCCACCAACTGAGCCTCCGGATCCGGGACAGCCAAATCTTCTTCTGTAGGCACCTTAACAGATGGGTTATGCAAGATATCTAAAAAACTGTTAGGAGGTACCGGTTTACGCTGAGATCCAAGCCGGCTCAAAGCGTCTGTTGCTTCGTTTTTGCGCCGATCAATATGCTCAACCTGATACCCTTTGAAATGTCCCACCACAATATCCACCTCACGCCTGTAAGCTGCCATGAGTGGATCCTTAGAATCCCAAGTACCAGAAACTTGCTGAGCCACCAGATCAGAATCTCCGAAACAACGAACTCGACTTAAGTTCATCTCTTTGGCCACACGGAGACCATGAAGTAAAGCTTCGTACTCAGCTGCATTGTTAGTACAAGGAAACATCAAGCGGAGGACATAGCAAACTTTATCCCCTCGAGGGGAAGTAAGGACAACTCCAGCCTCCGAGCCTTCCAACTGCCTGGATCCATCAAAATGAATGGTCCAATACGTATTATCCGGTTTATCTTCCGGTGCTTGCAGCTCGGTCCAGTCATTGATAAAATCCACAAGAGCCTGAGACTTGATGGCTGTTTGAGGTACATACTTTAAACCGTATGGACCAAGCTTGATTGCCCACTTTGCAACCCGGCTAGTGGCTTCCCTGTTTTGAATTATATCGCCCAAAGGAGCAGAACTAACCACTGTGACTGAATGGCCTTGAAAATATTGCTTAAGTTTTTGACTGGCCATAAAAACCCCATACACCAACTTCTGCCAATGTGGATAGCATTGTTTTGACTCGATCAGGACTTCGCTGATAGAGTATACAGGTCGTTGAACCGGATACTCTTTCCCAGCTTCTTTACGCTCAACCACAATTGTCACACTGACCGCTCGGGCATTAGCAGCCACATATAATAGCAAAGGCTCATGATCAACTGGGGCTGCAAGAACTGGCGGTTCAACCAACTGCCGCTTTAGCTCCTCAAAGGCCGCATTGGCTGCGCTACCTCGCATTTAAAACATCCGTCTTTTTCAACATCTGATACAAAGGAATTGCCTTCTCTCCCAAACGGCTGATAAACCGGCTAAGGGCTGCAATCCGACCTGCGAGACGCTGAACATCATTGATACACTTCGGTTTAGCCAGGGATGTGATTGCCTTAATTTTTTCTGGGTTGGCCTCAGTGCCCCTGTTGGATACCAAAAACCCGAGAAGCTTGCCTGTCAGAACACCAAAAACACATTTATCTGGGTTAAGCATCATCTTGTAAACCCGAAGATTATCAAACGTCTCCTTGAGGTCATCGATCAGTGTTTCCTTCTTCCTGGATTTTACCACAATGTCATCCACATAAGCATGAACATTACGCCCAATCTGCGTGTGAAGACAATTTTGCACACAACGCTGATAAGTTGCCTGAGCACTCTTGAGCCCAAAGGGCATAGAAACATAGCAGAAGGCTCCAAAAGGAGTGATGAAGGTTGTCTTCTCCTGGTCCTTAACTGCCATCTTGATCTGATGATATCCTGGATAAGCGTCCAAAAAACTCAGGCGCTCACAACCCGCCGTCGCATCAATGATCTGATCAATACGCGGGAGAGCGAAGGGATCAGCCGGGCAAGCCTTATTCAAGTCCGTGTAGTCCACACACATATGCCAAGTGCCGTTTTTCTTAAGAACCATCACCGGATTAGCCAACCATTCAGGATGAAACACTTCGACGATCAAACCAGCAGCCAACAGCCGGGCTACCTCTTCACCAATTGCCTTCCGTATTTCTTCATTAAAGCGACGAAGAAATTGCTTTACTGGTTTGAACGTCGGATCAATATTAAGGGTGTGCTCAGCGAGTTCCCTCGGTACACCTGGCATGTCAGAAGGCTTCCATGCAAAAATGTCCCGGTTCTCACGGATGAACTCGATGAGCGCGTTTACCTATTTTGGATCCAAATTGGTGCTGATGCTGAACTGCTTGGACGAATCGCCAGGAACGAAGTCAACAAGCTTAGTCTCGTCAGCCGGTTTGAAATGCAGGGTTGGGTCATGCTCAGTGGTGGGCTTCTTCAGAGGGGTCATATCTGCCGGATCAACATTCTCCTTATAAAACTTTAGCTCTTCTGTAGCACAAACCGCCTCAGCATAAGCTGCATCACCCTCCTCACAATCCAACGCGATTTTTCGACTTCCATGAACTGTGATAGTCCCTTTATGACCCGGCATCTTGAGCTGCAAATAAATATAACAAGGCCTTGCCATGAATTTTGCATAAGCCGGCCGCCCAAACAGCGCATGATACGGGCTCTGGATTCTTACTACCTCAAAGGTCAATGTCTCAGACCTAGAGTCATGCTCATCACCAAACACAACTTCCAAAGCAACCTTACCTACAGGATACGCCGATTTACCTGGTACCACACCATGAAAAACAGTGTTGGACGGTTTAAGATTCTTATCTGTCAACCCCATGCGACGGAATGTCTCATAATACAGAATATTGATACTGCTTCCTCCATCCATGAGTACTTTGGTGAACTTATAACCTCCCACCTAAGGCGCCACCACCAGAGCTAGTTGACCCGGATTGTCAACCCGTGGCGGATGATCCTCCCTACTCCACACAATAGGTTGTTCCGACATTGACGTGGAACGACCGGTTCAACAGCATTGACTGCCCTCTTGTGAAGCTTCTGATCACGCTTGCACAGACTAGTGGTGAACACATGATACTGCCCACCATTCAACTGCTTTGGGTGACTCCGGTAACCCGACTGCTGCTGATTCCCTTGCTTATTCTGCTGGTTATTACCACCTTGGTTGCTCTAGTTGCCATAATTACTCTGAAACCCAGAGTTTGAACCGCTGCCACCATGGAAACCTGGACCTGAACCGCCCGACGGACCCTGATCATACCGGAAAAGATCAGAGTTCTTGAACTCCTTCATAATATGACAATCCTTCCAGAGATGCGTTGCAGGAGCCTCCTTGGTCCCATGCTTCGGACAAGGCTGATTCAACAAACTCTCCAGATTCATCGCCCCACCGCGCTGGGGCGGTTTACCTTTTCGGCGCTGCACATTAGCGTTAGCCACAAAATCTGAATCCGCTTTACGCTTACCATTATTCCCATGGCCACCTTGGTTGTGCTGCTGTCCCTTCGCACCGCCATTCTTCTTTCCCTTCTCTGGTTTCTCATTATCAGAATCGGGATCCTTGGTATTATCAGAATCGACATACTTTACCAAGGCTGCCATGAGGGTTCCCATGTCGCTGCAGTGGCGCTTGAGCCGTCCCAACTTCATCTTCAGTGACTTAAACCGGCAATTGCGCTCTAGTGTGATAATCGCCTGACCAGCGTTAATACGGTCGGACGAGTGTAAAACTTCTGAAACCCGGCGTACCCAATGAGTTGTGGACTCGTTCTCTCCTTGAACACAAGCATCTAGATCCACAATGGACATGGGCTGCTTGCACGTGTCTTTGAAATTGGCTATAAACCGGGCCTTCAACTGATCCCATGACTCGATGGAATTAGCTAGCAGATTTTTCAACCAAGTACGGGTTGTTCTCTCCAACATCATTGTGAAGTAGTTTGCACAAGCTGCTTCATCTACATCTAGCATCTCCATTGCCATCTCATAACTCTCGACCCACGCCTCAGGTGGCTGATCCGCCGTGTAGTTAGGCACTTTGCGTGGACCCTTGAAATCTTTGGGCAAACGCACATTACGGAGAGCCGGAATAAGGCACGGCACTCCCCAGGAACTGAAGGCAAGCCCGGTGCCTCGTTCAACTGACGCTGCTGGCTGAACCTGGGCGGGTTGATAACGACCCAAAGCGGCATCCCTTCGTGCCCTGCCATGATCCACCACATCTTGAGCATTGCGATGCCGCGCGCTGCTAGACACCTCCGGTTCATCCATAATCCTGCTATAACTTGGGCTCAGAGGAGGGGTTGAATGAATTCTATCTCGACTATATGAATAAGCCTGCTGCTGTACCACGGCGGTTTGGAGAAGATCTCTCGCCCGCCGTGTCTCAACTGCTGCTATTGAATCACCTTCCATCGGAATGGCCGCCAGGCGTGAAGCTGCGGCAATCATGTTATCCAGAGGGCTCGAGAAGTGACCCGATGGTGTAGACACGTATTGCGGCGGGTTATCTGTTCGTCGGGGTGGCTCCGTTATCCGTAGTTGATCCGGAACTGTCCTAGGCGCCTCCGTCCGGTTTGCAGCTACCGGATTGCTCGGCCCAGCGCCTGGAGTCTGAAAGAGATTTAACCCTTCGTAAACCGGCGGCAGACGTGACCGGTACTTCCTTCGCATTACATCCTCTGATGCGGTCCGATCCAGCATGAGCTGGTAATTCTGTGCCTGTATCCGCTGTGATTGAGCATCCAAAGCGGCCCGCTCTTCAGCCATCCTAACATCCTCAGCTGCCAGGTCCTCCTTAGCCTGTGCTATTTGGTCCTTCAGCTTCGCAACGTCCGCATTGTGCTGATCCCGCGTCTCCGGGGTGACTGTTGCGGTCAACAAGGTCGCCCAGGCATCCATTAAACCGGAGAGGACTTGCGCCGGATGGCGCGCCGGGACTCCTGCCGCGGCTGCTGATCCGGTGTTCGTCGCTGCGGTGGATGAAGACTGCAACGTGGGCTGTGTTCCGGCCATGTAAACAGCAACCCGACTTGGCGGTTCAAGAAGGTCCGGAATACTGTTGCCATCGGAATATCCTTCGAACACACCGCTATGAACCTGGTACAAGGACTCAGTTTTGCCAGTGGATGACTCGCCGTCGGAGTATACGGCCGTCTCGCCTTCAGACACCGGTTCAGATCCGATCCCATGGACACATCCTACGAACGCACGTTTCATGGCAGGCTTAACCCGGGCTGGACTCGCACGCTGAGCCGTCTCGACGAGGTCCGTGCAGATGTCCGGCTCAGGGCCCGGTTCGCCGATCTTGACGATGAAGACATGAATTCCGCTGAAGGGGACCCGGTACCCGTACTCGATCGAGCCGGCCTCGGTGCCCCATCCTTCGTCGTCGATGTAGAGCTTGCCGCAACGACTTTTGGTCATCCGGCCGATCACGTACCCCTTAAGTCCTTCAGAGCAACCCTTCAAGAACTCGACACCATCGTGCGATAGCACGATGGGCGCCAACTGTCGTGGAATAAACACGTCAGATGTCCTCATGAAAGGACTTAGTCGTGGAGCCATCGCAACGGGTTATCTTGAAGGGGTTAAACCGTACAAGGGACACGGGAGTTTATACTACTTCGGCCCCTTCGATGAAGGTAAAAGCCTACGTCTAGTTGTGATGGGATTGATTGGGTTTCGATGACCAGGGAGCGAAATACGCTTGCCTGAGTCTCGAGTTGTCGTTTGTTGTCTCTGAACCGCCGTCGGGTCGTCCCCTTATATACATGGGTTGACGCCCGGCCGGTCTACAGAGTCCCGAGGCCGACTCATACAAGTGTCCGGCTCGGTCTCTCCTTTCGTTATCTTACAACACAAGTTACATGACTATGGCGGTTTACCACTACGGGCCCTAATCCGCCTTTGGGCTCCGGGCCTCTAAGCTTCATAGTAAAACGCCATCTTCTGAGTCTGTGGGCTTCAATATAGTTGAGGGTGAACCGGCCCCTCCTGGGCGGTTTACACTCAGTAGTTATATCCCCAACACTACGGGTTCGAGAACTATGTAGACATGACCGAGACACATCTCCGGTCAATAACCAATAGCGGAACCTGGATGCTCATATTGGCTCCTACATATTCTACGAAGATCTTTATCGGTCAAACCACATAACAACATACGTTGTTCCCTTTGTCATCAGTATGTTACTTGCCCGAGATTCGATCGTCGGTATCATCATACCTAGTTCAATATCGTTACCGGAATGTCTCTTTACTCGTTCCGTAATGCATCATCCCGCAACTAACTCCTTAGTCACATTGCTTGCAAGGCTTATAGTGATGTGCATTACCGAGAGGGCCCAGAAATACCTCTCCGATACACAGAGTGACAAATCGTAATATCAATCTATGCCAACTCAACAAACACCTTTGGAGACACCTGTAGAGCATCTTTATAATCACCCAGTTACGTTGTGACGTTTGACAGCACACAAGGTGTTCCTCCGGTATTCGGGAGTTGCATAATCTCATAGTCTGAGGAACATGTATAAGTCATGAAGAAAGTGTTGGGGAACGTAGTAATTTCAAAAAAATCCTACGCACACGCAAGATCATGGTGATTCATAGAAACGAGAGGGGAGAGTGTGTCCACGTACCCTCGTAGACCGAAAGCGGAAGCGTTAGCACAACGCGGTTGATGTAGTCGTACGTCTTCACGATCCGACCGATCAAGTACCGAACGCACGACACCTCCGAGTTGAGCACACGTTCAACTCAATGACGTCCCTCCAACTCCGATCTAGCTGAGCTTTGAGGGAGAGTTCCGTCAGCACGACGTCATGGTGACGATGATGATGTTCTACCAACGCAGGGCTTCGCCTAAGCACTGTTATGATATTATCGAGGTGGATTATGGTGGAGGGGGGCACCGCAGACGGCTAAGAGATCCAAGGGATCAATTGTTGTATCTTCAAGGGGTGCCTCCCTCCCCGTATATAAATGAGTGGAGGAGAGGGAGGGGTCCGGCCACCCTTGGCGCACCCCATGAGGAGTCCTACTCCCACCGGGAGTAGGACTCCCCCCTTCCATGTGGGAGTAGGAGAGGAGAGGGAAGGAGAGAGGGGGGAAAGGAAAGGGGGGGCGCCACCCCCTCCTTGTCCAATTCGGACTGGGGAGGAGGGGGCGCGTGGCTGCCCCTTGGCCGCCCCTCCTCTTCTCCACTAGGGCCCAATAGGCCCATTAGTCTCCCCGGGGGGTTCCGGTAACCCCCCGATACTCCGGTATATGCTCGATACTCCCCGAAACCATTGCGGTGTCCGAACATAGTCGTCGAATATATCAATCTTTATGTCTTGACCATTTCGAGACTCCTCGTCATGTCCATGATTACTTCCGGGACTCCGAACTACCTTCGGTACATCAAAACACATAAACTCATAATATAACCCTCATCGAACTTTAAGCGTGCGGTCCCTACGGGTTCGAGAACTATGTAGACATGACCGAGACACGTCTCCGGTCAATAACCAATAGCGGAACCTGGATTCTCATATTGGCTCCAACATATTCTACGAAGATCTTTATCGGTCAAACCGCATAACAACATACGTTGTTCCCATTGTCATCGGTATGTTACTTGCCCGAGATTCGATCGTCGGTATCTCAATACCTAGTTCAATGTCGTTACCGAAAAGTCTCTTTACTCATTTCGTAATACATCATCTCGCAACTAACTCATTAGTTGCAATGCTTGCATGGCTTATAATGATGTGCATTACCGAGTGGGCCCGGAGATACCTCTCCGACAATCGATGTGACAAATCCTAATCTCGAAATACGCCAACCCAACAAGTACCTTCGAAGACACCTGTAGAGCACCTTTATAATCACCCAGTTATGTTGTGACGTTTGGTAGCACACAAAGTGTTCCTCCGGTAAACGGGAGTTGCATAATCTCATAGTCATAGGAACATGTATAAGTCATGAAGAAAGCAATAAGAACATACTATATGATTAAGTGCTAAGCTAACGGAATGGGTCATGTCAATCACATCATTCTCCTAATGATATGATCCTGTTAATCAAATGACAACTCTTTGTCTATGGCTAGGAAACATAACCATCTTTGATCAACGAGCTAGTCAAGTAGAGGCATACTAGTGACACTCTGTTTGTCTATGTATTCACACATGTATCATGTTTCCGGTTAATACAATTCTAGCATGAATAATAAACATTTATTATGATATAAGGAAATAAATAATAAATTTATTATTGCCTCTAGGGCATATTTCCTTCAGTCTCCCACTTGCACTAGAGTCAATAATCTAGATTACAAAGTAATGATTCTAACACCCATGGAGCCTTGGTGTTGTTCATGTTTTGCTCGTGGAAGAGGCTTAGTCAACGGGTCTGCAACATTCAGATCCGTATGTATTTTGCAAATCTCTATGTCTCCCACCTGGACTTGATCCCGGATGGAGTTGAAGCATCTCTTGATGTGCTTGGTTCTCTTGTGAAATCTGGATTCCTTTGCTAAAGCAATTGCACCAGTATTGTCACAAAAGATTTTCATTGGACTCGATGCACTAGGTATGACACCTAGATCGGATATGAACTCCTTCATCCAGACTCCTTCATTTGCTTCTTCCGAAGCAGCTATGTACTCCGCTTCACATGTAGATCTCGCTACGATGCTTTGTTTAGAACTGCACCAACTGATAGTTCCACCGTTCAATAAAAACACGTATCCGGTTTGCGATTTAGAATCGTCCGGATCAGTGTCAAAGCTTGCATCGACGTAACCATTTATGACGAGCTCTTTGTCACCTCCATAAATGAGAAACATATCCTTAGTCCTTTTTAGGTATTTCAGGGTGTTCCGGGTGGCGTGAGTTGCGAAACTATTCCGCATATTTTCAAATGTAGACCAAACTCGTAACTCAAATATTCTCCTCCATGATCAGATCGTAGAAACTTTATTTTCTTGTTACGATGATTTTCATCTTCACTCTAAAATTCTTTGAACTTTTCAAATGTTTCAGACTTATGTTTCATTAAGTAGATATACCCATATCTACTTAAATCATCTGTGAAGGTGAGAAAATAACGATACCCGTCGCGAGCCTCAACATTCATTGGACCACATACATCAGTATGTATGATCTCCAACAAATCAGTTGCTCGCTCCATAGTTCCGGAATATGGCGTTTTAGTCATATTGCCCATGAGGCATGGTTCGCAACTACCAAATGATTCATGATCAAGTGATTCCAAAAGTCCATCAGTATGGAGTTTCTTCATGCGCTTTACACCAATATGACCCAAACGGCAGTGCCACAAATAAGTTGCACTATCATTATTTAACTATGCATCTTTTGGCTTCAACATTATGAATATGTGTATCACTACTATCGAGATTCATCAAAAATAGACCACTCTTCAAGGGTGCAAGACCATAAAAGATATTACGCATATAAATAGAACAACCCTTATTCTCAGATTTAAATGAATAACCGTCTCGCATCAAACAAGATCCAGATATAATGTTCATGCTCAACGCTGGCACCAAATAACAATTATTTAGGTCTAAAACTAATCCCGAAGGTAGATGTAGAGGTAGCGTGCCGACGGCGATCACATCGACTTTGAAATCATTTCCCACGCGTATCGTCACCTCGTCCTTAGCTAGTGTTCGCTTAATCCGTAGTCCCTGTTTTGAGTTGCAAATATTGGCAACAGAACCAGTGTCAAATACCCAGGTGCTACTGCGAGCTCTGGTAAGGTACACATCAATAACATGTATATCACATATACCTTTGTTCACCTTGCCATCCTTCTTATCCGCCAAATACTTGGGGAAGTTCCGCTTCCAGTGACCAGTCTTCTTGCAGTAGAAGCACTCAGTCGCAGGCTTAGGTCCAGACTTGGGTTTCTTCTCTTGAGCAACAACTTGTTTGCTGTTCTTCTTGAAGTTTCCCTTCTTCTTCCCTTTGCCCTTTTTCTTGAAACTGGTGGTCTTATTGACCATCAACACTTGATGCTCCTTCTTGATTTCTACCTCCGCAGCCTTTAGCATTGCGAAGAGCTCGGGAATCGTCTTATCCATCCCTTGCATGTTATAGTTCATCACGAAGCTCTTGTAGATTGGTGGCAGTGATTAAAGAATTCTGTCAATGACGCTATCATTCGGAAGATTAACACCCACTTAAATCAAGTGATTGTTATACCCAGACATTCTGAGTATATGCTCACTGACAGAACTATTCTCTTCCATTTTGCAGCTGTAGAACTTATTGGAGACTTCATATCTCTGATAACCCACAAGTATAGGGGATCGCAACAATTTTTGATAAGTAAGAGTGTCGAACCCAAAGAGGAGCTAAAGGTAGAACAAATATTCCCTCAAGTTTTATCAACCACCGATACAACTCTATGCACGCTTGACGTTCGCTTTACTTAGAACAAGTATGAAATTAGAAGTACTTTGTAGGTATTCTGGGATAGGTTTGCAAGAATATAAAGAGAGCGTAAATAAAGGCTAGGGGCTGTTGTAAGTAAAGAACCATAAAGTAAATATAGCGAGTGTGGAAAAGTGGTGGTAGGAGTTGCGAAATTGTCCCTTAAGCAATTGACTACTTTACTAGACCGACAGCAAGTTTTATGTGGGAGAGGCCACTGCTAGCATGTCATCCCTTACTTGGAATTCTATGCACTTATGATTGGAACCATTAGCAAGCGTCCGCAACTACTAACATTCATTAAGGTAAAACCCAACCATAGCATTAAGATATATTGGTCCCCCTTCAATCCCGTATGCATCAATTTCTATGCTAGGTTGAAGCTACTGTCACTCTTGCCATCCAATACATAGTCCTATCAACATACAACTAACCCTATGGTGTGATCCACACGCGCGCTCATATGATGGGCACCAAAAGACATCAACATAACCACAAGCAAATTAAATCAATCATAGCAATTCATCAACCACCGATAGGACAACGAAAATCTACTCAGACATCATAGGATGGCAACACATCATTGGATAATAATATGAAGCATAAAGCACCATGTTCAAGTAGAGGGTACAGCGGGTTGCGGGAGAGTGGACCGCTGTAGATAGAGGGGGGGAGGTGATGGAGATGTTGGTGAAGATGGCGGAGGTGTTGGTGAAGATCGCGGTGATGATGATGGTGGCCACAGCAGCGTTCCGGCGCCACCGGAGGAGAGGGGGGAGGGGTCCCCTTCTTCCTCTTCTTCCTTGACCTCCTCCCTAGATGGGAGAAGGGTTTACCATCTGGTCCTTGGCCTCCATGGCATGGGAGGGGCGAGAGCCCCTCCGAGATTGGATCTATGTCTCTGTTTTTGCGTTCTCCTCCGCTACCCTTTCACAGTTTCGTATATATATGGAGATCCGTAACTCCGATTGGACTGAAACCTTCGCCGTGATTTTTTACCAAAAATTATCTTTCTTGCGGCCGAAGAAGGGCATCAACCGCCTTACGGGTGGCCCACGAGGGTCAAGGGCGCGCCCCCTACCTCGTGGCCACCTCGGACACCTTTCCGCGTTGATCTTTCTCCCAGATTTTCCAAATATTCCAAAAATAAGCTCCGTCCATTTTATCCCGTTTGGATTCCGTTTGATATGGGGTTTCTGCGAAACATAAAACATGCAACAAACAGAACTGCATCTGAGCAATTTGGATCAATATGTTAGTCCCAAAAATAGTATAAAAAGTTGCCAAAAAGTATATGAAAGTTGTATAATATTGGCATGGAACAAACAAAAATTATAGATACGACGGAGACGTATCAGAATCCCCAAGCTTAATTCCTGCTCGTCCTCGAATAGGTAAATGATAAAAAGGATAATTTTTGATGTGGAATGCTACCTAGCATAATCTTGATCATATGTCTAATCATGGCATGAATATTAAGACACGAGTGATTCAAAGCAATAGTCTATCCTTTGACATAAAAACAATGATACTTCAAGCATACCAACCAAGCAATTATGTCTTATTGAAATAATATAGCCAAAGAAAGCTCATCCCTACAAAATCATATAGTCTGGCTATGCTCCATCTTCACCACACAAAATATTCACATCATGCACAACCCCGATGACAAGCCAAGCAATTGTTTCATACTTTTGACGTTTCTCAAACCTTTTCAACTTTCACGCAATACATGAGCGTGAGCCATGGACATAGCACTATAGGTGGAATAGAATATGAGGGTGGGGGTTATGTGGAGAAGACAAAAAAGGAGAAAGTCTCACATCGACGCGGCTATTCAACGGGCTATGGAGATGCCTATCAATTGATGTCAATGTGAGGAGTAGGGATTGCCATGCAACGGATGCACTAGAGCTATAAGTTTATGAAAGCTCAAACTGAAACTAAGTGGTTGTGCATCCAACTTGCGTGCTCATGAAGACCTAGGGCATTTGAGGAAGCCCATCGTTGGAATATACAAGCCAAGTTATATAATGAAAACTCCCACTAGTATATGAAAGTGATAACTCAAGAGACTCTCTATATGAAGAACATGGTGCTACTTTGAAGCACAAGTGTGGTAAAAGGATAGTAACATTACCCCTTCTCTCTTTTTCTCTCATTTGTTTTCTTTTTTTTCCTTTTTTGGGCCTTCTCTGTTTTTTTTGGCCTTCCTCTCCCTTTTTTTTATTTTTTTATTTTTTCGTTCGGAGTCTCATCCCGACTTGTGGGGGAATCATAGTCTCCATCATCCTTTCCTCACCGGGGCAATGCTCTAATAATGATGATCATCACACTTCTATTTACTTACAACTCAATATTTCAACCCGATATCTAGAACAAAGATATGACTCTATATGAATGCCTCCGGCGGTGTACCGGGATGTGCAATGATCTAGCGTAGCAATGACATCAAAAAACGGACAAGCCATGAAAACATCATGCTGGCTATCTTACGATCATGCAAAGCAATATGACAATAAATGCTCAAGTCATGTATATGATGATGATGGAAGTTGCATGGCAATATATCTCGGAATGGCTATAGAAATGCCATGATAGGTAGGTATGGTGGCTGTTTTGAGGAAGATATAAGGAGGTTTATGTGTGATAGAGCGTATTGTATCACAGGGTTTGGATGCACTGGCGAACTTTGCACCAACTCTCGAGGTGAGAAAGGGCAATGCACGGTACCGAAGAGGCTAGCAATGATGGAAGGGTGAGAGTGAGTATAATCCATGGACTCAACATTAGTCATAAAGAACTCACATACTTACTGTAAAAATCTATTAGTCATCGAAACAAAGTACTACACGCATGCTCCTAGGGGGATAGATTGGTAGGAAAAGACCATCGCTCGTCCCCGACCGCCACTCATAAGGAAGACAATCAATAAATAAATCATGCTCCGACTTCGTTACATAACGGTTCACCATACGTGCATGCTACAGGAATCACAAACTTCAACAAAAGTATTTCTCAATTTCACAATTACTCAACTAGCACGACTCTAATATCACCACCTTTATATCGCAAAACTATTGCAAGAAATCAAACATATCATATTCAGTGATCTACAAGTTTTATGTAGGGTTTTATGACTAACCATGTGAGTGACCAGTTCCTGTCATCTCTCTAAATAGATATAAGTGAAGCACGAGAGTTTAATTATTTCTACAAAAGATATGCCCACGCTCTAACAAATATAAGTGAAGCAAAAGAGCATTCTACAAATGATGGTTGTCTATGTAAAGAGAAACAGGCAATCCAAGCTTCAAATGATATAAGTGAAGCACATGAAGCATTCTATAAAGCCATACTCAAAAGATATAAGTGAAGTGCAATGAGCATTCTATAAATCAACCAAGGACTATCTCATACCAGCATGGTGCATAAAATAAAAGTGAAAACTAAATGCAAAAGACGCTCGAAGATTTGCACATATCACATGAATGAAACGAATCTGAAAACATACCGATATTTGTTGAAGAAAGAGGGGATGCCTTCCGGGGCATCCCCAAGCTTAGACGCTTGAGTCTCCTTGAATATTTACTTGGGGTGCCTCGGGCATCCCCAAGCTTAAGCTCTTGCCTCTCTTCCTTCTTCTCACATGGAAACCTTCTCGATCATCGAACACTTCATCCACACAAAACTTCAACAGAAAACTCGGTAAGATCCGTTAGTATAATAAAGTAAATCACTACTCTAAGTATTATTGCAAACCAATTCATATTTTGTTTTTGCATTGTGTCTAATGTAATATAACTTTTTCATGGCTTAATCCACTGATATAAATTGATAGTTTCATCAAAACAAGCAAACTATGCATCAAAAACAGAATCTGTTTAAAACAGAACAGTCTATAATAATCTGAACATTCACCATACTTATGATACTTGAAAACTTCTGCCAAAATTAGGAAAAAAAATTGTATATAAAGACAGTGCAAAAAGAATTAGAACCATTTGACGTTACCGTAAAAAACTAAAAATCGTGCACTACAGCCAAAGTTTCTGTCCTGCATCGTACAAACCAACAAGTATTATAAACATCCTAAAGGCAAACCTTGGCACATTATTTTTATAATACAATGGAATTGTACAAGGGGATAATTATTTTTGTTGAAAAGTTTCTGTAATCAAGATTCACAAAGTTTTCGTGAGCATGAACAAAGTTCAAGGAGCTCTCCCACTTCAACAATGCTTGTCTTTCTCACTTTCACTTTTCTTTTTTGAAAAAGTTTTGGGTTCCCCTCTTTATTTTTGTTGTATTTAAACTATATGAAAGAATTCAACAGAAATAAATGACTCTCTAAAACTTCTGGGTTGTCTCCCTGGCAGCGCTTTCTTTAAAGCCATTAAGCTAGACATATAGTGCTCAAGTAGTGAATCCACCCGGATCCCAAGGTATATCAAAGACAATTTTAATTAGCAATGATTTGTAATTTAGTAGTGAGCACAAAGTAACATAAATCAAGCAATGACGAAGTCTAACTCTCTTCCTATGCATCGGCATGTCATAAAAGAACAATTCATGCACACCTAGTAAAGGACAATGCATAGTATAAACAGTTTCTTGCAATTTTATCGTGTTGGAAAGATAGAGAGGTGGAGATATAGTTCCTCTCTCATAATAATTGCAAGTAGGAGAAGCAAGCACATGCATATTATATCTATCAAAGTCATCATGTGTAGCGGTAAAAGGCAACCCATCAATATAATCCATAATAAGTGCAAACTTCTCCGATATAGTGTAGTCGGGAGAATTCAAAAAGATAATAGGACTATCATGCATGGGTGAAATAGCAACAATTTCATGTTTAAAAAAGGAATTATAGCAAGTTCATCTCCATAAGCATAATTCATATTGGCATCTTGGCCACAAGCATAGCAAGCATCATAAAAAACGGATATTTCAAAAGAATCAACGGGATCATAACAATCATCATAGCATTCATCCTTCGGTAAGCACGAAGGGAAATTAAATAATATATGAGTTGAAGAGTTACTCTCGTTAGAAGGTGGGCACGGGTAGCTAATCCGCTCTTCCTCCTTTTGTTCTTCGCTCTCCTCCTCATCTTTTTCATCCAATGAGCTCACAGATTCATCAATTTCTTCTTACATAGACTCGTGCAAAATATTAGTCTCTTCTTGGACAGCGGGGTAGTCCTCAATATATGGTTCAACATAGGCATTAGAAGCATAATTATCATAGCAATATTTAAGTATGGCAAAATTTTCAGATTTGTAAAGAGTAGCATCATACGTTTCAATCAAAGAAGCAATTTCATAAGCACCCTTAAAAGCAACAAATTCTTCAATTTGTTGAACATCATAGTAACTATAAACACCCTTAGCATACGAAGATACGATTCCATTATCACTAAACTCACATTGATAGGGAAGGTGTTTCTTAGGGTTTTTAGAACAACAAGTAATATCATGTATTTCGCATAAATTCGAAGCATAGAATTGCAAACGATGAATTTGACCCAGTAAAATTTTCCCTTTTTCAGATATTCGGTGTCGCACATTGATACGTCTCCAACGTATCTATAATTTTTGATTGCTCCATGCTATATTATCTACCGTTTTAGGCAATATTGGGCTTTATTATCCTCTTCTATATTATTTTTGGGACTAACCTATTAACCGGAGGCCCAGCCCAGATTTGCTGTTTTATGCCTATTTCAGTGCTTCGAGGAAAAGGAATATCAGACGGAGTCAAAACGGAACGAAATCAACTGGAGAAGTTATTTTTGGAAGGAAACCCACCTGATGGACTTGGACCCCACGTTAGAAGATACGGGAGGTGCTCACGAGGGTGGGGGGCGCGCCCACCCCCCTGGGCGCGCCCCCTGCCTCGTGGGGCCCCCGTAGCTCCACCGACGTACTCCTTTCACCCATATATACCTACGTACCCTAAAAATTCCAGAACAGAGCCTAGATCGGGAGTTCCGCCGCCGCAAGCCTCCAGAGCCACCAAAAACCAATCGGGACCCCTTTTCGGTACCCTACCGGAGGGGGGATCCATCTTCGGTGGCCATCTTCATCATCCCGGCGCTATCCATGACGAGGAGGGAGTAGTTCACCCTCGGGGCTGAGGGTATGTACCAGTAGCTATGTGTTTGATCTCTCTCTCTCTCTCTCGTGTTCCCTCTATGGCACGATCTTGATGTATCCCGAGCTTTGCTATTGTAGTTGGATCTTATGATGTTTCTCCCCCTCTACTCTCTTGTGATGAATTGAGTTCCCCCTTTGAAGTTATCTTTTCGGATTGAGTCTTTTATGAGAACACTTTTTGTATGTCTTGTCGTGATTATCTGTGGTGACACTGGGATATCATGTGCCACTTGATGTATGTTTTGGTGACCACTTGCGGGTTCCGCCCATGAACCTATGCATAGGGGTTGGCACACGTTCTTGATTCTCCGGTAGAAACTTTGGGGCACTCTTTGAAGTACTTTTATGTTGGTTGGATAAATATGAGATTGTGTGATGCATATCGTATAATCATGCCCATGGATACTTGAGGTGACAATGGAGTATCTAGGTGACATTAGGGTTTTGGTTGATTTGTCTCTTAAGGTGTTATTCTAGTACGAACTTTAGGGCTGTTTGTGACACTTATAGGAATAGCCCACCGGATTGATTCGAAAGAATAACTTTGAGGTGGTTTCGTACCCTACCATAATCTCTACGTTTGTTCTCCGCTATTAGTGGCTTTGGAGTGACTCTTTGTTGCATGTTGAGGGCTTGTTATATGACCTATCTATGTTATTATTGTTGAGAGAACTTGCACTAGCGAAAGTATGAACCCTAGGCCTTGTTCCTATCATTGCAATACCGTTTACGCTCACGTTTATCACTTGGTACCTTGCTGTTTTTATTATTTCAGATTACAAAAACCTATATCTACCATCCATATTGCACTTGTATCACCATCTCTTCGCCGAACTAGTGCACCTATACAATTTACCATTGTATTGGTTGTGTTGGGGACACAAGAGACTCTTTGCTATTTGGTTGCAGGGTTGCTTGAGAGAGACCATCTTCATCCTACGCCTCCCACGGATCGATAAACCTTAGGTCATCCACTTGAGGGAAATTTGCTACTGTCCTACAAACCTGTGCACTTGCAGGCCCAACAAAGTTTACAAGAAGAAGGTTGTGTAGTAGACATCAAGCTCTTTTCTGGCGCCGTTGCCGGGGAGGCTAGGTAAGTTAAGGTATATCTTTAGATCTTGCAATCGAATATTTTTGTTTCTTGTTTTAGTACTAGTCTAGTTTATAAAATAAAATTACAAAAAAATGGAGTTAAGTTTGTCTCATACGCTTCATCTTTTTAATATCTTTCGTGAGTATGATGGAAAAGAAAATTGTGCCAAAGTGTTAGAAGAAGAATGCATTAAATTGTTTGGCACTAAATCTTTGAATGATGAGCATGATTGCAATGTTGTTAGTATGAACTCCTTGAATATCCATGATGCTAATGATATGCAAAGCCACAAGCTTGGGGAAGCTATGTTTGATGAAGATGATATTTTTTGTCCCCCAAGCTTTGTTGAGCAAATTTATTATGATGAAAGCATGCCTCCTATCTATGATGATTATTGTGATGACACGTATGCTATAAAGAATAATGATAACCATGAAACTTGTCATCTTGATCTTAATTCTCAATCATATGATAGTTATTTTGTTGAGTTTGCTCCCACTACTATTCATGAGAAGAATTTTGCTTATGTGGAGAGTAGTAAAATTTCTATGCTTGTAGATCATGAAAAGAATGCTTTAGGTGTTGGTTATATTGTTGAATTCATTCATGATGCTACTGAAAATTATTATGAGGGAGGAATATATGCTTGTAGGAATTGCAATAATATCAAGTTTCCTCTCTATGTGCTTAAAGTTTTGAAGTTATGCTTGTTTTACCTTCCTATGCAAGTTGATTATTGTTCCCATAAGTTGTTTGCTCACAAAATCCCTATGCATAGTAAGTGGGTTAGACTTAAATGTGCTAGTCATATTCTTCATGATGCTCTCTTTGCGTTTCAATTCTTATCTCTTGTATGAGCATCATTGAAATCATCATGCGTAGCTAGGGGCGTTAAACGATAGCGCTTGTTGGGAGGCAACCCAATTTTATTTTGTGTTTTTTTTTGTTTTTGCTTATGTTTAGGAATAAATAATCCATCTAGCCTCTGTTTAGATGTGATTTTATCTTTTAATTAGTGTTTGTGCCAAGTTAAACCTATTAGATCTTCTTGGGTGATAGTTATTTGATCTTGCTGTAATTTCCAGAATCTTTGCGCTCAGTGCCCGAATTGTTAAAAATAACCAGAACGTGATAAAATACTTATTCCAATTGCTGCTCATCAATAAAAAAATTGTCCAGGTTGTCTAATTTTGGTAGAATTTTTTGTGTTCCAGAAGTTTGCGTTAGTTACAGATTACTACAGACTGTTCTGTTTTTGACAGATTCTGTTTTGCGTGTGTTGTTTGCTTATTTTGATGAATCTATGGCTAGTAAAATAGTTTATAAACCATAGAGAAGTTAGAATACAGTAGGTTTAACACCAATAAAAATAAATAATGAGTTCATTACAGTACCTTGAAGTGGTCTTTTATTTTCTTTCTCTAACGGAGCTCACGAGATTTCTATTGAGTTTTGTGTTGTGAAGTTTTCAAGTTTTGGGTAAAGATTCGATGGACTATGGAATAAGGAGTGGCAAGAGCCTAAGCTTGGGGATGCCCAAGGCACCCCAAGGTAATATTCAAGGATAACCAAGTGTCTAAGCTTGGGGATGCCCCGGAAGGCATCCCCTCTTTCGTCTTCGTTCATTGGTAACTTTACTTGGAGCTATATTTTTATTCACCACATGATATGTGTTTTGCTTGGAGCGTCATTTTATGTTCTTTAGCTTTGCTTGCTGTTTGAATAAAGTACCAAGATCTGAATTCTTTAATGAGAGAGAGACATACATAAATTGGAATTTGTTAGAATACTCAATGTGCTTCACTTATATCTTTTGAGCTTGATAGTTTTGCTCATAGTGCTTCACTTATATCTTTTGAGCTTGATAATTTTTGCTCTAGTGCTTCACTTACATCCTTTAGATCACGGTGGTGGATTTGTTTTAAAGAAACTATTGATCTCTCGTGCTTCACTTAGATTATTTTGAGAGTCGTTAATAGCATGGTAATTTGCTTAATGTAAATATACTTAGTGTTCAAGATATGTGAAACTTTCTTTTTGAGTGAATTAAACACTAAGATAAGTTTGATGCTTGATAATTGTTTTGAGATATGGAGGTAATAATATCAAAGTCGTGCTAGTTGATAATTGTGAATTTGAGAAATACTTGTGTTGAAGTTTGCAAGTCCCGTAGCATGCACGTATGGTTAAAGTTGTGTAACAAATTTGAAACATGAAGTGTACCTGGCTTGTGCATCCTTATGAGTGGCGGTCGGGGACGAGTGATGGTCTTTTCCTACCAATCTATCCCCCTAGGAGCATGCGCGTAGTACTTGAATTTTTTGATGGCTTCTAAATTTTTGCAATAAGTATATGAGTTCTTCTGACTAATGGAGTCCATGGATTATACGCACTTTTACCTTTCCGCCTTTGCTAGCCTATTCGGTACCGTGCATTGCCCTTTCTCACCTTGAGAATTGCTGCAAACTTCGCCGGTGCATCCAAACCCCGTGATATGATACGCTCTATCACACATAAACCTCCCTGTATCTTCCTCAAAACAGTCACCATACCTACCTATTATGGCATTTCCATAGCCATTCTGAGATATATTGCCATGCAACTTTCCACTGTTCCGTTCATCATTATGACATACATTACTCTTGTCATATTGCCATTGCATGACCATGTAGTTGACATCGTATTTGTGGCAAAGCCACCATGCATTATTTTCCATACATGTCACTCTTGATTCATTGCACCATCCCGGTACACCGCCGGAGGCATTCATATAGAGTCATATTTTGTTCTAAGTTTCGAGTTGTAATTGTTGAGTTGTAAGAAAAATAAAAGTGTGATGATCATCATTATTAGAGCATTGACCCAAGTGAGGAAAGGATGATGGAGACTACGATTCCCCCATAAGTCGGGATGAGACTCCGGACGAAAAAAAAAGAGCAAGGCCAAAAAAAAGGGAAGGCCTAAAAAAATATGAGAGAAAAAGAGAGAAGGGACAATGCTACTATCCTTTTACCACACTTGTGCTTCAAAGTAGCACCTTGTTCTTCATGTAGTGAGTCTCATATATTGTGCTTCAAAGTAGCACTAAGATCTTCATGATAGATAGTCTCTCATTTTGTCATTTTCATATACTAGTGGGAATTTTTCATTATAGAACTTGGCTTGTATATTCCAATGATGGGCTTCCTCAAAGTGCCCTAGGTCTTCGTGAGCAAGCAAGTTGGATGCACACCCACTTAGTTTCTTTTGTAGAGCTTTCATATACTTATAGCTCTAGTGCATCCGTTGAATGGCAATCCCTACTCCTCATGTTGACATCAATTGATGGGCATCTCCATAGCCCGTTGATTATCCTCGTCAATATGAGACTTTCTCCTTTTTTGTCTTCTCCACACAATCCCCATCATCATATTCTATTACACCCATAGTGTTATATCCATGGCTCGCGCTCATGTATTGCGTGAAGGTTGAAAAAGTTTGAGATTATTTGAGTATGAAACAATTTCTTGGCTTGTCATCGGGGGTATAGAAGTTGGGAACATCTTTGTGTGACGAAAATGAAGCATAGCCTAACTATATGATTTTGTAGGGATGAACTTTCTTTGGCCATGTTATTTTGAGAAGACATGATTACTTTGATTAGTATGCTTGAAGTATTATTATGTCAATATAAGCTTTTGGCTTGATCTTCTGGATCGGAATATTCATATCACAAGTAAGAAGAATTACATTAAAATTATGCCAAGTAGCACTCCGCATCAAAAATTCTTTTTTATCATTTACCTACTCGAGGACGAGCAGGAATTAAGCTTGGGGATGCTTGATACGTCTCCAACATATCTATAATTTTTGATTGCTCCATGCTATATTATCTACCCTTTTAGGCAATATTGGGCTTTATTATCCACTTTTATATTATTTTTGGGACTAACCAATTAACCGGAGGCCCATCCCAGATTTGCTGTTTTATGCCTATTTCAGTGTTTCGAGGAAAAGGAATATCAGGCGGAGTCAAAATGGAACGAAATCAACTGGAGAAGTTATTTTTGGAAGGAAACCCACCTGATGGACTTGGACACCACGTCAGAAGATACTGGAGGTGCTCACGAGGGTGGGGGGCGCCCACCCCCCTGGGCGCGCCCCCTGCCTCGTGGGGCCCCCGTAGCTCCACCAACGTACTCCTTTCACCATATATACCTACGTACCCTAAAACTTCCAGAACATAACCTAGATCGGGAGTTCCGTCGCTGCAAGCCTCCAGAGCCACTAAAAAACCAATCGGGACCCCTTTCCGGTACCCTGCCGGAGGGGGGTTCCATCTCCGGTGGCCATCTTCATCATCCCGGCGCTATCCATGACGAGGAGGGAGTAGTTCACCCTCGGAGCTGAGGGTATGTACCAGTAGCCATGTGTTTGATCTCTCTCTCTCTCGTGTTCTCTCTCGTGTTCCCTTTGTGGCACGATCTTGATGTATCCCGAGCTTTGCTATTGTAGTTGGATCTTATGATGTTTCTCCCCCTCTACTCTCTTGTGATGAATTGAGTTCCCCCTTTGAAGTTATCTTTTCGGATTGAGTCTTTTATGAGAACAATTGATGTATGTCTTGTCGTGATTATCTGTGGTGACAATGGGATATCATGTGCCACTTGATGTATGTTTTGGTGACCAACTTGCGGGTTCCACCCATGAACCTATGCATAGGGGTTGGCAAACCTTCTTGATTCTCCGATAGAAACTTTGGGGCACTCTTTGAAGTACTTTTATGTTGGTTGGATAAATATGAGATTATGTGATGCATATCGTATAATCATGCCCATGGATACTTGAGGTGACAATGGAGTATCTAGGTGACATTAGGGTTTTGGTTGATTTGTGTCTTAAGGTGTTATTCTAGTACGAACTCTAGGGCTGTTTGTGACACTTATAGGAATAGCCCACCGGATTGATTCGAAAGAATAACTTTGAGGTGGTTTCGTACCCTACCATAATCTCTACGTTTGTTCTCCGCTATTAGTGGCTTTGGAGTGACTCTTTGTTGCATGTTGAGGGCTTGTTATATGATCTATCTATGTTATTATTGTTGAGAGAACTTGCACTAGCGAAAGTATGAACCCTAGGCCTTGTTTCCTATCATTGCAATACCGTTTACACTCACGTTTATCACTCTTTACCTTGCTGTTTTTATTATTTCAGATTATAAAAACCTATATCTACCATCCATATTGCACTTGTATCACCATCTCTTCACCGAACTAGTGCACCTATACAATTTACCATTGTATTGGGTGTGTTGGGGACACAAGAGACTCTTTGCTATTTGGTTGCAGGGTTGCTTGAGAGAGACCATCTTCATCCTACGCCTCCCACGGATTGATAAACCTTAGGTCATCCACTTGAGGGAAATTTGCTACTGTCCTACAAACATGTACACTTGCAGGCCCAACAACGTCTACAAGAAGAATGTTGTGTAGTAGACATCACACATAACAAGCATGCTTATCTAAAGATTTGCCCTCAACTAAGCTAGTTGGGGTTTCAGCATGAGCACATAGGGATCGAAGATGATCCAAGTAATAAGCTTCAGCAGTGTGATAGATTTTGAGTGGTTCTTCAACCATTGGTTCAGTAGGTACAACTGATTTTTTTGGTATTTTATGTTTCCTACCCATAACTAAAGATAGAAAACAACTAAGAACAGCAAATAAAAATTACTTAGTGATAAAGCAAACAAGCACACACGAGAATATTCACCCCACGCTATAACTCCCCGGCAACGGCACCAGAAAAAGGTCTTGATAACCCACAAGTATAGGGGATCACAACCGTTTTTTAAATGTAAGAGTGTCGAACCCAACGAGGAGCTAAAGGTAGAACAAATATTCCCTCAAGTTCTATCGACCACCGATACAACTCCACGCACGCTTGACGTTCGCTTTACTTAGAACAAGTATGAAATTAGAAGTACTTTGTAGGTATTCTTGGATAGATTTGCAAGAATATAAAGAGAGCGTAAATAAAGGCTAGGGGCTGTTGTAAGTAAAGAAGCAATAAAGTAAATATAGCGAGTGTGGAAAAGTGGTGGTAGGAGTTGCGAAATTGTCCCTTAAGCAATTGACTACTTTACTAGACCGATAGCAAGTTTTATGTGGGAGAGGCCACTGCTAGCATGTCATCCCTTACTAGGAATTCTATGCACTTACGATTGGAACCATTAGCAAGTGTCCGCAACTACTAACGTTCATTAAGGTAAAACCCAACCATAGCATTAAGATATATTGGCCCCCCTTCAATCCCGTATGCATCAATTTCTATGCTAGGTTGAAGCTTCTGTCACTCTTGCCCTCCAATACATAGTCCTATCAACATACAACTAACCCTATGGTGTGATCCACGCGTGCGCTCATATGATGGGCACCAAAGGACAACAACATAACCACAAGAAAATTAAATCAATCATAGCAATTCATCAACCACCGATAGGACAATGAAAATCTACTCAGACATCATAGGATGGCAACACATCATTGGATAATAATATGAAGCATAAAGCACCATGTTCAAGTAGAGGGTACAACGGGTTGCGGGAGAGTGGACCGCTGTAGATAGAGGGGGGAAGGTGAGGGAGATGTTGGTGAAGATGGCGGAGGTGTTGGTGAAGATCGCGGTGATGATGATGGTGACCACGACAGCGTTCTGGCGCCACCGGAGGAGAGGGGGATAGGGGGCCCCTTCTTCCTCTTCTTCCTTGACCTCCTCCGTAGATGGGAGAAGGGTTTCCCCTATAGTCCTTGGCCTCCATGGCATGGGAGGGGCGAGATCCCCTCCGAGATTGGATCTATCTCTCTGTTTCTCTCTGTTTCTGCGTTCTCCTCCGCTGCCCATTCACCGTTTAGTATATATATGGAGATCCTAACTCCGATTGGACTGAAACCTTCCCCGTGATTTTTTACCAAAAAATAGCTTTCTTGCGGCCGAAGAAGGGAATCAACCGCCTTACGGGTGGCCCACGAGGGTTAGGGGCGCGCCCAGGGGGGGCAGGCGCGCCCCCCTACCTGGTGACCACTCGGACACCGTTTCGCGTTGATATTTCTCCCAGATTTTCCAAATATTCCAAAAATAAGCTCCGTCCGTTTTTATCCCGTTTGGATTTCGTTTGATAGCGGGTTTCTGCGAAACATAAAACATGCAACAAATAGGAACTGGCACTGGGCACTGGATCAATATGTTAGTCCCAAAAATAGTAAAAAAAGTTGCCAAAAAGTATATGAAAGTTGTATAATATTGGCATGGAACAATAAAAAATTATAGATACGACGGAGACGTATCAATCTATCAATCCGGGCATTTGCTCTAGATATTAACTTCAACTCCTAGAACATCTCATATGCTCCATGACGTTCAAAACATTGTTGAAGTCCCGGTTCTAAGCCGTAAAGCATGGCACACTGAACTATCGAGTAGTCATCAGCTTTGCTCTGCCAGACGTTCATAACATCTGGTGTTGCTCCTGCAGCAGGTTTGGCACCTAGCGGTGCTTCCAGGACGTAATTCTTCTGTGCAGCAATGAGGATAATCCTCAAGTTACGGACCCAGTCCGTGTAATTGCTACCATCATCTTTCAACTTTGCTTTCTCAAGGAACGCATTAAAATTCAACGGAACAACAACACGAGCCATCTATCTACAACAAACATAGACATGCAAAATACTATCAGGTATTAAGTTCATGATAAATTTTAGTTCAATTAATCATATTACTTAAGAACTCCCACTTAGATAGACATCCCTCTAATCATCTAAGTGATCACGTGATCCAAATCAACTAAACCATAACCGATCATCACGTGAAATGGAGTAGTTTTCAATGGTGAACATCACTATGTTGATCATATCTACTATATGATTCACACTCGACCTTTCGGTCTCAATGTTCCGAGGCCATATCTGCATATGCTAGGCTCGTCAAGTTTAACCTGAGTATTCTGTGTGTGCAAAACTGGATTGCACCCGTTGTAGATGGAAGTAGAGCTTATCACACCCGATCATCACGTGGTGTCTGGGCACGACGAACTTTGGCAATGGTGCATACTCATGGAGAACACTTTTATCTTGAAATTTAGTGAGAGATCATCTTATAATGCTACCATCAATCAAAGCAAAAAAAGATGCATAAAAGATAAACATCACATGCAATCAATATAAGTGATATGATATGGCCATCATCATCTTTTGCTTGTGATCTCCATCTCCGAAGCACCGTCATGATCACCATCGTCACCGGCGCGACACCTCGATATCCATCGTACCATCGTTGTCGTCTCGCCAAATATTGCTTCTACGACTATTGCTACCGCTTAGTGATAAAGTAAAGCAATTACAGGGCGATTGCATTGCATACAATAAAGCGACAACCATATGGCTCCGGTCAGTTGCCAATAACTCGGTTACAAAACATGATCATCTCATACAATAAAATATAGCATCATGCCTTGACCATATCACATCACAACATGGCCTGCAAAAACAAGTTAGACGTCCTCTACTTTGTTGTTGCAAGTTTTACGTGGCTGCTACGGGCTGAGCAAGAACCGTTCTTACCTACGCATCAAAACCACAACGATAGTTCGTCAAGTTAGTGCTGCTTTAGCCTTCTCAAGGACCGGGCGTAGCCACACTTGGTTCAACTAAAGTTGGAGAAACTGACACCCGCTAGTCACCTGTGTGCAAAGCATGGCGGTAAAACCAGTCTCGCGTAAGCATACGCGTAATATCGGTCTGGGCTGCTTCATCCAACAATACCGCCGAACCAAAGTGTGACATGCTGGTAAGCAGTATGACTTGTACCGCCCACAACTCACTTGTGTTCTACTCGTGCATATAACATCAACGCATAAAACCTGGCTCTGATGCCACTGTTGGGGAACGTAGTAATTTCAAAAAAATTCCTACGCACATGCAAGATCATGGTGATGCGTAGCAACGAGAGGGGAGAGTGTGTCCACGTACCCTTGTAAACCGAAAGCGGAAGCGTTAGCACAACGCGGTTGATGTAGTCGTACGTCTTCACGATCCGACCGATCAAGTATCGAACGCACGGCACCTCCGAGTTCAGCACACGTTCAATTCGATGACGTCCCTCGAACTCCGATCCAGCCGAGCTTTGAGGGAGATTTCCGTCAGCACGACGGCGTGGTGACGATGATGATGTTCTACCGACGCAGGGCTTCTCCTAAGCACCGCTATGATATTATCGAGGTGGATTATGGTGGAGGGGGGCACCGCACACGGCTAAGAGATCCAAGGGATCAATTGTTGTGTCTTCAAGGGGTGCCTCCCTCCCCGTATATAAAGGAGTGGAGGAGAGGGAGGGGGACGACCACCCTTGCCGCGCCCCATGAGGAGTCCTACTCGGGAGTAGGACTCCCCCCTTCCATGTGGGAGTAGGAGATGAGAGGGAAGGAGAGAGGGGGGAAAGGAAAGGGGGGGGGTGATGTCTACTACGCAACCTTCTTCTTGTAGACATTGTTGGGCCTCCAAGTGCAGAGGTTTGTAGGACAGTAGCAAATTTCCCTCAAGTGGATGACCTAAGGTTTATCAATCCGTGGGAGGCATAGGATGAAGATGGTCTCCCTCAAAAAACCCTGCAACAAAATAAAAAAGAGTCTCTTGTGTCCCCAACACACCCAATACAATGGTAAATTGTATAGGTGCACTAGTTCGGCGAAGAGATGGTGATACAAGTGCAATATGGATGGTAGATATAGGTTTTTGTAATCTGAAAATATAAAAACAGCAAGGTAACAAGTAATAAAAGTGAGCGTAAATGGTATTGCAATGCGTTGAAACAAGGCTTAGGGTTCATACTTTCACTAGTGCAAGTTCTCTCAACAATAATAACATAATTGGATCATATAACTATCCCTCAACATGCAACAAAGAGTCACTTCAAAGTCAGTAATATTGGAGAACAAACGAAGAGATTATGGTAGGGTACGAAACCACCTCAAAGTTATTCTTTCCAATCAATCCATTGGGCTATTCCTATAAGTGTCACAAACAGCCCTAGAGTTCGTACTAGAATAACACCTTAAGACACAAATCAACCAAAACCCTAATGTCACATAGATACTGCAATGTCACCTCAAGTATCCGCGGGTATGATTATACGATATGCATCACACAATCTCAGATTCATCTATTCAACCAACACAAAGTACTTCAAAGAGTGCCCCAAAGTTTCTGCCGGAGAATCAAGACGAAAACGTGTGCCAACCCCTATGCATAGGTTCATGGGCGGAACCCGCAAGTTGATCACCAAAACATACATCAAGTGAATCACGTGATATCCCATTGTCACCACAGATACGCACGGCAAGACATACATCAAGTGTTCTCAAATCATTAAAGACTCAACCCGATAAGATAACTTCAAAGGGAAAACTCAATCCATTACAAGAGAGTAGAGGGGGAGAAGCAACAGAAGATCCAACTATAATAGCAAAGCTCGCGATACATCAAGATCGTGCCAAATCAAGAACACGAGAGAGAGAGATCAAACACATAGCTACTGGTACATACCCTCAGCCCCGAGGGTGAACTACTCCCTCCTTGTCATGGAGAGCGCCGGGATGATGAAGATGGCCCCCGGTGAGAGATCCCCCCTCCGGCAGGGTGCCGAAACAGGGTCCCGATTGGTTTTTGGTGGCTACAGAGGCTTGCGGCGGCGGAACTGCCGATCTATTCTGTTCCCCGAAGGTTTTAGGGTATATTGGTATATATAGGAGGAAGAAATACGTCAGGGGAGCCACGAGGGGCCCACGAGGGTGGAGGGCGCGCCCCCCTGCCTCGTGCTCTCCTCGTTGATCCCTGATGTGCACTCCAAGTCTCCTGGATTGCTTTCTTTCCAAAAATAACTTCTCCCGAAAATTTCCCACTAGTATATGAAAGTGATAACATATGAGACTCTCTATCATGAAGATCATGGTGCTACTTTGAAGCACAAGTGTGGTAAAAGGATAGTAGCATTGCCCCTTCTCTCTTTTTCTCTCATTTTTTTATTTTTTTATTTGGGCCTTTTCTCTCTCTTTTTTTGGCCTCTTATTTTATTTTATTTTTATTTTTTTTCCGTCCGGAGTCTCATCCCGACTTGTGGGGGAATCATAGTCTCCATCATCCTTTCCTCACTGGGACAATGCTCTAATAATGATGATCATCACACTTTTATTTTCTTACAACTTAACAATTACAACTCAATACTTAGAACAAAGTATGACTCTATATGAATGCCTCCGGCGGTGTACCGGGAAGTGCAATGACTCATGAGTGACACGTATGAAAGAATTATGAACGGTGGCTTTGCCACAAATACGATGCCAACTACATGATCATGCTAAGCAATATGACAATGATGGAGCGTGTCATAATAAACGGAACGGTGAAAAGTTGCATGGCAATATATCTCGGAATGGCTATGAAAATGCCATGATAAGTAGGTATGGTGGCTGTTTTGAGGAAGATATATGGTGGGTGTATGATACCGGCGAAAGTTGTGCGGTATTAGAGAGGCTAGCAATGGTGGAAGGATGGGGAAAGTGCGTATAATCCATGGACTCAACATTAGTCATGAAGAACTCATATACTTATTGCAAAAATCTACAAGTTATCAAAGCAAAGTATTACGCGCATGCTTCTAGGGGGATAGATTTGTAGGAAAAGACCATCGCTCGTCCCCGACCTCCACTCATAAGGAAGACAACAAATAAATAAATCATGTTCCGACTTCATCACATAACGGTTCACCATACGTGCATGCTACGTGAATCACAAACTTCAACACAAGTATTCTTTATAGTATCAAACCACAAATTTTTTCTACCGATTATGTAGATATATTAAACCACATAATCCATTTTTAGTTATTATATGTTAAAACAAAACTTTTTAGCCGCAAACTTTCTCACTATAAATTGAAGCAACTAATAGCCGCAGACAGTCTCACTACAAATAACCGCATGTAGCCTTTCGGCGGTACCGGCATCTTCAGGTGGGCGTGCGGGAAAATATCCGGTGATACCGGAGCTAAAATGCTCCCATGATACAAAGTGATCTTGTCCGTTGGATCTCACATCCAACGGTCAACATCTGGGGATACGGATCAGGACGCGATTCTAGGCTTCCAAAAGGACTCTTTTGAGAATGTTCTGGGGCTCCTGGGCTCACCGTTGGATGTAAAATCTCATGGCCAAGATCACATCGTATCATGGGAGCATTTTCGCTCCCGTATCACCTGATATGCACTACGCACACCTTAGTTCTCAAGGCCGGCGACGCCACCGTAGAGTACAACATATTCATCAAGCACTAATCTCGGCCATGGTCCAATTTTACGGGCACCTAAATATACCGTGAGTAAGAATTGTATGCTCGAGCAATAATTATGTATTTATTAATCTGAGTTTCTTTCGGACTATCTTTCTCAGAATTCGTATTAAACATACACATTTTCGAGTATTTTATGAAATTCAACAATCATTTAAATTTCTAAATCTATTTAACCTCAGTCCGTCCAGTCACATTTTCCTTCATTCAAACCTAACGGAAAAAGATATTCTCCCATCACTTTTCCCTGTTTCCCCTCAACTTTTTTTTTAGAAACTCCCCTCAATTTTCTTTGTTGTCTCTTTTCTGTTTCTTGATTTTTTTTTGAACATCAGCACAAACTTAAGCGCTCATACATACACGCATACACTCACCCCTATGAACGCACACACGCACACCCTATCCCTAGGTGCACCTCCAAAAGACTGGGCCGACATATCATCTTGAAATTGACGAAGTCACCGTAGGCGCCTCGTCGTCGACGGAAACGTCTCCTCCCACTGAAAGCGCATTGCTGGAAATCCTGAAATAAATCCAGGAATAAATGCGAGCACCAGGACTTAAACCCTAGTGGGCTGGGGATACCACTGTCCCTCTAACCATCCAATCACAGGTTAGCTCACTTCTGTTTCTTGATTATGTGTGGGCTTCCCTGTCCCTTATAAAGCCCACTAAGAATTTTCTTTTACAAGCTAAGTTGGCGCTGCTTTCTTATGGGCTGAAAATTGTTTGTTAAATCTAGACCATTATAGTCAATTTCAAACAATAAACATATATTCTATTTTTTTCAAACAATAAACATATAATCTAGTTTTTTAGATGGGAAATGCTCAGGGATTCCAGTATAGTAACTTTATTTCTACCTAATATTGAACGTCTTCGTCCATAATTCCCCTCAACTGAAAAAGGCTTTCGCCCCGCTTTATATATAAAAGCAACAACCACCAACAAACGGAGCCGATACAAACCACATCACACTACACCACATGAGACACACACTCACCCAGGGCCAGATACATACGTGCCAAAGGGCTACAACAACACCACAACGACAAACTCGACGTAGACTATAAGAGAAGACAATAAGCATCACTACGGAGCCACCGGCGCCCTTCCGGTGAGATACCACGAAGGGATGAAGATGAGAATCGATGAAACCATGCGCTCCAAGACGGTGCCTTCAGGAAGGGCACGACACTGTAGCGCCGCCACCGCCTGATCCAGAGATCGGATTTCCATCCGAAGCCCGATGAAGGGAGAGAGCAACCACAAAGGAGCTTCAAGAAGATGGCGACACCCAACGGCGTCGCCTCCGTCGGTCTTGCCTAGACGAGAAAGGGTTTTAACCCCGGTAATAGCATACTCCGATCACCAACATAGGATGACAAAACGCCAGCCACCGCACAACCCACGTGGCCATGGCCGCTAGCCGCCCACACCTGAGTCGCGGCCTCAGCCCACGAGCACCGCAGCTCCCACCACCCGAGCCACCGCCCAGCAAACTAGACCCCCCAAAGGTCCTCCATGGCTATAGGCGGTGAACCGACCGGCAAGCTTCGACCGCCGACAGAGCCGCCAGTGACCGAAACAACCAAATCTATCGGAGAGAAACCATGTCGGAGAAGATGTGGGGCGGGAGCGGACTACGTCGACGCCCGATACCCCTGCTGGTGATGGGTGGTCCGACCGCATCGGCGCCACCCATCTCCCTCCCCCACCACCTCTCCAAATGTCACCCCTCATGCCCAACCCAGGATCCCTGCCTGGATATGCTCCTGGCCCAAACCGCCCACCCGCTCAATGGCGCGAGGATCCGGACCGGCCACAACATGCATCCATGAGAGAGATCCAGGAGTGTCCACAAGGGCCGCACGTAGACGAGCTGATGCTGGAGAGCCAAACCGCCACTGCGCCACGACCCGCACACCACCATGAGCCATACCACGTGGACGCAACGCACCGCCACCATGAGCCGACCCAGGCCACCACCATGGGCTCCCACCATGCCGTGGTAACCCAAATTCACCGAGGACCACTGCACCACCGGAAGCTGCCGTCCTGCAGTAGCTGGCCGCGTGCCGTGCGGGGTTCATGCCCAGCGCCACGACCATGCCAGGTCATGGCCAGCCCCCGCGCCGCCTGCAAGGGGAGAGCCGCCTAATCCAGATCCGATTTGGGCACCCTCCCCTGCAAGGCCCGCACCGCCTATGCCACCACCCCAATGCCATCAATACGTTGAAAAATAGTTCGATCTACTCGCCCCCACCCCCACCCCCACACATGCGATAACCACCATGACAGGCATTTGCCTCGTGAAAGGACCTATATTCATGGAGGCGAATGCGACACACATTGTTTTGCCGGGGAAGTCTTTGGGGTTTCTCTGTCGATTACGAGTACCAATACCGGTGGCTGTGACACCAGCGGCCTTGCAGGAGGAAATCAATGGAAAGATGTCGTCGTTGCTTTCACGATTCTCAATAATGCTAAACGTACAAACGTTTACAGGCAATTACATGCTGACTAGGATTTCTTCTAACTAACCAATCTCTCGACCCCCCCTCCCCTCCCCCCGAGTTTCACGGGGGTGGGCCTCTCCTCCCTCTTAATCTTCAATCAAAACTCATCTGCCTGTAAACTACGGCCTACAAAGTGGTAGGTGTTGGTGCTGTATGCCTTTTTCACCTTGTGCTAATTCTTTTCTTTAAGAAACAGAATATAGATGTAGACGTTCGCTACACATGTTCATAAAATGAATGTACGTACGCATGCTGACCCTATCGTTATGGGGACCAAGGAACCTTGTGCTAGTTGCTCCATCCGTTAAGTGTCATTTTTTCACATAAATACATAAAAAATGTGTATCTTTTCATTGATAGAAGAAGGGTTTTACAGCATGGAATTACATCAACTCACTAAGCCATATCCAGAAACTAGAACTCGAGGGAGCACCGGGCTCTCTCAGCGATTAGAGCTTCTCGGCCGTCCGATCGATCTTCTGATGCGTTTCTGGCCGTCGGATCTCGGGTTCGGCTCACGCGAGACGTCCGATATTTACCAGATCGTCGTGAGCCGTTAGATAAAATTCTAGTGTTGCGCACTGGGGGTATAAAAGGCGACGGCTCGCGTGGAGATGACCTTGCCGCCTCCTCCTCTCCCTCCCTCCCTCCCGCACGCCTCCTCTCTTCCCACCCACATCGCCGCCACCGCCACCCACCTCCTTGAACCGTGCCATCGGCGGCTAGATTCACTGCAACAACCCCCCCCCGCAACGACGATGAGCAGCAGTGGAGGGAGGACGAGGAGCATGACGACGGCGGTGGCGGAGAGCAGCAGCAATAGGCGGCGCAGCAGCAGGCCTTGCAGCAAGATTCCTCCGACCCCGTCCCACGTCACCTCTCCTCCGACCACGCCGCCGTGTTGCGCGACGGCGAGTGGGCGCCTGCCCTCCCCGTCCCGCGATGGCCGAGATCCAGTTCGTTGCCATCGGCCTGAGAAGCGCTTGGCCGCTGCTCCCCATCGAGCGCGTGTGCGACGCATCTGATGGCCAACACAGCCGTGTACAACTCTGCTGCCTCCAGCTCGAGCGCCCATCTCCACTATGTCCAGGTTAAACTCTCTCTCTCTCTCTCTCTCTCTCTCTCTCTCTCTCTCTCTCTCTCTCTCTCTCTCTCTCTCTCTCTCTCTCTCTCTCATCGTCTTTGCTTGCAGGTTGCCGCTGTCGCGGAGCTGGATGAGGTCATGGCTTACTTGATGAGGTCAACAACTAATAGAGGTGCACCACCTTGTGCTAAATCATGAGCTTGGTTACTTTTTAGGCTAATGCCCTGCTGGATGCCCTTTTTAGGTTGTAGTATACATGCAGATAGTTAATTGTTGCCTAGGTTCTCCACGGTCCATACCTATCTATAGGAAGGAGAAATTATTTGATTAGATCTTAGTTCTTTCTTCACGGCAATTGTAGGGTATTGTAACTTTCAGTTCTAGGTTATTTAATTAGATCAAGGTTCTCTTTTTACTAGCAGGATATTTTTAACTCTTTTTTTTTTGCGGGTGAGGATATTTTTAACTCAAATAGGATATAAATAGCAGTGTATTTTAACCTACAGTTCTAGGCTATGCAAATAAACATGTAAATAAACAATAGGTTGTATTTTTCTTAGTAACCCATAGGGCTATAAATGATAATTTAACATAGGCAAATCAATCTACAAGGTCTCCCTCATTTTTGCAGTCTGTATCAACAGGGTGTGTTTGTATGATGCCTAGGTCACCATATTACTAAAGTCGTATATATCTGGTCTTCTAATGTATGACCAGGTATTTTTCTATTGAATCATTATCTTGGTTTACCCTAATTGTTGCCTTAAGTAGCTAATAATTTTTTGTTCTGCTATGTGATGTATTTAGGTTGCTCGAGAAGTTCTCTCTTGCTGTTTCTGTTCATTACATTTAATACTTGAAGCTTGATAAACTAGGTGGACTTTATTTATGTCCAGCACAAGACTGCTGCCAAGATCAATGCACATCTTGATCTAGAATAAAGAGTATCCAATGGGCTCATTGACACGGATAATGTCGACAACAAGGTAGTAAGCTGGTGCATTACTATGTTCAGTTGGTGCATTAGTTACTTCCTTGGTCGACAATTGGTGCATTATTAAGTATACTTAATTTGGTTTTACAGACAGGGCTGCTACTTTATATTCTGGTAAAGAAGAGGATGCTGTTTTGGTCCTGAGAAAACTGAAACAAAGAGAAGTGCAAGGCAAACTAGGATTTATTAGCAGCATGATATTATAATTGACGTGGTTCTTCCATGAACCCGTATGTGATTATTTCCAGTTTTGCAAGGGAGTGAATAACTATAAACTTTAGCGTGCTCTAATACTTAATGCATATGTATCTTGGATAGTGGAAATAAAAATTTAATATTATTTGATCGCAACATCAAATGATATGTTATATATCTGTCATTGACCTTCGCAAGTTGAAACTGCCACTATACATATACGTGAGCTAATGGTAAATTTTTGGATTGTCGTTTTGTGGTCGATTCAGCTGCAAAAGCAAATATGCAAATTTGAGACCACTGATATTGTGCTCGCTAAAAATAACAACTCTAATAATTGCACAGAGGATAGGTCTAAAACTTCTATTTACATATTTAGCTTCATTTTATCTGATAAGAGTATCCTCAAAGTATGGCAACTATTCACTTATTTAATTGTTGTTGGCCTCTTCTTCCTTTACTTGTACTCATTGAGACCATTCCCTTTTGTTTGTAGTGGTGTCAGCTATGGCCTGGAGAGAGGTGTTTAGACACCCTAAGATGGCACGTGTCGCTGAGGAGACGTGATCTCCGAGCAGCCCTCCTCATAGCTCGCAGTCCAGGTACTGTTATTAGCAGTCATCTAGATACTCTACAGTTCCAGTGATAGATGAACTGGTCTATCAAATATGCATTGCTTTGTGTATTGCCTAGCCCCGCTTCGATTCCTTGGTCTGTTGTACTATATGTCTATTCGCCTGTTGTGATAGCATATCTGATTGTTTATACTGTTTGACATGTATTCCGTGCACATGGTCGCTTGGTTGTTTGATGTGTTCGTGTTCGTTGCCGGATGGTGCAAGGCGCAACTCCGACATGGTTCCTCGCCGGTTGGACGGCGTTTAGGCGCAACCCCGGCGCGCACTGAGTACTGCCTCGGCTACAACCTCCCTCGGTGAGCTCCATCTTCCTTATGCTCCTCTGCTTCGGCTAATGTATGGGACATGGCCGTGGCTATATTGATGTGGTGCTCGCCTGGTTGATGCTCTATGCCCTACTCATGCATCGGTTCCTACTTGAGCTCTGTAGTTGTGGATCCATGCTATTTTAGGGTTTGTAGGCTGTTGTTCATGTTTAGTTGCTATCATAGGAACTCATGTGATGCTCTGCTTTACCTATGGATGCCTTGGTCCTATAGCTATGCTCCTTGATTTGCTAGATTGATAAGTGGTGTTCGTGCTAGGGCGGTGATGATTAATTGTGGCTGAAATTAGTGTGCCTTTGAGCAATCGAGGCACCTGTGGGTATCAAGTTGGATCCTCCCTCTTGTCTCCAGAATCCTTTTTGATCTTGTGATACTCGTTGTTGTCCTTGGATGGTCATTCTTGTTAAGTAATAACCAGGGCAGCTCCACTGTATAAAAAGCTTAATGTGGTGATAAGAGATGATGGGGTTAGGTTATATGATCGAGGAAAGGCGAATCTGAGTCTACTATGCAATGAACCCTGAACCATTTTTATTTGTATTTAAAGGTGTTGCTTATTTATGCTCAAGTAGTCTTCGTGTTAGGGCGATGATGATTACCTTGGCTGAAATTAGTGTGCCTTTGAGCAATCGAGGCATCCGTGGGTATCAAGTTGGATCCTCCCTCTTGTCTCTAGAATCCTTTTTGATACTGTGATACTTGTTGTTGTCCTTGGATGGTCATTCTTGCTGAGTGATAACCAGGGCAGTTGTACTGTATAAACAGATTGATTTGGTGATAAGAGATGACATGGGTGGGTTATATGATCGAGGAAAGGCGAATCTGAGCCCACTATGCAATGAACCCTGAATCCTTTCTATTTGTATTAAAAGGTGTTGCTTATTTATGCTTCAGTGTTTATAGCCATCTTATGTAAAGGTTTCTTCTCTCCTATCTTGATTGCATATAAGTTGTTCTTTATCATTTATTCTTTGTTGTTGGTTCTTAATTTAGTCTGGTAAAGAGTAAGTTGCACTTTGTTGGTCCATTTGGGTTGTGGATTTATTTGTTATGATGGTGAGACACACCTATGGTGAGATTCTATTTCGACGATGATGTGCACTCTTCACACCTCGCTCTGAATTGGCACGAGAAGATCGTTCTAGATTGGAATCCATATAACTTTGAGAAGGTCAGCTTTGGACCTTATTTGATTGTTCATTTCTTCTATTCCTCATAATGGCATATAATATTTACTGTCTACTTTGTACTATTGCAGGTCGATGTCTTCTCTCTCTCTCTCTCTCTCTCTCTCTCTCTCTCTCTCTCTCTCTCTCTCTCTCTCTCTCTCTCTCTCTCTCTGCCTCTCCTCCCATTGACTTGGCATACTGTTCACCGCCATGTCTCCTGCTGGCTTGCCCTTCGCCCTCGTCGGGAGGGTTGTGTGGGCTGTCCTACATTTTAATCCACATAAGTTTGAAAGGTTCAGCTTTGGTCCTTATTTGATTCTTCATTTTTCTCTCATAATGCCATATGATATTTACTAACAAGGAATCATATGCTCGCAGGTCGCCACCATGCCGTCTCTCTCGCTCTCTCTCTGACCGCCCCTCCCGTTGTCTTGGTTTGCTGGTTGTTGTTGTGTCTCCCGCAGGTTCGCCTGTTGCCATCGCTGGAAGGGTTGTGTAGTCCACTGCTCATGCCAGTACTCTGAATTGACCAGTGTAGTCCCAAAAGGAAACACCGCCGGCTATAGCACCGGTGGAGGCCTCCCTGTCTGTCAGCCCACAACAGGTTTGCATGCATTTCCCTTGCCTTCTACTTCTCTCGCCTTGCTGGTCCCTGTACTATGCCATGTCGCCAAACCACTCGCCGTGGGATGCTTAACGTTGTGTTGGATGATGCCCCACATGATTTAGGGCAACGACCCTGCCGCATAGGCCCAATAAGCAAACATTAATTTTTTTGGTTGTGGTGTTTGTTAGCTTCATGCCTTCACCTTAATGTAGCAAAATAGTTAATTACTGATTTTGTGGGGTTCTTTTGTTGCCAGTTTCTTCATCCGACGAAGAATTTATGGTGGATGATATCACTCTGGGAGGAATTATCAGGAACACGACCAGCAAGCGGTGGTAGAAGCAACTTCTCCCTTGAACAACATGCCAGGTAAGATTCAGACCTTTAGAGATGAAAAGAAGTCTCTGTGATATTGTTTTCTTCCCTTCCTCTGAAGCGCCTTACCTTGAACTGCGATCTTTTTGCAATGAGAAAATATGTATTTTTCTTTATCTTCTTGATGATTGTTTCTAATACATTTAATTTAAGAGGAAACACGGCCATAAAGCTATGTGGGAACACTTTATCCTATATAGATTTTGTTTCAAAGGAATTTATATGTTCTCGAATGGAGGGAATGAAAGTATCAATTAGATGAAATCTGGAGATCAATAGAATGCATTTGCATTCATAAAGACATAAATAGACAGTGCAATTGTAAATTAATTTGATCTGGGAGGGAGCAAAAATATATAGCATCTGGTGATTATCATTTTGATTTGAGCAAGGATTGTGCATTTTGACCACTGTTGTTTATATTTCGTTCTAAACTGAATTTTAACTCTGTTTTCCCTTAGTGGTATTGGAGGTGTATTGATGTTGAGATTAAAGTTTCACGGTGATCCTGGGCATGACTTTTACACCATGTTCTTCACAAACACTTCAAAGTAGAACCCTTCATTTTGAGTTAGTGATAAAGCTTCATGTGCAGACGCATTTTTCTCTTAGCCCTATGGTTGGCTCTGGCCCCAATAACTTCCAAATGTCATACCACTAGCTGTTGTGACGTGTTATGTGAACGTGTGATTGTCCTCGCCTTTTGTAAAAGGGCACCGCTCTAAGAATTATGGCATTCTTCATGTTGGCTACTATATATTAGTTATATTGATGCATAGCTGGTTCTTTATAGCGGAAGTATATAGGATTGTTAAAACTATATAGGAATCTAATCTACTGCTCTGGCTTGTTTTCGCTATCTAATAACCCAACTATTTTATCTACTTAACGAGAATCCATCGTTTTGGCTTACTTTTGCCACTAAATATATATCTCCCCTTTCTCATGAACTTCTGGCTTGTCTTGCTTTTGGTATAACTGAGTGTCTCGCTCTTCTATATTGCTATTGATCTAAACTTACTCTATTGGGTTGATCTATCCTGCGCAACGCGCGTTTCCTATATTTTTTTTTCTGTAAGTAGAGGAGAGACCAGCAAAATGTCTTTGCAGTATGCATTACCAAGTGACTACTGCCTTTTATTTTACTCCTTCCCTTGCCCTCCACCTTATGTTTTACTTTTAGGCTGATGATAAAGTGGGGGCCTTAAAAACCTTTTACAACAGCTTAGTGCCCAGGAGATTCCTCTCTGATTTAGTTGAGTAGTATATAGTTGGTTGACAATGAGGTTGTAGGTTAGTGTTTTGTAGTCGTGCATCATCCTTTTTCCTCCGTTCAGACCACAATAAAAATAAGAAACACAGTCTGTATTGATATAGTTTTTCCTCGACAGGGCAACTTTATTCTAAGAGGCTCCGAAATTTGAAGAAAGATGTGGCTATACAGGATGCCAGGCATCGCAAGACTGAGGTGGCTAACACAATGGAGCTGGAACATTGACCTTTTGTTTCGTATCGCCCAAGCCAGCATGCTTGCCCTTTTGATGTTCTTCTGAACAGGAAATGTATAGCATTTAGATTCCTGTTGTCGTCTTTGTAATGGAAGGTAGCACCTGGTTGCATGTTGCTATTTTTACTTTGCTCTGAACAAGGCATGTATAGACTTTAGATATTGATTCCTATCTCTCTGTCGTAAAAAGTAATGTATGGTCTTGTGTTTTATCTCTATTCAAATGTAAGCACCGAGCTTGATTCAATTGGTTGGCTGCACATGCTATACCTAGGTTCATAACGACAAATTGTTACATGCTTTGTCAAAACGTTGTGACCAGCACCCTCGCGCCAAGGCGCGAACCCAATCTAGTACACAAGAAGACATGGAAGGGAGCTAGGAGCAAACAGACAAGGGGTTGCTCGGCCCCGATAAAAATAAAATTCGTTTCAAAATAAGCTAGTTACTAACTAGAGGACGGGAAGCTCGAACAAGATATAGAATTTAGAACAAGGGAGCAAAGACACTACACTATTTGACCATCTTTCCACGGGATGTTTAATGGCAATCCATTTCTTAATTGGTCCCGTACATATAAAGGCTTTCTTTAGAATGTTGGCAAGATAACTACCAAATTCGTTGATTAGAAAGAGGTCTTACAAGAACACCTTCAAAGAAGAAATGCACCGCATAAAAGCGAGTGCTAAAAAAGAAGGAGAAAAAAGGCTGCTCGGTTTATTGAGGAAAAATGGGCTTAAACCAAAGCAAGCCCCTAGCTAGACTAGAACAAAAGCACCACAACATATACAAAACACGTCGGAAGGCCAAAACCCCACACCACACTCAGATGGGCACTTGAGCGTCTTCGCTGTTACCGGAGTGCACACTGACAACCGTCGTATTGTACCGGGCTGCTACGAGTATATCCCCGAACATTGAGGACACCGGAGAGGAACGATACATCCGGAAGAGCGAGACATATGCTGCCAGATCCCATGAGGCTGGCTGACATAGCTCGCCTCACTACTAGAAAAACCGCTACTAATGGCGCACCTAATTTAGCCATTAATGGCGCATCACTGGTGCGCCATTACTAGCACGCCATTAGTAATTTTTACTAATGGCGCACCAGTGGTGCGCCATTAGTATCTGGTATACTAATGGCGCATCACTGGTGCGCCATTAGTATAGGCTACGGTGCGCCATTAGTATGCCTCCCAGGGCCATGTATACCCAGGTGCTTTGGCATACTAATGGCGCACGACCACGAGATGCGCCATTAGTAACCATGGCATACTAATGGCGCACTGACCAGTGATGCGCCATTAGTATGCTTTGTCATACTAATGGCGCACTGTCATGTGATGCACCATTAGTATGAATATTAGGGTTTTTTTTTATTTGTTATTTTCTGTTTTTTGCACAGGTTACAAGATGTATAATTTGACAAAATATAGACAGCACACATCAACAACAGATTCATCGAATACAATAGAAGATTAGTCTTTGAATACAATTCATCATATTAGTCTCCGAATACAATTCATCATATTAGTCTCCGAATTGAAAAGACCGAACAAAGATAGAACATTATATTACAAGTCTCGAGACCGCGAGTAGCGAGTTTGTCTTCACATTACAAGTCGATATCGATCATCTAAACTACCATCACATAGAAGAGAGCTGCGGTCATCACGATGAGCATCATCACGATGAAACTCGTCTTCATCCGGTTCCTCCAACGCCTCCCCCTCTCCGCTAGATAGCGGGCGTATCTAGATTCGCCTCGGCCCTAGTGGTGTACCCTTTGTAACTGTTACCGCTGAATCGGTGAACCTGTCTCCGACACTCCTCCCAGTTATCGTGACTCCGGAACCTTACCCTTGTACACGACATACGTCGGCATCGCTATGCACTAGCCAAATGAAACGTTAGTACCAATTCACAGACAATACATAAGCAATATATAAGTATGCAACAGAACGATCGGAAGAGAAAAGCAAGACATTAATAGCATCGATTACATCTAAGTTGAACGACTCTCGAAACCAAAGAGACATACTACAAGTTCATTAAAGTTTAATTACAACATGAGCCAATCGATGTTTCAGAACTAGACAACTCGACTCAAGGGACCGGAGCGTGGATGAAGCCGCCGTCTATCGTGGGAGTCATGAAAGAATGGGCGTTGTCATCCTGCATTTGTAGCATTGTGTCGATGTCACTGTTGGACGGTTGATTTCTGAGGTAGAACTGCCCCGAGGTACGAAGGACATCTTGATGGATGATTTCCGCAAACTCCGACTGGATGCGAAAGAATTCTTGTCTGATGTCCGCGTCCTGGATTGCCGACACGCTCGCGGCCCAATCTTGGAGTTTACTTGGTAGCAGAAGTTGATGATGGTCCCGCACGATCGCCGCATGTGATGGATGGCGAGTAGGCACCCTTCTGACCGCCAGGCGGCTGCTTGACGCAGCAGAATGTCGTATTGTGGGAGAACACGTGCTTGCCGTATTTACGAATAGGCCTGGTGAAGGTGCCTCCAGATTTGGCGTAGCCGGGAGAACATCATCAAGAACCTTCTTGACATTTGTGTAGTCTACGTTCGACTGGCGGTCCGGGTCGAAATACGTGGCCATGGAATATTTGGGGCTTAGGAGGATGAGCGTGCAACGTGTGTCACTGCAGAAAACACGGAATGTTAAAAGAAAAACGATCGAAATGTAAGAATTCATATGTTACGGGCCGGTTGAGGGGAGGACTTACTCGGGAAAGTAAGGCACGAGGAAGTTATCCTTATCTTGGTTTGCCAGAATGACGCCTTCGAGGTAAGAACTCGCGACTTGCCGGTCCCAGCGCTGCCCAAGATCTTGGCACGCATGTAGAAGGGGTCGACTATCACGATGTCCGGGGTCTTGTTGCGAATGATCCGCATCTCCATACTCAGCGAAAATAGCCGAACGAAGGTGTAGTGCAGCGGATGAAGGTTCAACATAGCGTGGATGTCATCAAAACGCAGGACGATCGTAACGCCCGATGGAGTTATCCACAAAGCCCTTGCCCTCGGCACCTTGGCCGCGAAAACTGGGTATGCCACATCCTTCTCCCTGAGACGCCGCTTCTCCAAAGAAAGAACACTGTCATGCAGACTCCGCATAGCACCGGTTGCAGCATTGAGCATATTTGTCGGTAGCATCGCCCTACCCGCCACATGCACCCTCCTTGAGATATCCTGCGGTGAAGGTGGCCCGTCCTGAGCACGGATCGTACTCGTGCGGCTGGCTCGCACCCTTCTTAGTCTTTCTTTTGCGTGCCTTCTTCTTCTCCTGTAATGGGACCGAGTTTTGCTCACAGACCGCCTTCTTGAGTGTGTTGGGGCTGATAATATTTCGCACCTCGCCTATCTGAGGCTCGGTGAAGTCGGCAGCTGGAGGCGTCTCCTGAGAGCTGAACGCCAGATGGCGCCTGTTGCAACTTGGCTTCTCCGTGGTACGAGCTAGATCGCACACGTCTTTTGTTGGGTTTGGTTCTTGAGAAGGAGGCCCCATGAAGTCGCCATCGCACCCATGATCGGCAAAGTACTGATCGACGCTGCCAAATGTATCATAGTCGCCGTCGTCGCTCGTTCGATCTTGTGCCATATGCATGTTTGGATCCAGTGGCATAGGGATGTCCGCACCGCTGGCGGCGGTCTTGCCATGGGGCCGACTTGGCGCCGCACGACCGGGCGGTGTTGTCTTTGGGGTGGTGTCCCCGCCCCAAACGAATCTGGCTCTTCGCCAAAGCAGGGGCCAGCTCAAGCATGCGCCGAGGGTCATCACGTCATCATCGCCGGCCCGATGGGTCGATTCGAGGTAACAACTCGTCGCAGCCTGGCAGCACCGAACCAGTTGAACCCTAAACAAGTTGGGTGGCATCCGGTACCGTGGAACAAGGGTTGCCGGTTGAACTATTTTGCCCTTGGCGACATCGACCAACTCGTTGTTCACGAAGTGGAGGAGAGTGCACGGAACGTTGGCGGCGCCCTGCGAAAACATGTAGGGCGTCAGGGATGCCCGGTCAAAGGCAAGGAGATGAAGTCCTCGGCCGAGAGAGGCTTAATTAGTTACCGTGATGATGGCATCGAGCTCGGCTAATGTAGAGGCACCGCCAACGGCGGGCGTGCAGTTGACGGAGGGGCCGCTTGCTGCAGAGGTGCCGGCCGGCGTACACCCGGGTGCATTAAGCTCCCGTGCCGGCGTCGGAGACACCAATGCCGCCTCCGCCGGAGGCACCAATGGCCCCGCCATCGCATTATGCGAGTTGCTAGCCGTGAAGCTAGGAATCGGGGGCGGCCCCTGTTGGCCGCCCGCAATCCACGCACTCAACCCCGAGATCAAGGTAGGCACAATGGCGGTGATCGTCGCTCCTAGTCATTGTTCCACTTGCTCTTGGACAATCTCCGGAATCCGCGCCACCTGTGCCTTGAGTTCTTGAACCTCTCGCGCCTGGCTTTCCGAGCTGGTCTTTTTCTCCTTCCGCACACTGGTATAGTATGACCCCCATTTTGTCGACAAGCCTTTGCCGGCCACACGACCAGCTGACGTCGGCTTACTGATCTTATCCTTGTTCTTCATTACATTCAACCCCCTATTTAGAGTGGTGTCCCAAGGGTTGCTCTGAGTCGACCCCGCGCTACTGCTTTCAGTCGCCTGCGGAAGGAATGTGAACCATTTAGAAATTTGGCTTCATTAATTAGAATGCAACCATATGGAGCTAATTACGCGGGGGTGTATTCCTTACCAGAACAAGCTCAAGCGCCCTGGTCTTCGGATCCGTGGTAAGCTCCTTTGTTTTCGGGTCCTTCTTGTACCGGGCCCTGACAAAGTTCCTGGTCTGCTTGTCACCGTATTTATCAAAGAGGGGCGGTAGGCCTTGCTCGCACGGTCCGCCTCCTCCTTGTCCCATATAGGCTCCGCCACTCAGAACCGCCGGGACCGAGTGTGTGTTCCCCTATGTTCAGCTCCCGCATTTGTTTCCCCCACTCACTTGATTGGGAGTTTGCGGTGCTCGAGCAATTGATCTTGAAGTCGTTGTAGTCATCTTCGGTGATCGAAGGATTTTTCTCCTTGATCTTCTCATAACTCTCACCTTTCTCGATCATTCTCTTCACATTGCTTTTCCAAGTAGACAGGGCCTTGCTCATCTTCGTGAGGGCAGCATTGTTCACTTTATTCCCTTTGAGGCTTGTGTTTTCAAAGCAGCCGGAACTTGTATCGCTCGTGCAGCTTCGAAGAGGAGGTTGCGCAAATTCCTCGGTCAGATGCCTCACGCTCGGTGTTGATCGAGACGGTGCTCGGAGAATGCACCGAGCTGAAGCGAGTACCCTTGACTATTCGTTCGGGCGCGTTGGATTCCGCCGAGTCCACTTCATAACTTCCTCCTTGAGGGTGCGAGCACGGTCGGCGCCGGTCCTTCCGTTGCCTCTTCTGTTGGCTGCCATCTATCGCGCCCGCCATCATCGATGGTGGCATCAGTGTGGTCATCCTCGGCGGCACCATCGGTGGTCTCGGGATCGGTGGGAAGGCGGCGCCTCATACAAGTGAGGTTGTTCCTCCATCTCCGGGACAGCTCCTGAATGCCTTGCCGCCAACCCCGGCCTCATCGTTGTGGGCCATGTTTCTCTCTAAATAGAAACAAAGCTTGGTCAAAAGTTGGTTATTGTCAACGAACAAGATCATGGTCTCATCATTTAGGGTTTGTCGACACCGATGCATCCTAAAATCTAAGCTTTTATCATTGAGGGTTTTTCGACGCCGAGGCACCCTAAAAGCCTAAGCTTTCATCATTTCGGTTTTATCGACACCGAGGCACCCTAAAAGCCATGCATTAGTCACAAGTATGCCGGGCACTTGATCCTACTTAATTAACTACTACGATACCTCGCCCATGCATTAGTCACAAGTACCCCATATGTCCTATTTTTAGCAAAGTCATGCTAAAATTCACGAAAAATTTCAGCATGACCTTTGCTGAAAATAGGACATATGGAGTACCAATTTGCCGGAACGGAAGTTAATCGACATTCCGCAAACTCAAGGGCCTCTCGGGTACCTGCAAAATCATCACGACACGATGGTCGGAGAAAAAACCCAGCAAACTAGCACCACAATGTGCCTCTACTTTCATATGGATGAAAAGGCCACAATGTGCCTCTACTAGCACCACAATCTTAGTTAACTTCTGGGGACATCAGAAAGTTAACATCCGCCTGATTATTATGAGGACTTCACTGCCACTGTTTACTCAAACTTAAGTTAGTAATTAGAAATATAAAATAGGATAACCCAGTGACAGGACTGTTGGTTGATGTCACAAAAAGGTTGCTAATCTCAACATGTTCTACAGTTGTTAAAATTATCTTACTGTATTTAGAACAAACTAACACCACAGAGTCTACCAATTCAGGTAGAAGCCATCATTCATTACAAATTTGAATATATGATATTCCAGAAAATAATATGTCTACAAAATGAGATACATTCCGTTTGAACTACCAAAACTGTAACCAACGTTATTACCTAATTATGAAAAAAGTGCAGTACATATAAATTATTTCATCACTGAGAGGAGATAATCAAAAGTTTCCAAGCAATATGATTAAGAAAATGGGATTTAGGCATCCAAATGCCACAAAAGACCAAATCACATTTTTAAACCAAGTTACACAAAGAAAATGCACCTAAGCACCAAGAGGAACTGTTACAAATCCATAAGGTATATCCAAGTCACTGCTACTCATATTCAAAAAACCTAAATCCAATATAACCAGAAAGATTGTAAAACATTATATCTCCCTGCTGACACGAACTGAAAGCGTAACAAAAATACCATCTTCTTTTGTTGATGCGTTGGTGTTTTAGAGTAGAGGTAAGAAAACCGGAGACCATATATGTAGTTTCTAACATATGCAAGCTTACTTAAAAATTGGAGAGCCATGTCGTTTCTACTGGACCTAAATATAGCTAGCTGCTGGTGTTGAACAATAAACAGCCACACCACACACTAAGACAAGTAACTGAAATGACTCTCTTTGTATTGTAGTAGAAGAAGAAACAAGAGAGAGATGCAAGATAGTAGTATATATAGGTGAGTCAACCTATTATTCTAGGCAGCTTTCTTGCTAGTGATTCGGTGTCGTCGCAACTGGATCCCTCCCACTCGACCTGCGATCTTCTACAAGGAAAAAGTAGCAGCTCAGTCAACCACCATATAATTATACAAGGAAAAAATGCTACTTGGCACAAGTGTAAACGAGAAGCTTGAGGTAGCAGCAGATTGAAGTGATAAAGTGCAAAGGAGAAGCTTGAGCTAGTAAACAATTTCTGAATGTTATAAAGTGGGGAAAGTAAAATAAAATTCATGACTAGTCATGGCACTAGAAAAGAGATGAGATTTCACAAAACCAGAGCCAAGCATGAACTCTGTGCAGACTCCTGTGTTTGTGTGCTACTCTGATGGTGGTCTGGACAGTGGCATGTCATTCAGATCCAGTATGTGATGACACTTGGATCCTTGCTTGTGTGGACGACTTTGACTTCTAATTGCAGGCATGAAGGACTGTTGTCTAATCTTGCCGCTCAGCTGCTCGACCAAATGTGCAGGCGCCTCCAAGACTGGTGTGCCGTCCAAACGACAGTTTAAACAGTGGTTTGCCATTTTGCCATTTTGCCATTTTCCAAACAGCACTGGGAAACAGACATACTCCAACAGTTGATTGCGTGGTGGTGTTTAGGGATGGAATGCACAAAAATTGCAGGTGGCTCGGCCTACCAGAACCATTGAAACATAGTGAAACCCACCCTGACATCGGTCAGTTCCGTGCACAGCACAGACACGTACGCACGCTGCTATGCTAGGGTCCTAGCGCCAACGAGGACACCAAGCAGATAAAATCACCAATGGTTGTCGCAGTTTAGTTTGATTGCTGGTTGGCAGTGCTTTTGCATTATACTATATTCCTAACATTTCATAATACATTGCATGTTAGTTTCTGTTCAAAAACCAAACCTTGTAAATTTGGACCAGGTTGAACCTTGTACAGGCAGAGCTGCTTGTGCCACGGCCAGCAAATCAAAGGTTGATGGCGTCTGATGCGTGCACCTGCGTGAGCAAAGGAAGCCAAAGCGCATGAGAAAATCAAAGGGAAGGGAATGGAAGGGAAGGGAAGGGAAGAGAAGAGCAAATCGAGGATTACCTTGACGAGCAGCGGCGTCCCGAGCGAGAAGAAGCGCTGGTGTCTCCCCGCGGCCGGCGACCGATGTGCAGAGGTGGTTGTTCGGGACGGTGCGACGGCGGCGAGGCTTTCTGGGCTCTGGGGGAGAGGAGAGGGCGAGGGAGGGAGAGGGCGAGGGCAAGGGAAGGCAGGGAGAGGGTGAGGGAGAGGGAAGGAGAGGAGAGGGCGAGGGAGGGAGAGGGCGAGGGCGAGGAGAGGGCGGAGAGGCAGGGCGTGTTGGGGAACGTAGTAATTTCAAAAAATTTCCTACGATCACGCAAGATCATCGTGATGGCATAGCAACGAGAGGGAGAGGTCCGTCCCACGCACTCGTGAGACCGTGAAGCGGAAGCGTTATAACAACGCGGTTGATGTAGTCGTACGTCTTCACGATCCGACCGATCCAAGTACCGAACGTACGGCACCTCCGTGTTCAGCACACGTTCAGCTCGATGACGATCCCCGGACTCCGATCCAGCAAAGTGTCGGGGATGAGTTTCGTCAGCACGACGGCGTGGTGACGATGTTGATGCTCCACCGACGCAGAGCTTCGCCTAAGCTCCGCGACGATATGACTTCTCCGGCGCAGGGCTTCGCCTAAGCTCCGCGACGATATGACCGAAGTGGAATATGGTGGAAGGGGCACCGACACGCTAAGGAAAGATCCGTAGATCAACTTGTGTGTCTTGGGGTGCCCCCTGCCCCGTATATAAAGGAGACAAGGGGAGGTGGCCGGCCCTATAGGAGGCGCACCAAGGAGGAGTCCTACTCCCACCGGGAGTAGGACTCCCCCTTCCTAGTTGGACTAGGATTGGAGGAGGAGAAGGGGGAAGGGGCGCCGCCCCCCCCTTTCCTTGTCCTATTCGGACTAGAGGGGAGGGGCGCAGCCCACCTTGGGCTGCCCTTCCTCTTCTCCTATGGCCCATTAAGGCCCATTGACCTCCCGGGGGGTTCCGGTAAACTCCCGGTACTCCGGTAAAATCCCGATTTCACCCGGAACACTTCCGATGTCCAAATGTAGGCTTCCAATATATCAATCTTTATGTCTCGACCATTTCGAGACTCTTCGTCATGTCCGTGATCACATCCGGGACTCCGAACAACCTTCGGTGCATCAATACTTATAAACTCATTATGAACTGTCATCGAAACGTTAAGCGTGCGGACCCTACGGGTTCGAGAACTATGTAGACATGACCTAGAACCATTCTCGGTCAATAACCAATAGCGGAACCTGGATGCCCATATTGGTTCCTACATATTCTACGAAGATCTTTATCGGTCAAACCGCACAACGACATACGTTGTTCCCTTTGTCATCGGTATGTTACTTACCCGAGATTCGATCGTCGGTATCCAATACCTAGTTCAATCTCGCTACAGTAAGTCTCTTTACTCGTTCCGTAATACATCATCTCACAACTAACTCATTAATTGTAATGCTTGCAAGGCTTAAGTGATGTGCATTACCGAGAAGGCCTGGAGATACCTCTCCGACAATCGGAGTGACAAAACCTAATCTCGAAATACGCCAACCCAACAAGTACCTTTGGAGACACCTGTAGTACTCCTTTATAATCACCCAGTTACGTTGTGGACGCTTTGGTAGTACCCAAAGTGTTCCTCCGGTAAACGGGAGTTGCATAATCTCATAGTTATAGGAACATGTATGAGTCATGAAGAAAGCATTAACATACTAAACGATCAACTGTTAAGCTAACGGAATGGGTCAAGTCAATCAGATCATTCAACTAATGATGTGACCTTGTTAATCAAATAACAACTCCTTGTTCATGGTTAGGAAACATAACCATCTTTGATTAACAAGCTAGTCTAGTAGAGGCATACTAGTGACATACTGTTTGTCTATATATTCACACATGTATTATGTTTCCGGTTAATACAATTCTAGCATGAATAATAAACATTTATCATGATATAAGGAAATAAATAATAACTTTTATTATTGCCTCTAGGGCATATTTCCTTCAGGGCGGCGGCGGTGGAGCGGGCGCGGGCGGACGGCGTCGGGTTAGGTTTGGGCGGACGGCTGGGCTCGAGGGGGAGGAAGGGAGAGGGAGGCGGCGGCGCGCGTGGGCGGCTCTTGGCAGTGGGTCAGGGCAGCGGCGGCGGCGGGGTGGAGGAGGAGAGGAACTGGCGAGGGGAGAGGAAGGGGGATCGGGCGAAGGGGAGAGGGAAGGGGATGGGGCACAATACTAATGGCGCACCACCCTCGGTCCATAAGTACATCCATACTAATGGCGCACCTCACCGTGGTGCGCCATTAGTATTTTTTTTTGATTTCTGCTCGAGCCAACAGGTTATCTACCACCAGAACTGATCCACATCAAGTCCCCTCTACTAGCTCGACTGGTCGGCAGCCAGTTCTCACACCAGGAGGTCCTGGGTTCGACTCCCAGGCTCCACAAATTTTTTTTAGCATTTAAAAAGTTGTTTGATACTTATTTGTGTTTAAATATGTTCAAACTTGTTTAAATCATATGTTTGATACTTATTTGTGTTTAAATATGTTCAAACTTGTTTAAATCATAACAGTAATATTTTTTTTATAAGACAGTAATAATTTTTTTTTAAAATATCATCTCTGCACATCGAGGGTGGTTGAGTAGGGGAATCGAGGGTGCGGGGGTCGGCGGCGGTTGAGTAGGGAATCGAGGTGCGGGGGTCGAGGCGGCGGCCGGTGGATCGGGGGTGCTCGGCGAGGAGGAGGACCGGATCTGGCGAGGTGGGATAGCGATCGAGATGGAGGGGATCGAGATCGAGTGTCCATGAAATTTAAAATATTCATGATAGTTCAAAAGTACCCATGAAATACAATCGAGAAATGAAGGCTACGATTTAAATACAATCGATCTTAGCTAGCTATCTGTTCACAATCTTCTTGCCCTTCTTTTTCGTAAATGGAGTTCTTCTGTGGAACGGACGTCCTTTAGGTAGGGTGGTCCTGCTTCTTCTTGTGGTGTATGCTGCTACTTCATCACCGTCGTCATGTTCGATCCTCGGGTCGCCGTACTTGTCGAAGTCTTGCTCATTGGCTACTCCATCCATTCCGATGATCTTCCTTTTGCCTCTCCTCACGACAACACGACTGAGCTTTGGTGGGTCGGTAATGAAGAAGCATTGGTCCACTTGGGAAGCCAGTACCCATGGCTCATTTTTCAGCGGTGACGCTTATACCATGGGTCTTGGATTTGGCTTCGGTATAACCATGGTGGTGAAATACCGGTCTTCTTTTATGACGTTCTTGGCCCATCGACATGGAACATTGGGACCTTCTCTCCGCGTAGCTCAGCTCCCAGATCTCCTCGATCCTTCAGTAGTATCTGTCCTTGTCGTTACCGTGTAGGATTCCATCGTTACCCGGAGTTCGATAACCATCGCTCTTCATGTCCTTGGCCTCGTGTAGAATGTGTAGTCGCTGATATCGTGATGCGCCTCATAGGTCATCAGGTTGTGCTCGGCGCCTGTGACAAGGCGAATATGAGTTGTTCTTCCGCGGAAGAATCCTCATGTAAAGGGTACGACAGAAGCTTCTGCTTGAACCAACGCGTGAAACATGAGTTTTGCTCTTTGAGTATATCTCCGTCCGTCTTCGCGCTGGCCTCGGTCATTGTACGCCTTCTTAATAAAGGTTTTGTGCTCTACCACCCAAGGATCGACCACGTCCATGTGTTGTAGCGCGACTAGGTTTGCTCTTTCAAAGTCGGCGAGTCGACCCTCGAAGTCGACATGCATTTCGCGGCGACCCTCACGGTGACCCCATCCAGCGAGCCTGCCGAGGTGCCTGTTGACGGTAGACCAACGGGGTTCTCGATGCCTAGATAATTCGTGCAGTAGGAGATGCACTCTTCGGTCAGAAAGCCCCTGGCTATGCTTCCCTCTGGACGTGACATGTTGCGAACGTATCCTTTGATGACACCATTCATCCTTTCGAACGGCATCATGCTGTGCAGGAACGTCGGCCCGAGTTGGATGATATCCTCCACTATATGGACCAGCAGATGCACCATAACGTCAAGAATGCGGGCGGAAGTACATCTCAAGCTCGCATAGTATCACCACGATCTCTTCCTCGTAGCCTTCGAGTTGCCTCACGCCAATCGACTTCCGAGAGATGAAGTCGAAGAAGTTGCATAGGCCAAATAGCGTTTCACGGACGTGCGCGTCCATGATCCCACGGATTGCAACTGGAAGTATCTGCGTCATCAGCACGTGACAGTCATGAGACTTCATCCCGCTGAACTTCTGCTTCGCTGGGTCTAGGTATCTGCTTATCTTCCCCGCGTAACCGTAAGGAAGTTTTACTCCTAGGAGGCAGGTGAAAAACTACTCGATCTCCTCCTGACTTAGAGTGAAGCACGCTGGAGGGTAGTCATTTCCGGTCTTCTTGGGCTTTTTGCCTTTGCGACGACTTTCTGTGTCCTGCTTCGCCTCATCTTCATCATCATCATCATCATCATTAGCGTGAAGCTCCTGCCTGATGCCCATTGATTTCAAGTCTGCCCTTGCTTTCGGCCCATCTTTGGTCCTCTCTGGCATGTTGAGCAGGGTACCAAGCAGACTCTCGCACACGTTCTTCGTGATATGCATGACATCAAGGCTGTGAGGCACACGGTGGATCTTCCAGTACGGCAAGTCCCAGAAAACAGACCTCGTTTTCCATACCTTCAGCAGCGGCTCTGGCGCCTTTCGCTTCTTTCCCGGCTCTGGCGCCTTTTGCTTCTTTCCCGGCAGTGGGCAGTCTTTCCAATTTTTCAACAGCTTGTCTATTTCCTCGCCGCTCCTCGTACAGGCGCGCTGGGTTCGGTTTCACCATCGAACAGATCTTTGCGTTTCCTCCACGGGTCATCGTCGCGAAGCCACCTTCATGTCCCATGAACACGGTTTTCAAGACCCGGATCTCTATCTAGCTGGCGATACGTTGTGTCATCCATGCACCTTACGCATCCGTAAAATCCGTGGACTACCTGCCCCGAGATATCCGTAATCGAGATAGTCGTGAGCAGTGCGGCTCTCATAGAGAAATATTCTTTCTCTGCGGCGTCCCCACGATTGGCTGGCGTTTTCCACAGCGTGTCAAGCTCCTCTTTCAGCAGCCCCAGATACAGATTGATGTCGTTCCCTGGTTGTTTCGCCCTTCAATTAGCATACTCATGTGAATGTACTTCCTCTTCATGCACAACTAGGGGGGGAGGTTGTACATCCACACAAACACAGGCCAGGTGCTATGTGTGCTTCTCTGGCTGCCAAACGGATTGACTCCATCGGTGCTCGCGCCCAGACGATGTTCCTTGGATCGCTCCCAAATTCCGAGTCTTGAAGTTCAACGCTTGCCACCGCTCGCATCCTTAGGGTGACTCAGCATCTTGTCTTTTTATCTATCTCGGATCATTTGCGCCATCTTCTCGCTTCTTCTCCTCCCTATCCGTGTGCCAACGCAGGAGCTTTGCTACCTTAGGGTCCGCGAAATAGCGCTGCAGACGAGGAGTGATCGGAAAGTACCACACCACTCTTCGAGGAGCTTTCTTCCTCTTCTTGTATCGAGTGACGCCGCACACGGACATATGGTAGACTCCGCGTGCTCGTCCCGATAAATGATGCAATTGTTCATGCACACATGGTATTTCACGTCGCGGTAAACCGAGAGGACACACGATTTTCTTCGCCTCCAAACTGGTCGGGCACTTGTTCCCTTGGGAAGACGTTCGTGCGAATGACATGTTCTCGTCGAAGCATCGCCGGTCATTTTGTGTTTTACCTTCATCTCCGAGCCATGAGCGTTACTTTCAGCGGGTATCCTCGGCCTGCATCCTTCATACAATGGAGTAACCGCGTCTAACTCAAGTTGATCCATCTTGGCTTTCTCTCGGCGGCAGCTCTGGCGTTATCCGTCCGCTTGAGAAGCAGCTCTTGAATATGAGGGTCCTGCACCCAGCCCATCGATGGTCCAGCGTCGTCGCTCCGCCGCATCAGCATCTTCATGATCATGCCCGTCGCCTGCTCCGCATCTTCCTCATCATCATGTCCTGCATCTTCTACATGATGATCGTGTACAGCATCACCGTCGTGATCATCTCCGGGGATTCTTCGTCTTCTCGCCCGCCCGAGCCGCGGTGGTTGTCTTGCTGCCCTTCCTCATTTCTTGCCCGCCCCCATGGACGACTTCGTAGTCATCTTCATCACCTTGCCACCGATAGCCATCCATGAAACCACGCAAGAGCAGGTGGTCCCGCACCTGCCGAATCCGGGTCCGCAATAAGGCTCTTCAGCTTGCATCTTCGACACGGACATCTTATCTCCGCCTCGTTCTTTTGAAGCATCTCGCCTTCGGACCTCAAAACCTATTCACGATGCCTTCGGTCATCGTGCGGACTATGGTCGCCATGGGTAGAGCAAAACGATATTTTAGAACCAAACAAAAATTTGGCATGACTTTCCCTAAAAATAGGACCAAAAGAATGCTTAATGCCAAAATTCTCGCTAAACGGAAATGAATCAACATTCCGCAAAATATTGGCAACTATCGCATTTCAAATACCGTACACCTCCAAACACAAACACATATGCAACACCACAAACATATGCAACACCACGAACATACATAGATCTAGCTAGGACGTAAAAAGTGCATGTGCACATTGTTGTAGGGAGAACAACATAAATATAGCTTCCCTCCTTACTTACCTATTAAAACAAGGTAATTTAACCACTTAATTTGAATGAATCTACGGTGGAAATGAGGTGAAAAAGAGGAGGCACCCGAGACAAGGAGGAGGTGGAGAGAATGAAGTGGGGAGAAAGTGAGTGTGGGTAGGAGAGGCTGTCCAAAATATCTTGTTACAACTACTAATGGCGCACTTAAGAAGGATGCGCCATTAGTATGTTTGGACAGGCGCACTAGTTCAAAAAAAAATTCTATACTAATGGCGCACCCACTGCCTGGTGCGCCATTAGTAGTTACAACTACTAATGGCGCACTTAAGAAGGATGCGCCATTAGTATGTTTGGACAGGCGCACTAGTTCAAAAATAATAATTTTCTATACTAATGGCGCACCCACTGCCTGGTGCGCCATTAGTAGTTACAACTACTAATGGCGCACTTAAGAAGGATGCGCCATTAGTATGTTTGGACAGGCGCACAAGTTCAAAAAATAATAATTTTCTATACTAATGGCGCACCGACTGCCTGGTGCGCCATTAGTAGTTACAACTACTAATGGCGCACTTAAGAAGGATGCGCCATTAGTATGTTTGGACAGGCGCACTAGTTCAAAAAAAAATTGATACTAATGGCGCACCCTTTGCATGGTGCGCCATTAGTAGTTTCAACTCTAATGGCGCATCAGAAGGTGGTGTGCCATTAGTATATACTAATGGCGCACCAACTTTCTGGTGCGCCATTAGTGTCAATCCCATCTATAGCCCTTTTTCTAGTAGTGCCTGGCGCTACTTGTATACAAAGGATGCTCTTGCTGCTCTCACCGTCGACAAACGATCAACTCCCAACGGATGCACCACCAATACTCCATGCTCACCAAAACCTTGCCCGCTTCAGATCCACCACACAGTAACCAGGTGCTCCGAACAGCAGACTTGACTGGAAGGAAATGCTTCCAACAAAGTAATGACGCCAAAGGTGCCATCATTGCACACGGTTTTCACCGGGAGACAAGAACATGGAGTAGGGAGAAGTGCCGGACCCCCTCGATAGCACCTCCAACAAGGGAAATCACACCCGAAGGCTTCATTTGCCATCAGCTCAAACCAGAGTCAGAGCATGACTTTCGGTAGGGAACCGAGCACATATGCAATGACGACGTCTCCAAACACACCACTACCAAACCGGAGCAGCAGGTGCCACTTGCTGCATGGCACAAAACTAGCCGGAGCACCACCGGCGATGCAAGCCCAGAGCATCCGAAGGCACTGCCCAGACCACCATCCCGACAGGGAGCCACCACGCAGTCCGCTTGGAATCAGTCGCCCGCCGAGCCACCTCCGGGCCTCCGGCCGCCATAGCGTGAGATCTGACCGGTAGGACCCGTCAGATCTGGCCTCTCAAGCCAGAGCTGCCAGTCAGGGGAGCGCGCGTCCCCCAGCATCACCCACAACGACGACGCGCGCGTCTGCACCGCCCCAGGGTATCCCCGCTGCAGTGACCGCGCCCAACCCCTCCGTTGCGCAGCCAAGGGCACGCGCGCATCAGGCGCTGGACGGGCGCGCGGCCATGCACCTCCACCACGCCGACATGGGTGCGAATCGCGCGGATCCGGACGCGCGGACCACCACTAGTAGAAAAGGGGCCAATGGTCCAGGCCGGTCCAGCCCATTAGTCCCGGTTCAATCCAGAACCGGGACCAATGGGGGCATTGGACCCGGTTCGTGAGCCCCGGGGGCCAGCCGGGCCACGTGGGCCATTGGTCCCGGTTCGTCTGGACCTATTGGTCCCGGTTGGTGGGACGAACCGGGACCAATGGCCCTCGCTCCTGGCCCACCACCATTGGTCCCAGTTGGTGGCTTGAACCGGGACCAAAGGCTGCCCATTAGTCCCGTTCATGCCACCAACCGGGACTAAAGGGTTGGTCCTCGTTATGCCGAGTTTAGTCCCACCTCGCCAACCAAGGGGAATCGACCGGTTTATAAGCCCTCCCTCTCGCCATGTTGAGCTCTTCTCAAAATGAAAATGGATGCCCTTATATGAGATTTAACCTAAATTCATACTGAATTTCTCTGAAGTTAGTAGAAATTTATTATGAATTTAGGTTGAATTTCTCTATAAGCGCATCTATGCTCATTTCTGAGTAGTTTTTATATAGTTTTTTTCTTTTCTGCTATATTTATTTTTTTCTTTTTATTTCTGAGTTGTAATAAGTCATTAAAATACGCATCTATGCTCATTTTTAGTAAAGTTAATCACAACTATTTTTTCTTCTATTTATTTTTGAATTGTAATAAGTCATTAAAATAAGCATCTATGCTCATTTTTAGTAAAGTTAATCACAACTATTTTTTCTTCTATTTATTTCTGAATAGTTTTATATACTTTTTTTCTTTTTGCTATATTTTTTTTTTCTTTTTATTTCTGAGTTGTAATAAGTCATTAAAAATAAGCATCTATGCTCATTTTTAGTAAAGCTAATCATAACTATTTTTTCTTCTATTTATTTCTGAGTAGTTTTTATATAGTTTCTTTTCTTTTCTGCTATATTTATTTTTTTTCTATTTATTTCTGAGTTGTAATAAGTCATTAAAAATAAAAAAGATTTTAGTAAAGTTAATCACAACTATTTTTTCTTCTATTTATTTCTGACTAGTTTTTTATATAGTTTTTTCGGCACCTTCCCACCATGCGGTAATTTACCGTATGCTAATGGGACGAACCACGTTGACTAGATACCACGTGGTAAACCAATCAGGCCAACACCATGTGATGCAATCACACCTATGGGCAAGGCCGAACCCCGCCCTTAGGGCGGATATCATACAGCTGCCGGAGTAGCGAGTCGCGCATGCCTATCAAAATTTCGATATGACAGCCAACTATCTGGACACAAACTGAGGAGTCTGCGCTACCCAACGGTATAACGGCTGGGTTTACCAGGGTCCGATCAGGGGCTTCACAGTACGGCAATAAAGTCCGACCACCTTCTCGGTCGCTCGGCACCCCGAACTTATATCGGCTAAGGTAGCGCAGGGAGAACTACTGCGATTGTGTCCCGGATCCGCTTCACGGGCCCGAAGTAACTGCTCGGAATTGGCTCCGCCGGACACAGCCGGACAACCAAGTCCTTCATGGCTAGTTCGGCCACCTGGTGCAGTCCAGCCGCCTATTTATTTCTGAGTAGTTTTTTATATGATTTTTTTTCTGCTATATTTATTTTTTCTATTTGTTTCTGTGTGGTAATAAGTCATTAAAAATAAAAAGAGGCGCAATGCTAGTTAATTCGCTTCAAGCTGTTCGGAATAGTGTAAACTGCACTGCACATAGCCCCGTGCAGTCTACCCTATGCCTCAAGGCTTGAAGCCAACCAACGTGCGGGTGAGCATTGAGCCTCTTCTTCATCGTCTCTGCACTCAGGGCTTATAAACAGCTGCGAGTGCCTCTCGCTTGGCGAGGTGGGACTAAAAAAACAACTGCATAAAATAAATAAGTAAAGAAAAAAAGTGCCTCCTACTGGGCCCCCACGGCTTGGATACGACTAGAAACCCACCATGGGCAAGGATTCAGGCCCGCAGGTGGCCCAGTAGGACCATCAGGCAAAGCAGTAGTAAGTAGGCTCGTAAGCCTGCAGTGGAGAGGAGCTCGAGAGGGGAGCGGCAGTGGGGCTTATAAACCACTGCGCGCCCCTCTCAGCTAGCGAGGTGGGACTAAACTTTCGTGCCGCACCGTGCCAGCCTGCAGCCATTGGTCGGTTCAGTGGCTCCAACCGGACCAATGCTCAACTTAGTCCCGGTTGGTGGCACCAACCGACCAAAGGCCTCTTTCCACCAACCGGGACTAACGGTGCATTGGTCCCGCTTGGAGCCACGAACCGGGACCAAAGACTTTGCTATATAAGGAAAATTTCAGAACCACATCCCCACTTCGATCTCTCCTCCTCCTCGATCTCCCGACGCCACAGTAGCCATCGCCCGCCCGCCCGCCCGACCCGTCGCCGCCCTCTCCCTGCCGCCTCGACGCGCCGCCTGCCCGCCGCCCCCCGCCGCTGTCGCCGCCGCCTTGTCGCACCTACTCGTCGCCGTCGCCGTCGACCTCGCCGTGAGCAACTTAGATGTGTAGTAATTTAGATATGTAGTTCATAGTATGTTAATTTAGATTGTATAATTAATTTGCTCATACTGTGTTAGATTTTTTTTCTGTTAATATATTTTTATGGTGTAATTAATTTGTTCATATTGTGTTAGATTTTTTTCTGTTAATAGATTTTTTTGGTGTAATTAATTTGTTCATATTGTGTTAGATTTTTTCTGTTAATAGATTTTTTGGTGTAATTAATTTGTTCATATTGTGTTAGATTTTTTTCTGTTAATAGATTTTTTGGTGTAATTAATTTGTTCATATTGTGTTAGATTTTCTTTTCTGTTAATAGATTTTTTGGTGTAATTAATTTGTTCATATTGTGTTAGATTTTTTTCTGTTAATAGATGTTTTTTCTATTAATTTGTTCATAGTATGTTTGGTGATATTTAGATTGTGTTAGTAAGTACTATAATTGAACTAGCTAGTTAGAAAAATATAATTACTATTTTATTTAGATTTTTTTGGTAATATAAGTAGTTTGTAGTAAGTTCTACTTTATTTATTTATAGTAAGTGCTACTTTATTTATTTATAGTAAGTACTACTTTATTTATTTATAGTAAATGCTTAGTATAGTAGTTGAACTAGATAGTTGATTTAATTAATAAAACTACTTTATTTAACTATATATAGAAGTAGTTCCCGAATCGACGTTGGCGATGCCTATCCCGCATCTTCGTCATCGTCGACTCGGCGGTGGAGGCTTGCTTGATCAGGGCCATGTTCGGGACTGGGCTCCGCCGGGCTGGTATTGGGAGGTGCTACCTTCCGGGGACGAGGTTGGTGAGGAGGCAGCCCGTTGTTGACCCGATTCTTGTTTGGTGGCGGTCGCAGGGCAGTGACGGTGCCGAGGCTTCCGGACACCGCGGAGGTGGTACGTCACCGTGTCAGCGAGGAGGACGAGCACGTCGTCGCTACATGGTTGCATTGGAGGCAGGTTCGACAATACCGACAGATTCTCCGTGGATCTCACCGAGCTATGATCCTGTGATGGTTCCTTATCTTTGGGTGTCCACCGCCCGCGTCGATACCCGTCGGGCGCTACAGTTCTAGTTGTATTAGTGATGCTATATTAGTGATAATATTCGACGATGTATGAACACCAAGAGATGATGTACTTTTTCTTATAATTATTGAATGCATGCTAATTTGAATACTACTTTATTTTATGATTTGGTTTTGCTTATTTTATGATTTAGTTTTGCTTATTGAATGCTCATATTGGATAAGTTCTCCTTCATTTGAATTATGAACATAGGCCGGAAATGTCGTACTCGGACGACGAAAACCGCCCGGGGGAGTGCGACTTGTGCCACGACGATCGAGGTATCTGCGACAGGTTCATTGAGCTGGACGAAGATCGGCGCTTCAGCATTAAGCTCGATGAGACCTTCGATGTTCATACGGTACGCAACGACGACAATAGTTTTTTTCGTAATTAATCATGACTTCAACTATTTTAATCATGACAATATTTTTCATCTTTTCCAATTCGACTAGCTTATCCCATGCTTTGCAAGACGCTATGTCTTGGAGAGGATGGGTTTTGAAGACCATGAAAGTTTCGAAACCAAAAAATTATCCTAAGTACCCATCATGGTGTGGATTTTCAAGTAAAGTTGTACAATGCTCAGAGTGTAACCCATTTTGGTTGCGAAAATTGGGAAGCACTTTGCAAGATGTATGGTCTTGATGAGGGTATGCTTGTCACCATGGATCTTGGTGATCCTACAATCGAGCAAGAGAGACCTTCGATTTGGGTCCTTGTGGATACACCTCCAATTCTTCCCTCATGTGAGCTTAACATAGTTATTAAGTAATTTATATTGTTTATTTCAAAATAGGTGACAACTTATTTTCATTGACAGCTTATTTTGATTGTTTAAAGAATGTGCGGAAGATGGTAGACAAAACCCACTACACCGATGGCTCCGAATTAACTTATAAGGAGAAAAATCATCTGATCGCATTTTGTACTGATCTTGAGAATTACAATGTCTACAATCGAACTCCTCAATATTATGGTCAATACGTGTCACTAGTGCACGTGTTGAACTACGGTAACTACCATGGAGATACCCTGGTAAGATTTTTTACTATTACAACATCCGTGCATCTTTTTGCATACTTCTAAAACTAGTACATCATTGCTAACTACGAAGTTATTACTATGTTTTTCAACAGAGAATCCCAGAGGATTGTGTGCCTCATTTGATGTATGAGAATGGCAGCCTTCATGTTTTGAACATATATCCAGGTCATCCTACGAATCTCAACTGTCCATACCGGATTTCTAAAAAAAGTGAAGACATGACAATCAAAGAATGGAAAAAATGTATGGACGGTCGTAAGGAGCTTCTTGGAAGCAAAAGGAAGCGAAGCGCAAGAATTGGAGACAGGATGATCTCCATTCTTCATAATGGAGAGTCAGGGTCTATATTGTTTTATGCTATTTTACCTTAAGGGTGTTTAGGTCCTACCTGATACTGATGATCATGTGCTAAGAACAATTATGTAGGGTTGGGTTCGATGACTATGAGGATGATGATCGTATGACTTAGTATTAATAACGAGTAGAAGTTGTATGATGATGCATGATTAGTAGGACTTGTTATTATATATGATGATGTATGATGCGAGCATGCATGAGCATGTTATATCAGCGGGTGAAATGAACATAGCAGCAGCGTTGATAAACCAAGGACGAAGATATAAGAGAGGACACTTCTCTCTATTAGCTAGCTAATAACAACCTAAGAATAACCCCCAAAACCCCTAAAGCCGCCACTTTTCTAAAAAAACATGGACTTTTGGTCCCGGTTGGTGCCACCAATCGGGACCAAAGGCCCCCCTGACTGGGCTCGGCGGACCGGCCATGTGGAGGCACATCTGTCCCGGTTCGTGTTTGAACCGGGACTAATGGGTGGAGGTATTTGTAACGACTCATTAGTCCCGGTTCATGAACCGGGACTAAAGGCCCTTACGAACCGGGACTAATAGGTGTTTTTCTACTAGTGCACAGATCCCAAGCTCCAGCAAGCGCCCGCGGATCTCCATCGATGTGACGTGAAGCTGCCTCTCTTGACGCACCGTAGTGGAAAGGGATAGCGAACCGCCGCCGCCTTCCTCGGGGCCGGCCCAGACTTTTGCCGGTGGGCGTCCTCTGGCGGCGGCGAGACGGGTGGGGAGGGGGGCGGGGATGGTATCGGCGCTAGGGTCGGGACTCCTCATCATTAGTTGTGGAGCTGCTTCTTTTCTTTTCCTCCCATCAAAGGCTTCTAGAAGCACGTTCAAACATGTGAAGGGCTACCTGAGTACTTTCCGTATTGACATCTTTCCTTTCCAGCGAATCCTCATGATAGCAATGAACCAAACACGCAATGCATCTCGTTGAACTGTCAATGCGCCGCGTAACGCACGCACACCTGCTTTCGCGTCCAAGCGCATAAATACAAGCGTACGCATACAGCATGCGTTATAGTCAAATACACACGCATCACAGCAGCAAAACACCACCTACTCAACAGAAAAATCATGGCCTCTGCCGCGCTCTTCTTCGTCTTCCTCGCCCTGGCCACCATGCAGTCGCAGACCGCCTCGTCCAAGAAGGAGACGCACCTCAAGGTGTACTGGCACGACGTGGTGAGCGGACCGGACCCGACGTCGGTGCCGGTGGCGCAGGCGGCGACGACCAACACCTCCAAGACAGCCTTCGGCATGGTGGTGGTCATCGACGACCCGCTCACCGAGGGCCCCGGCCTCAACTCGTCCAGGCTCATGGGCCGCGCCCAGGGCACCTACATCGCCGCCGGCAAGGACCAGCTCGCGCTGCTCATGAACATGAACTTCGTCTTCACCGCTGGCAAGTACAACGGCAGCAGCGTCGCCATTATGGGTCGCAACGCTGTGTTCACAAAGGTACGTGAGATGGCTGTCATCGGCGGTACAGGCGTTTTCAGGTGGGCCCGCGGGTACGCGCAGGCCAGGACGCACACCTTGGACCTCAAGACCGGCGACGCCACTGTCGAGTACAACATATTCATCAGGCACTAGTCTCGGCCGTTGTCAAATTTTACCCAGAGTTAAATACCATGAATAAGATGTTGGTATGCTCAAGCGATAATATGTGTTGCTTTTGGAAAACCTTTTTTTGATGTATGTTGCTGCTTATCTGTTACAAGTCGTTTATCCGCGTGGACTCTCTTTGCCGTTTTATTTTCTTCTTCGTAATAAAATGTTGTCCTGTGCATACTTGATAACTCTACTTGGTCTTAATATTGTATCATTGTAGAGGCCCATGTTAGAATGTATTGTATGTATGTACGGTGTAAGTATAAACCGTATATACACTAGTAGGATTAGCATTGTGTTTCTGTTGTAATCCTCTCGGTAGTTAGATGGTTAGATCGATCCTTATCTCATATATCGCTTTTTCATGACGATCAGTCCATAACCCCAATTACCGAATCCTTGTAATCCAACTCATCTCTATATAAACACGCAATGCATGCGTCCCTGCTGGTGTGCTAGCCCCACAGCCAGAGAGGAAGGAGATGGCACGCAAGGTTGCTGACAAGGAGAGCAAGCCCACTGACGTTCCAAACCCGTCGTATGAGATCGCCAAGGTCCAGGACTCCCAGTTTCTGAGTTTTCTTTTCAATTCCATCTCACCTCCTATGATGGTTCAGATCACCCACTGCACCTCGGTATGGAGCAAAATGGACTACATACTGAGCAAAATGACTGAACCTACATTCTAAAATATGTCTATATACATCTGTATGTAGTCCACATTGAAATCTCTAAAAGACTTATATTTATGTACGGAGGAAGGTACCCTTAAAGAAGAAATACAATGAAATAAACACTAAAATATCAAAAGGAAATGAAGTTCTATAAAGAAGAATAAATTTGTGGCATTGGTATTACCCATTAAGAAAAAGAAAATATAAAACAAACAATGTCCAAATTTACACACAATTTACATGGAAATTATGATTTTTATAATATGCCAGAACAAGCATATAACATTGAATTTTCACAAAAAGGAAGTTTCCTAAGAAGGAATGTATTAATGGCAATGTTATTACTATTAAGAAAATAAAATAAAATGTCACACACGCTAAAAAACTAAAATATTGAAGTTTTTCTAAGAATGAATTAGTGGCTTTGGCATTACATTTTAAGAAGAAAGGAAATTAAGTAGAAACTAAAAATCATAATAATGAAGTTTTCTAAGAAAGAAAGAAAATGAAACAAAATCAAAATAATGAAATCTTTCTAAGAAATAATGAAACACACACTAAAACAAAATCATAATAATGAAATTTTCTGAGAAAAATTAATTAGTGGTATTCAGATTACCCTTTAAGAAAAAATAAAATATTAAACATATAATGAAAAAGTTGCACACAATTTTCATAAAATTGCACTTTTAATAATATGCAAGAATAATCACATAATAGTGATTTTTTCAAAAAAATCCAAAAAGGAATTAATTAGTGGCATTGTAATTACCCTTAAAGAATAAATTAAATATAAACAAATTAAATAGTAAAAATAGTGAAATTTTCTAATAAAAAGTTAGTGGCATTAGTATTACCCTTTAAGAAGAAACAAAATAAAAAATTTAATACAGAAAACGATTAAATTTGCACACAATATTCAAGAAAATCCGCTTTTCTGAAATATGCATCAGTAAACATATTATAGTGGAATATTAGCAAAAACAATTCCTAAGAAGGAATGAATTAGTGGCATTGGTTTTACCCTTGAAGGAGAAAGAAAATAAAGTAATAACTAAAATTTCAAAATATGGAACAAGGAATTAGTAGCAATATTATTACCTTTAAAGAAGAAAGATAACAAAAATTGAAAAGGCCTTGCACACAACATCGCTCTAAGATTGCATTTTTTAGTATACAAACAACAATTATATGGTAGTGTAATTTTCGCACATAGTATAGTATTTATGTGTATACATTTGCACTCACCCAAAATAAAAAAATACCCACAAAAGAAAAATGAAAACCAACTAACAAAGAAAAAGAAAGCAAAACACATAAAAACAGAAAAATGGGGAAAACATATAAATAAACAAGGCGATGAAGAGGAGGGTTGGATCTCACAGTTACTAGGCTTCGGCCCAGTAGCAAATCTACTGACCCAAATATGGGGTCAGTCAAAAAAGGAAAACCAGGCCAGCACAACAAGTAACACAGGACCGAAGAAAACGCAGCACGAATCTAAGAGGAAAATCAATGGCTAATAAATTGACCGACCCGAATTCAAAATTCAGGCAACTTACAAGTAGCTAAACTCGATTGATGAAGATAGATAGATAGAGAGAGAGAGAGAGAGAGAGAGAGAGAGAGAGAGAGAGAGAGAGAGAGAGAAAGAAAGAAAAAAGATGGTCCAGGATGGGCAACGTCTTCCGTGGCGGAATGACCAGGCACATCCATGAGCCTTCATATCCTTCCTACATTTGGTCCAATCTGAAGGTTCCCAGACAGGCCGGACATTTGAGAAGATTTAAGGAGGCTGGTTGTAGATGCTCTTACTCCCTTTGATCCAAAATAAGTGGCTTTGTTTTTTGGGGAATCTATTACAAGTTTTCGGTCATGTAGACTCTGTTTTTTTTTCTTTAGTCTTTTTTTGGGAAAATTTCTTTAATTATTTGTACTTTTTTTTGGGAAAATTTCTGAAAATTTCTTTAATTATTGTTATCACCTTGATATTAATATAATACTGTCACAATTCCCATGCATTGCAACGAAACTAAAACATGAGGAGTAAGGTCTTGGCTTAAAAGCATTCTTCAAGTGTTGGTCTAACATGAACGTAGTAGTGTACTTGTTAATTTTTTTAGGTCCCACATGTAAGTAAAGTACATTTGTTTGTTTATGTCTCTTCGAAAGTTGCTGGTCTCACAAGGTGTATTTTTTTGATTCATAAAGGTTGTTGGTCTCACAAGGTGTGAATTCACCACCAATTTCAAACTTTTTCAAAAATTATATCCTTATTGTGGCTTTGATTTGCATGTAAACAGACGTTGGGAGATATGCATTTGTCCAACAAGTATTTTCGGACGGGGGGTTACTTTCGAAAAATATTTAGAACCTGCATTTTACTCTTAATTGAAATATAACCCACCCCACCTCTCCCTTGATCCGGCTGCATTAGCGCCGTGATCGGACCAAGAAGTCACCACGCCCGACAGGGAAGGCCACGCCAATGCCATGGTAGGCATGGCCGCGCCTGACGCAACCGAGATGAGCAGCGGGTGGCCTGCCTTCAAGAGCAGGGCGAGGGCGGCAAGTTTGGAGGGAAGAGAAGGGCAAGGAGGCAGGAGCGCGGGGCTGGGCAAGGAGCTCCACGAGGACGACACAAGGAATCCTAGCTCGCGAGATGTTAATCGGCAGAGGAGATGCTCGCACAAGGAGAGAGAATATAGAGAAACGTTCTCTTTGCGGGAGGAGATTAGAAAACAAACCGATGGGAAGGAAGAAAACCGGTGAGAGGTGTGGCAAAAATTAAGAGATGAGGCAAAAAAAACAATACGAAAATAAACCGTGAAGGTGAAGCTACCAAATCCTCTTTTAGGGGTAGAGATTAACAATTAAAAAATAAAAATTTGTAGAGAAATACTTTTAACTTTGTAAGAACAAAAGAAGAAACAATTTTGAAATATAAAGACTCATTTCCTGTTTAATAAAATAAAAACAATTGTGTTAGGTCTCAGTCAACCGAGAATTGATTACAATACCATGTTTGTTCAATCTTGCATGGAGATCCGTGCAAAAATTTCTTTTTATCTTTTTATATACTAGTATGTCATTCGACTATGACTTAGTTAAATCTCATTCGATCGAGACTTGGCCACATCCAAATAAAAACAAAGACCTATGCGCCTAGTTCTTTGAAACTTTCTACTGAAAATGACGCCGAAAGATTTCTACCCCGGTGTGCCCTGCATCGCCGTCACCGACGACGTCTGCCTCAGGTGCTGGTCGTCCTTAGTTTCCTTCCTGGCACGGCACGAGCAGCAACAGCCTGGCCTGCGGTGCCCGTAAGTTGGTGTTGCCGGAGCAGAGCTTCTCGAGTTCGCCGCGCACCCGCCCGGCGGCACGCCGGCCTCTTCAGCTCCCACGCTCCATCTGGCCAGGTGCAGCGGCGTGAGCTGCGCATGCCTTGGGAAGGCGAGGCCGCGTTGGCGCCCTAACCCATCCTTGGGCTCACAGCTGCAGCGCGGCCGTGGGTATACCCGGTTTCCCCGGCGGCGGGCGGCAACCGAGCGCGGGTGGTGGTTCGCCCAGCAACGGCGGCCTCGATTCGAGAAGGGCAGCAGCTTAGTGTTGGGCCAGGAGGGGATTGGGTATGGGGATAGGGATCCTCTGACGTTGGCGATTCCAAGTCAGAGGGACGTCCTTTGCTTGGCACCGTCCATCAACCATCAGACGGCAGCTCTCTGATTCGCTCAGATCGGCACCAAAACGAGCGGCCCATGCGGCGCACTACGAAGCGAGGGAGGCAGGCGAGGGGGAAAAGGGCGCGAGGAGACAAGAAAAGGCGCGAAGAGTACGCAGACGGCGCCATCCGACGAAAAAGAGATCGCCGGAGCCTGGAGGTGGACGCCCTGCTCTGCTCGTCAATATCACGTAAGTCCTAATACTCTGCTCCTCTCACGCCATCTTTCACATGAATAAAAACACTACAACTGAACTTTCACCATCAGGTTGCTTTGGAACTCGATCAAGTTTCCGTTTTTCTCATGGAAGAATCAGCTTGTTGAACTTGATCAAACATCTTTTCTGTCATGGAGGAAGCAACCGAGATGCAGGAGGTCGGGGAAGTGGCAGGTGGTGGTGGTGCACAAGTTGCAAATGATAGAGTTTATAGGGATAATGCAGAGGTGCCTGAAGGTTACAAGACCAACCTTAGCTTCACTCAGTTGCTGATGGTATAATCTTGCCCATGTAGTTTAAAAATCTAGAATGATCCAACTAGAGATTGCAAAATCTTGCTCATACGGTATTCTTATTTATTTAATTTCAGGGGCCAATTACAGATGATCTTTTCACTGGGTCATGGTGAAGTACTGTTGTTTTTGGGCAAATGAATGAGAGGGCATTGGTCTGCAAGTTCAATTCTGGGCAACACTTGACATTGAGTTCAGTCCAACTTCAGTTCTAGACAACATTTTGCCATTCGCTTCAGTCTAATTATGCACATGTACAAGTCAAACTTCTGTACAAGTAGAAATTAAAATGCTCAATCTCCAGCCATATCTCCCAGAGATATGTTTTGGCATCTATTTTGCTCAATCTCAGTCACTTTTTATGATAATTGTACATTCAGCAGCCAAATCAAGCATTGACTTGTTGGTCTTTGTAGTCCTGGAACCGCTCAACTCCACTCTCAAATGAAATATTCAGCCAAATCAAACTCAACAGCCAAACAAACCTTCAGTCAAACTATTCACTGAACTCCAATCTCAAATGACATTGCAAACTGAATTTAAATTCAGTCACACTATTCATTACACATTACTTTTGATTTAAATCAATTACAATCTCAAATTGGCATTTGGCTTTGTCTCTGCTGCCATTGCTTCCTCTGCTGGTTCTATCCAACTAAAACTGAAGTAGCAGGGAACTTCCAACAGAAGTCCAGAGCCTGAGTAGCCAACGGCGTTGGATTCGTGGCCTAGAAAGCTCGACGGCGCGACGATGCTTGCTCCGGCGAGTCGCGGAGCAGTGGCTTGCTCCGCCCCCTCCACAGCTAGGCGCGTCGCGGCCGGACGGAGTTCTTGTAGATCGACGGCGGCGGGCTTCGTGACCTCGATAGATCGACGACGGCGATGTAGCTTGCTCCGCGGCTCTGGGGCGTGGCTAGGAGGCGTCGCGCCCTGAAGGAGCAGCGGCTGCTCTTCCCCGCCGGCCTGCGTCGCGCCTTGAAGGAGCAGCGGCTGCTCTTCCCCGTCGCGCCTGAAGGTGAGCGAGGCGACAGCGACCGGCCGAACAGCTTTTTTTTTTTCTGCAGTGACGCACGAGCGAGGAGTTCTGGGCGTACTGGGCCGTATGGGCTGCTTGTTTTCGTGTCCATGCAAGTGAAAGTAGCGCTGGTAGCGAGTGTCGTTGGATATAGATCAACGGCGCTGGGTGTACAACGTCCCTCGGCAGTAGTTTCTTCCAAGTCAGAGGATCTCGTTCCGGGGATAGATGCAGATGCAGACCCGAAACTCCTAAGGTAGCGGCTCCTCTCTGTGCTTTACTCCCCACATCTGTTCAGTTATCACTGTTATTCCAGTCATCTACTCAGTTATGATTCTATTTTATTTGCATCTAAAGAAGCATAAATATGTAGCACACGAATTGGGGAAGTCTCAGTCTCTCAGATAGTCCGCAACATCAAAGACAACATCCTGGTGACTCATCCTTGCTGTATTTCGTAGTTCTTTCACATGAATCCTGTTAGATTATTTCTGAACACTGCTTTGGGCACTGAAGCACCTGCACCCCTTTGCTAATGTATGATAGTATGAATTGAAATCTTAGAATAAGTTTTAAAGATTATCTTCTTCCGAACAGAGTTGCCACCAACACCTTCGTTGTCATTTAGCTTTTTTTTCAACCAAATGACTGATTTAAAAACGACCAGTTTGTGGCAAGGAGCAGGCTAGGCTAATGCCAACGTCTGCAGCCACAAGTAGAGGAATTTTCCGTTGCCCTACACCGGGAATTCCATACATTTTCCACAATGATTAAGACTTCCTGGACTATTTAAGTTGCACAATTTGTGGCCTTAGAAAACAAGTCAGCATCTTTAACTTGGAACGCCAGTCCTCTTGCTCTTAGCCATGGTTCCTTCTCCTATTTGGTTGGGAATTAGGCCATCAGGGTGGCTAGAGCATCCACATTGTTAGCAGAGAACTCTTACGAAATGGAGAAGCCAAGCAACTGCATCTGCATGCCTTCGCCGTCTTTCTTCGCAGTAATACTTCTGCACTTGATCAAGGTCATGTCTTCAGGACGTAAGTTCGTGCACGCATCAGATACTCTTCTTCCAGGCCAATCTCTGCGTGGTAACCAGACCTTACTCTCAAAATCTAGTGCCTTTGAGCTGGGTTTCAATTGCCCAGATCCTCCATGTTATTTGGATTCTAGATTTGGCATATGGTATGTCAACTCATCAACTTGTAGCCCTCTTCTAGTTTGGGAGCCTGATGCAGTCTCTCCTATTTTACCTGTCTCCTCATCATTTGGACTCTCAGGAGCTGGCTACCTATATTTAACAAATGATGGTAGCTTCCTGATTTGGTCCTCACTTGATACGGGGAATATGTCTACTTCTACACTCGCAGTACTACTTGACAACGGAAATCTCGTAATCAAAGACAAACTGAATATTTCTTTGGTGGTCTGGCTGAGCTTTGACAACCCAGTAGGTAGACTGCTTCCTGGAGGATGGCTGGGATATAATAGGATCACAGACAGGAACGTCTCCCTTATTTCCAGTGCTTCTCATGGTTTTGATTCGAAGCGTTCTATTCTGGAGATAAATGCAAAGCAAAATAGAGGGTTTATAGTCCGGCTTATTACTAACACGTATGACAACCACTCCCATGGAAGTTATTCAGACGCTTTTCCCAACTGGATGGGCATTGGCGAAGATGGAGACTCTTTTTTGCTGCTCAGTGATGCACATCTGTAGATGCTGCTAAACTAGGGGACTGTGGCTCTCCGGATAGTAGATGCGGCCCTGGTTTATACTGTGGCACTGACAACATTTGTGTAGTGCCATACTATGGCACCCAGTCATATTGTATGAGAGGAGCTGCTCCACGTTGTTTCTTTAGTGTTTCCATTAAACAAGACGTTTATTTTCATTCAATAGATGAAGTACTCTACGTATTTCCAAGAAGTCCTTTGCAAATGGAAGCCACACGTAGCAGAGAGTGCGAAGATATTTGTTTAAGTAACTGTTCCTGTACTGCATATGCTTACCTCCAAAGTTGTGACAAAGTCTTCTGATCAACGGAGCTACAGTTTGTATGTAAATATGGCTAAGCAAGAAAATTCGAAACCCCATTCCAATTCCCGGATTGAAATTATTGTTCTACCAGTGATAGGTGTCCTGACCCTCATGCTTGTTAGTCTGGTGCTTTGGTGGAGAAGCAAAAGAAAGTTATTCATAAAAAGACACGTGAACTCCAGTACTGGCCTTATGATCTTCTCAAATGTGCAGATAAAAAATGCCACAAGAAATTTCTCTGAAAAACTTGGAGAAGGAGGTTTCGGCTGTGTTTTCAAAGGGACAGTGCGAGGAACCTCTATGGTGGCTGTCAAAAAGCTGAAGGACCTTGGACAAGGGGAGAAGCAATTCCGAACGGAAGTGAGGACCATTGGAATGGTTCAACACATCAATCTTGTCCGTTTAATTGGGTACTGTACTGAGGGAAGTAAAAGGTCGCTAGTATATGAGTACATGGAGAATGCATCTTTGAACTCTCATCTTTTTTCAAAGCATTCTGTAAAATTAATCTGGGAGATCCGTTACCGCATAGCACTTGGAGCAGCAAGAGGCTTGGCTTATCTGCATGAAGGATGCAAGGATTGCATCATACACTGCGACATGAAGCCGGACAACATACTCCTTGATGTGGATTTCTGTCCTAAAATTGTAGACTTGGTATGGCTAAACTTCTTGGCCGAGATTTCAGTAGGGCACTGACGACAATGCGGGGGACCATTGGATATCTTGCACCGGAGTGGATCTCAGGTCTTCCAATCACACGTAAGTCGGATGTTTACAGCTATGGAATGATGCTTCTTGAAATCATATCAGGGCAAAGGAATTCAGAGAAAATTAAGGAGGGGAAATTTACCTACTTTCCCATCTTTGCCGCACTGAAGGTGAATGAGGGGGACATTATGTGCCTGTTGGATAGTAGGCTGGAGGGCGACTCAGACATGGAGCAGCTGGACAGAGCTTGCAGAGTGGCATGCTGGTGTATTCAAGATGCAGAGGATCACAGGCCGACAATGGGGCAAGTTGTTTACATGCTAGATGGTGTTCTCGATGTCGAAATACCTCCTGTTCCGAAGTCACTGTAGAATTTTGTGGGCATGGAGGATTCTACTTACAATACAGACTTGTACATCCTCTGAAATAGTAAAGCCCTCTTCCATCCAGTTTATTAAAATGTATGGCAATAGTTAAGTGTAGAGAGTTTGTGTCTATTGTATTTTCCAAAATGCATTTCTCCCTCATTTATCTGATGTTCTGAATGTCTGAACTGCAATTCATAGTCCTGATGTATACTTGTAACATCATGCAGTCTTAAGGAAAAACCTTCACTTCTTTCTCTGGTTGTGCAAGGCTTGTCCATTCATGTTCCGAACTATCAGAACTGAGGGCAGACTCTAGTATTTGCGGATACTATATCATTCCTTTTGTTTGAAGCAGTGTCTTTCATGGTTTACCGTATTAGTACAAATGTTTGCAGAATGGAAGGATCACAATTATGCTATTTGCACTGTGTGGGAATTGCTTGCTGTAGATACTTGAATACAGTCTCATCTATTGGAAGGCAAGTTTGATATTGGCAGCTCCAGTTATTTTAGCTCCAACATGGTATGTTGCTGCAGCCAAGAATCTAAGCTGAACATTTATTTTTGTCGAAACGTGCCATGATTCGGTAGTTGCCAACTTCTGAACCTATTTTACACAATTGTTTTTGTTGAAACGTGCCATGATTCAGCAGTTGCCAACTCTGAATCTGTTTATGCAGCATGCCGATGAGACGAGCATTTGATGCGTAACTAATTTACAATTGAAGTTGTTAATTTCGAACTTGGTTTATGTGAATGTTTCTCACGGATGACTACAAAACATGATTTGAGATGTGTTTATATATCACTTTATATAGTTTGTTCAAGCATGCTAGCCTGCTGCACATACAGATTTGCTGAAAGTTTCATTTCCAAGTATTATAGCCTGCTTTTTATGTATAAGCTATGGACAACAATGTTTTGTGTGATAACTTGCTAAAAAACATGTTATAGAAACAACACTTTTGTCAAACTCAACCCAACCACTGTATCTATGTTTCATTGTGGCAATTGCTAATGGAGCTCGAGTTCCATGAAGCCCTTAATTTGAAAAGTTCAAAAAAAGTCGCGTTTATAGATTTTAGAAAATTCTGAAAAACATACACAAATACATATGGATGTATACTAGTGTGAGCTACACAAAAATGGCAAAATCACGTATTTCTAGCACACGTGTATTATTTATTATAAAAGTACATGATTTTATTCTACAACTCACATAAAACTTATTTCATGGTGAAATTTCACACACATCTAGTATATATCTATGCTTATGTATTTATTGTCAGTTTTTTTTAACTTAAAAGGTTGATTTTCTTATTTTTGAAATTTTCAGGCTCCATGGAGCTTGAGAGCAAAAAGTTCATTCTCGTTTCTGAAGGAAATATGCCCTAGAGGCAATAATAAAGTTATTATTTATTTCCTTATACCATGATAAATGTTTATTATTCATGCTAGAATTGTATTAACCGGAAACATAATACATGTGTGAATACATAGACAAACAGATAGTCACTAGCATGCCTCTACAAGACTAGCCCATTAATCGAAGATGGTTAAGTTTCCTAACCATAGACATGTGTTGTCATTTGATTAATGGGATCACATCATTAGGAGAATGATGTGATTGACATGACCCATTCCGTTAGCTTAGCACTTGATCGCTTAGTATGTTGCTAATGCTTTCTTCATGACCCATACATGTTCCTGTAACTATGAGATTATGCAACTCCGCTTACGGAGGAACACTTTGGTACTACCAAACGTCACAACGAATCGGGTGATTATAAAGGAGTACTACAGGTGTCTCCAAAGGTACTTGTTGGGTTGGCGATTTCGAGATTAGGTTTTGTCACTCCGATTGTCGGAGAGGTATCTCTAGGCCTTCTCGGTGATACACATCACTTAAGCCTTGCAAGCATTACAACTAATGAGTTAGTTGTGAGATGATGTATTACGGAACGAGTAAAGAGACTTACCGTAACGAGATTGAAATAGGTATTGGATACCGACGATCGAATCTCGGGTAAGTAACATACCGACGACAAAGGAACAACGATGTCGTTATGCGGTTTGACCGATAAAGATCTTCAGAGAATATGTAGGAACCAATATGGGCATCCAGGTTCCGCTATTGGTTATTGACCGAGAATGGTTCTAGGTCATGTCTACATAGTTCTCGAACCCGTAGGGTCCGCACGCTAACGCTTCGATGATGCTTCATTATGAGTTTATAAGTATTGATGCACGAAGGTTGTTCGAGTCCCGGATGTGATCACGGACATGACGAGGAGTCTCGAAATGGTCGAGACATAAAGATTGATATATTGAAGCCTACATTTGGACATCGGAAGTGTTCCGAGTGAAATCGAATTTACGGAGTACCGGAGGTTACCGAACCCCCGGGAACTACATGGGCCATAGTGGGCCTTGGTGGAAAGGAGAAAGGGCCAGCCCTAGGTGGCGCGCCCCCTTCCCTAGTCCTATTAGGACTAGGAAAGGTGGGCCGCCCCTCTCTCTCTTTCTCCGGGAATCCTAATCCAACTAGGATTGAGGGGAATCCTACTCCCGGAGGAGTAGGACTCCTGGCGCCCCTCTCTGGCCGGCCAGCCCCTCCCCTTGGCTCCTTTATATACGGGGCAGGGGCACCCTAGAACACACAAGTTGATCTACGGATCGTTCCTTAGCCGTGTCGGTGCCCCTTCCACCATATTCCACTTCGGTCATATCGTCATAGAGCTTAGGCGAAGCCTGCGCCGGAGAAGTCATATCGTCGCGGAGCTTAGGCGAAGCCCTGCGTCGGTGGAGCATCAACATCGCCACCACGCCGTCGTCTTGACGGAACTCATCCCGACACTTTGCTGGATCGAGTCCGGGATCGCCATCGAGCTGAACGTGTGCGTAACTCGGAGGTGCCGTCGCTCGGTGCTTGGATCGGTCGGATCGTGAAGACGCACGACTACATCAACCGCGTTGTTATAACGCTTCGCTTTCGGTCTCACGAGGGTACGTGGACGGACATTCTCCCCTCTCGTTGCTATGCCATCACCATGATCTTGCGTGTTCGTAGGAAATTTTTGAAATTACTACGCTCCCCAACAAAGGCATCCGAGCCTGGTTTTATGCGTTGATGTCATATGCACGAGTAGAACACAAGTGAGTTGTGGGCGATATAAGTCATACTGCTTACCAGCATGTCATACTTTGGTTCAGCGGTATTGTGAGATGAAGCGCCCGACCGACATTACGCCAGACGCTTACGCGAGACTGGTTTCACCGCCCGAGCACTCGTTGCTTAAAGGTGACCGGCGGGTGTCTGTCTCTCTCACTTTAGTTGAACTGAGTGTGGCTACGCCCGGTCCTTGCGAAGGTTAAAACAGCACCAACTTGACAAACTATCGCTGTGGTTTTGATGCGTAGGTAAGAACGGTTCTTGCTCAGCCCGTAGCAGCCACGTAAAACTTGCAACAACAAAGTAGAGGACGTCTAACTTGTTTTTGCAGGGCATGATGTGATGTGATGTGGTCAAGACGTGATGCTATATTTTATTGTATGAGATGATCATGTTTTGTAACCGAGTTATCGGCAACTAGCAGGAGCCATATGGTTGTCGCTTATTGTATGAAATGCAACGCCATGTAATTGCTTTACTTTATCACTAAGCAGTAGCGATAGTCGAGAAGCAATAGTTGGCGAGACGACAACGATGCTACGATGGAGATCAAGGTGTCGCGCCGGTGACGATGGTGATCATGACGGTGCTTCAGCGATGGAGATCACAAGCACAAGATGATGATGACCATATCATATCACTTATATTGATTGCATGTGATGTTTATCCTTTATGCATCTTATCTTGCTTTGATTGACGGTAGCATTATAAGATGATCTCTCACTAAAATTATCAAGAAGTGTTCTCCTGAGTATGCACCGCTGCCAAAGTTCGAGTACCCGACACCACGTGATGATCGGGTGTGATAAGTTCTACGTCCATCTACAACGGGTGCAAAACAGTTGCGCACGCGAATACTCAGGTTAAACTTGACGAGCCTAGCATATAACAGATATGGCCTCGAACACGGAGACCGAAGGTCGAGCGTGAATCATATAGTAGATATGATCAACATAGTGATGTTCACCATTGAAACTACTCCATCTCACGTGATGATCGGACATGGTTTAGTTGATTTGGATCACGTGATCACTTAGATGACTAGAGAGATGTCTGTCTAAGTGGGAGTTCTTAAGTAATATGATTAATTAAACTTAAATTTATCATGAGCTTAGTACCTGATAGTATTTTGCTTGTCTATGTTTACTGTAGATAGATGGCTCGTGCTGTTGTTCCGTTGAATTTTAATGCGTTCCTTGAGAAAGCAAAGTTGAAAGATGATGGTAGCAATTACACGGACTGGGTCCGTAATTTGAGGATTATCCTCATTGCTGCACGTAAAAATTACGCCCCGAAGCACCGCTGGGTGACAGGCCTGCTGCAGGAGCTGAGCCGAAGTTGTGAACGTCTGCAAAGCAAAGCTGATGACTACTCAATAGTTCAGTGTGCCATGCTTTACGGCTTAGAACCGGTCTTCAACGACGTTTTGAACGTCATGGAGCATATGAGATGTTCCAGGAGTTGAAGTTAATATTTCAAGCAAATGCCCGGATTGAGAGATATGAAGTCTCCAATAAGTTCTATAGCTGCAAGATGGAGGAGAATAGTTCACAAGTGAGCACATACTCAAAATGTCCGGGTATAATAATCACTTAATTCAGCTGGGAGTTAATCTTCCGGATGATAGTGTCATTGACAAATTCTCCAATCACGCCACCAAGCTACAAGAGCTTCGTGATGAACTATAATATGCAAGGGATGACCAAAACAATTCCTGAGCTCTTCGCAATGCTAAAAGCATGGAGGTAGAAATCAAGAAAGAGCATCAAGTGTTGATGGTCAACAAGACCACTAGTTTCAAGAAAAAGGGCAAAGGAAAGAAGAAGGGAAACTTCAAAAAGAACAGCAAGAAAGTTGCTGATCAAGAGAAGAAACCCAAGTCTGGACCTAAACCTGAAACTGAGTGTTTTTACTGCAAGCAGACTGGACACTGGAAGCGGAACTGCCCCAAGTATTTGGCGGATAAAAAGGATGGCAAGGTGAACAAAGGTATATGTGATATACATGTTATTGATGTGTACCTTACTAGAGCTCGTAGTAGCACTTGGGTATTTGATACTGGTTCTGTTGCTAATATTTGCAACTCGAAACAGGGACTACGGAATAGACGAGCACTGGCAAAGGACGAGGTGACGATGCGCGTGGGAAATGGTTCCAAAGTCAATGTGATCGCGGTCGGCACGCTACCTCTACATCTACCTTCGGGATTAGTTTTAGACCTAAATAATTGTTATTTGGTGCCGCGTTGAGCATGAACATTATATCTGGATCTTGTTTGATGCGAGACGGTTATTCATTTAAATCAGAGAATAATGGTTGTTCTATTTATATGAGTAATATCTTTTATGGTCATGCACCCTTGAAGAATGGTCTATTCTTGTTGAATCTCGACAGTAGTGATACACATATTCATAATGTCGAAGCCAAAAGATGCAGAGTTGATAATGATAGTGCAACTTATTTGTGGCACTGCCGTTTAGGTCATATCGGGTAAACGCATGAAGAAACTCCATACAGATGGACTTTTGGAATCACTTGATTATGAATCACTTGGTACTTGCGAACCGTGCCTCATGGGCAAGATGACTAAAACACCGCTTCTCCGGTTGTATGGAGAGAGCAACAGATTTGTTGGAAATCATACATACAGATGTATGTGGTCCAATGAATGTTGAAGCTCGTGGCGGATATCGTTATTTTCTCACCTTCACAGATGATTTGAGTAGATATGGGTATATCTACTTAATGAAACACAAATCTGAAACATTTGAAAAGTTCAAAGAATTTCAGAGTGAAGTGGAAAATCATCGTAACAAGAAAATAAAGTTTCTACGATCTGATCGTGGAGGAGAATATTTGAGTTACGAGTTTGGTTTACATTTGAAACAATGTGGAATAGTTTCAGAACTCACGCCACCCGGAACACCACAGAGAAATGGTGTGTCCGAACGTCAGAATCGTACTTTACTAGATATGGTGCGATCTATGATGTCTATTTCGATTTACCGCTATCGCTTTGGGGTTATGCTTTAGAGACGGCCGATTCACGTTAAATAGGACACCGCCAAAATCCGCTGAGACGACGCCTTATGAACTGTGGTTTGGCAAGAAACCAAAGTTGTCGCTTTCTTAAAGTTTGGGGCTGTGATGCTTATGTAAAGAAACTTCAACCAGATAAGTTCGAACCCAAATCGGAAAATGTGTCTTCATAGGATACCCAAAGGAGACTGTTGGGTACACCTTCTATCACAGATCTGAAGGCAAGATTTTCGTTGCTAAATTCGGATCCTTTCTAGAGAAGGAGTTTCTCTCGAAAGAAGTGAGTGGGAGGAAAGTAGAACTTGATGAGATAACTGTATCTGCTCCCTTATTGGAAAATAGTTCATCACAAGAAATGGTTCCTGTGACAACTACACCAATTAGTGAGGAAACTAATGAAGATGATCATGAAGTTTCAGATCAAGTTACTACTGAACTTCGTAGGTCAACCAGAGTAAAATACGCACTAGAGTGGTACGGTAATCTTATTCTGGAAGTCATGTTACTTGACCATGGCGAACCTACAAACTATGAAGAAGCGATGGTGAGCCCAGATTCGCAAAATGGCTGGAAGCCATGAAATCTGAGATGGGATCCATGTATGAGAACAAAGTATGGACTTTGGTTGACTTGCCCGATGATCGGCAAGCCATTGAAAATAAATGGATCTTTAAGAAGAAGACTGACGCCGATGGTAATATAACTGTCTACAAAGCTCGACTTGTTGCGAAAGGTTTTCGACAAGTTCAAGGGGTTGACTACGATGAGACTTTCTCACCCGTAGCGATGCTTAAGTCTGTCCGAATCATGTTAGCAATTGCCGCATTTTATGATTATGAAATTTGGCAAATGGATGTAAAACTGCATTCTTGAATGGATTTCTAGAAGAAGAGTTGTATATGATGCAACCAGAAGGTTTTGTCGATCCAAAGGGTACTAACAAAGTGTGCAAGCTCCAGCGATCAATTTATGGTCCGGTGCAAGCCTCTCGAGTTGGAATAAACGCTTTGATAGTGTGATCAAAGCATATGGGTTTATACAGACTTTTGGAGAAGCCTGTATTTACAAAAAAGTGAGTGGGAGCTCTGTAGCATTTCTAATATTATATGTGGACGACATATTATTGATTGGAAATAATATAGAATTTCTGGATAGCATAAAAGGATACTTGAATAAAAGTTTTTCAATGAAAGACCTCGTGAAGCTGCTTACATATTGGGCATCAAGATCTATAGAGATAGATCAAGACGCTTAATTGGACTTTCACAAAGCACATACCTTGATAAAGTTTTGAAGAAGTTCAAAATGGATCAGGCAAAGAAAGGTTTTTTACCTGTATTACAAGGTGTAAGATTGAGTCGACTCAATGCCCGACCACAGCAGAAGATAAAGAGAAAATGAAAGATGTTCCTATGCTTCAGCCATAGGCTCTATCATGTATGCAATGCTGTGTACCAGACCGACGATGCTTAGCTGTAAGCTTGGCAGGAAGGTACCAAAGTAATCCAGAGTGGATCATCGACAGCGGTCAAGAACATCCTGAAATACCGAAAAGGACTAAGGATATGTTTCAGATATGGAGGTGATAAAGAGCTAGTCGTAAATGGTTACGCCGATGTAAGCTTTGACACTGATCCGGACGATTCTAAATCGCAAACCGGATACGTGTTTTTATTAAACGGTGGAGCTGTCGGTTGGTGCAGTTCTAAACAAAGCGCCGTGGCGGGATCTACATGTGAAGCGGAGTACATAGCTGCTTGAAGCAGCAAATGAAGGAGTCTGGATGAAAGAGTTCATTTCGATCTAGGTGTCATACCTAGTGCATCGGGACCGATGAAGATCTTCTGTGACAATATCGGTGCAATTGCCTTGGCAAAGGAATCCAGATTTCACAAGAGGACCAAGCATATCAAGAGACGCTTCAATTCCATTCGGGACCAAGTCCAAGTGGGAGACATAGAGATTTGCAAAATACATACTGATCTGAATGTTGCAGACCCGTTGACTAAGCCTCTTCCACGAGCAAAACATGATCAGCACCAAGACTCCATGGGTGTTAGAATCATTACTATGTAATCTAGATTATTGACTCTAGTGCAAGTGGGAGACTGAAGGAAATATGCCCTAGAGGCAATAATAAAGTTATTATTTATTTCCTTATACCATGATAAATGTTTATTATTCATGCTAGAATTGTATTAACCGGAAACATAATACATGTGTGAATACATAGACAAACAGATAGTCACTAGCATGCCTCTACAAGACTAGCCCATTAATCGAAGATGGTTAAGTTTCCTAACCATAGACATGTGTTGTCATTTGATTAATGGGATCACATCATTAGGAGAATGATGTGATTGACATGACCCATTCCGTTAGCTTAGCACTTGATCGTTTAGTATGTTGCTAATGCTTTCTTCATGACCCATACATGTTCCTGTAACTATGAGATTATGCAACTCCGCCACGGAGGAACACTTTGGTACTACCAAACGTCACAACGAATCGGGTGATTATAAAGGAGTACTACAGGTGTCTCCAAAGGTACTTGTTGGGTTGGCGATTTCGAGATTAGGTTTTGTCACTCCGATTGTCGGAGAGGTATCTCTAGGCCTTCTCGGTGATACACATCACTTAAGCCTTGCAAGCATTACAACTAATGAGTTAGTTGTGAGATGATGTATTACGGAACGAGTAAAGAGACTTACCGTAACGAGATTGAAATAGGTATTGGATACCGACGATCGAATCTCGGGTAAGTAACATACCGATGACAAAGGAACAACGATGTCGTTATGCGGTTTGACCGATAAAGATCTTCAGAGAATATGTAGGAACCAATATGGGCATCCAGGTTCCGCTATTGGTTATTGACCGAGAATGGTTCTAGGTCATGTCTACATAGTTCTCGAACCCGTAGGGTCCGCACGCTTAACGCTTCGATGACAGTTCATTATGAGTTTATAAGTATTGATTCACCAAGGTTGTTCGAGTCCCGGATGTGATCACGGACATGACGAGGAGTCTCGAAATGGTCGAGACATAAAGATTGATATATTGAAGCCTACATTTGGACATCGGAAGTGTTCCGAGTGAAATCGAAATTTACGAGTACCGGAGGTTACCGAACCCCCGGAACTACATGGGCCATAGTGGGCCTTGGTGGAAAGGAGAAAGGGCCAGCCCTAGGTGGCGCGCCCCTTCCCCCTAGTCCTATTAGGACTAGGAAAGGTGGGCCGCCCCTCTCTCTCTTTCTCCGGGAATCCTAATCCAACTAGGATTGAGGGGAATCCTACTCCCGGAGGAGTAGGACTCCTGGCGTGCCCCCTCTTGGCCGCCAGCCCCTCCCCTTGGCTCCTTTATATCACGGGGCAGGGGCACCCTAGAACACACAAGTTGATCTACGGATCGCTCCTTAGCCGTGTGCGGTGCCCCTTCCACCATATTCCACTTCGGTCATATCGTCAGAGAGCTTAGGCGAAGCCCCGCGCCGGAGAAGTCATATCGTCGCGGAGCTTAGGCGAAGCCCTGCGTCGGTGGAGCATCAACATCGCCACCACGCCGTCGTCGACGGAACTCATCCCGACACTTTGCTGGATCGAGTCCGGGATCGCCATCGAGCTGAACGTGTGCGTAACTCGGAGGTGCCGTGACGCTCGGTGCTTGGATCGGTCGGATCGTGAAGACGTCGACTACATCAACCGCGTTGTTATAACGCTTCCGCTTTCGGTCTACGAGGGTACGTGGACGGACACTCTCCCCTCTCGTTGTTATGCCATCACCATGATCTTGCGTGTTCGTAGGAATTTTTTTGAAATTACTACGTTCCCCAACAGTTTCATTGTCATCATATTTGCAATGGGACCCTTGTGTTTTATCAATAGTTTTAAATATCAGGTTATGTTAAATAGCAGCACCGTGCTCAAGCAGCTATAGCACGACTTATCCATTTTATAATTTTACCGGACAATTCTACATGAATACCATTTAGTGACACCCGGCTCGAACTGCTATAGCTCGGCTATAGCTGTCTATTTAAAACTTTGTTTATTACACTCAACTAGCAATCCACCCATATACTGCCTCCCTTTCGGTTTAAAGAGCTCATCTTAAAATTTCGGGTTTTGCATTTTATAAGACTTAATTTTCTTGCTCCCCATCACATGTTCAGATTTCAAGGTGCATTAAATAGTTGCATGCAAGGATTAAGAGAAATGCCATCAATGCATGTAAAAGTTCTTGGTTATTTATTGGTCACCCATGCATGCATTGTAATTAATGCATTGGTAAACTCAATTTCTTAAAAAAACAAGTGCATTAATTATGTGCTTTTGCACAAAAAATATTCCACCACTCACCATTCCCCTTTGTTAGTGAGATTTTTGAATTGAGCCCTATAAACCGGAACAGATGGAGTATAAGTTTCATACATGCATGAAACTTATAGCAACTCCAACTGGACTAGGCTAATTTAGCCCGTCATACGGGTTGGTCATACGCTCGCAGACACTTCCGGACAATGTTCTGCCATATTTGCTTTGAACCCTCATTTGTCCATCCACGCAGCCGTGTCCCTCAAATTGTCCGAACACATGCATATGATTGGTGTGGGGTTCGAGGGATAATGAGAAGAGAAAAAATAATGAAAGGGAAAAGGTGATCTGAAAGGAACTCTGTTGGACGTGGCGGACTGTTCGGATGCCTCATATCCTCCTCATATATGGGCAAAGTTTAATGGTTCGTAGATAGCACAGACATATGAGGACAATTTGAGGGGTCTTTTCGTTTGACTAATGTCCTGGCTATCCAGACTGTCCGCCCGGACATATGGAAACTGTGGGTCTGGTTGAATATGCTTTTATTTTTAAGACATGACATTACAATTTTTAGGGCATAGCTGCATGTGCACTGGCCTGATGGACGGCTTTTTTCGCATCTTCGCTAGGGATATATCTTTGCTCGTTGCGAGGAAGACGTCTGTCACGCCTTCGTTGCTTCCACAACGGGCCAGCCCAACAAGTGATTTTCCAGCTCACAGGATAAGTTTGTAATTCTTTTGCGCTTTTAGTTTTTGGTTTGGTGTGTTTTTCTTCAGTTTTCTTGTTTCTGTTCGCTTTTTTATTTTTGGTTCACTTTCTTCTGATTGTATTTTCTGTTTTTATTTTAGTTGCAGTTGTTTTTCCTTTTTCTTCTCTGCGGCATTTTCCTGGTTTTCTTCGGTATTCTTTTAGTTTTTCCCTCTACTTTTAATACATCTTGTATATTGTTTGTAGACATGTGTAACATATTTTTATACACATTAGAATTTTTCGAAATACATTTTTGAAACAATTACTTTGAGAAAATTCAAATAGACATTGAACTTCATTTCAATGTTACAGAACATTCTTTGAACTACCTGAACATTTTTTACATTGTAATAAAATCATTGGCCCTGATTTTTTTTTAAATGTGTGAACATTTTTGCAAAATGTAGTGAATATTTTTCTGATTGATATAAAACATTGTTTATAAACCACACCGACATAATTTATATTTGTGTACTTTTTTAAACTTCACAATATTTTGCATGGTACAAAAAAATTGTAGACAACACATTCATTGTTTTACATGGCAAATACATTTTTTGAATGGTACGGAAGTTCAGTTGTGCCAACATATTTGTACGTTAGATTAACATTTAAAATAAATAAATCATGAACATATTTTTAAACACATGGACTGGTTTTAATCGTCATGAACATTTTTAATGCTATCAAGTTCTTTTAAAGTTGCTAAGAATTTTATTACACTGCATGAGTATTTTTTAAGAAAGCGATTGCTGGGCTTTTTAAATTTAATAAAAATATGTTACCATTACAGATATATAAATGAAAGTAATAAAATAAAATAAAATGTGCGCTGGGGAGCTAGCGATCCTCCCACGCTAGGCTGGGCCAGTTAGGACGTCCTTAGGCGGGGCGTCCCAGTCCCTGCAACTTTGGGTGCGAACATGACTACTGGATTTTCTAAATTGGATTTGTATTTCAGCCCCACATGTATATCCTTTTTCATATTTTCACTTGCTACTTTTTCTCCCCTCAAAAAAAAAAAAAAAACTTGCTACTTTTTCTTTTCTATTATTATTCTGAAAACCAGTAAAAATTTGCAGCAGGGTGAGTTCGCAATTAACATATTACATGTTGTTGTTGAGGGCTAACTTATTTAGAAATGTCAATTACTACAGATACTAGAAGAACGCCCGTGCGTTGCAACGGGGCCACGTTAACTTAAAGAGTTCAATATTACGACATTGGCGACCTTTTTTACCATCAAATCCTCACACGCACACACTCCCTCCCTCTTCCTCACTCTCTCTCCCCCTCTCCCTCTCTCTAACACACACATATCCATCTTATTGGGTACGGGACCATAATCCATCTATTTCACACACACACGCTAGTGCATAACAATATGGATTATGTGTATTATATTTGCCACCAGAACTGAGGGAATTAATTTCATGTAAATCGGCCAGCCACAGCTCCAAAAATACGCGGAGGAGGTGGCCCGGTCAGCGTCGGCGCTGTCCCGCAAGGGCCACGGGCCCGCTTCAAGTGCACGCAATGCACGCCTTCACAAATATTACAACCAGATGTGAGAAATCACATACTAACACGATGTTGCAATCAATTTGTAATTAAAGAAGCCAAAAGTCTTTTTTCTTAAACCAGAATTCCTTCTGTTGGAGTTTAAACAAACCCCACAATAGCCCTACTTAACACCTAATTAAGCAGATGCATGACTTATGAAGCGGATAAGAAATCATGTTAACTTGGAACTAAAATTCCAACAAAAGAGTGAGGAATAAACCTTTTTATCATTGCTCTGAAGTCTGAACTGTTGGGGAACGTAGTAATTTCAAAATTTTCCTACGCACACACAAGATCATGGTGATGCATAGCAACGAGAGGAGGAGTGTATCTTCATACCCTTGAAGATCGCCAAGCGGAAGCGTTTATCAACGCGTTGATGTAGTCGACGCCTTCACGATCCGACCGATCCAAGTACCGAACGCACGGCACCTCCGAGTTCTGCACACGTTCAGCTCGATGACGTCCTCGCCTTCTCGATCCAGCAAGACGGACGAAGTAGTAGATAAGTTCCTGCAGCACGACAGCGTGGTGACGGTGTTGGTGAAGAACAATCTCCGCAGGGCTTCGCCTAAGCACTACGGAAACTATGACGGAGGATAAACTAGAGGGAACGGGGTTGCCGACACACGGCTTGGTGTTTCTGGATGTGTCTTTGGTGCTAGCCCTGCCCCTCTATTTATATGTTGAGCCTTGGGGTCGAAACTTGGAGTAAAAGTCTCCACAAAGTCGGTTTCACCCGAAAGGCAAGAGTCCTTCTCGGACTCCAGGGCCAGACGCAAGGGTTCCCAGCGTGTCGACCCGCACGCCAGGACCTGGCGTCGCCCTCGACTCCAAAAACTTCCTTTTGCGCTTTCCAAAACCTTGTGGGCTTTCCCTTTGGCCCAAATAACGTGTTCTCGCTCCCAAACATTTCGAAACATCCGAACCCCTTCCGTGAATTCGGAACTCTTCCGAGATCAAACACTATTATCCCATATATCAAACTTTATCTTCGGACCATTCCGGAGTTCCTCGTCATGTCCATGATCTTATCCGTGACTCCGAACAACATTCGGTTACCAACATACATAACTCATATAATACTATATCGTCAACAAAACGTTAAGCATGCGGACCCTACGGGTTCGAGAACTATGTAGACATGACCTAGAACTTGTTTCCGGTCAATAACCAATAGCGGGACCTGGATTCCCATATTGGCTCCCACATATTCTACGAAGATCTTTATCGGTCAAACCGCATAACAACATACGTTGTTCCCTTTGTCATCGGTATGTTACTTGCCCGAGATTTGATCGTCGGTATCCAATACCTAGTTCAATCTCGTTACCGGCAAGTCTCTTTACTCGTTCCGTAATGCATCATTCCGTAACCAACTCATTTGGTCACATTGCTTGCAAGGCTTGTAAAGATGTGCATTACCGAGAGGGCCCAGAGATACCTCTCCGACAATCGGAGTGACAAAACCTAATCTCGAAATACGCCAACTCAACATGTACCTTCGGAGACACCTGTAGTACTCCTTTATAATCACCCAGTTACGTTGTGACTTTTGGTAGTACCCAAAGTGTTCCTCCGGTAAGAAAGCAATAGCAACATACTAAACGATCAAGTGCTAGGCTAACGGAATGGGTCATGTCAATCTCATCATTCTCCTAATGATGTGATCTCATTAATCAAATAACAACACATTTCTATGGTTAGGAAACATAACCATCTTTGATTAATGAGCTAGTCAAGTAGAGGCATACTAGTGACTATATGTTTGTCTATGTATTCACACATGTATCATGTTTCCGGTTAATACAATTCTAGCATGAATAATAAACATTTATCATGATATGAGGAAATAAATAATAACTTTATTATTGCCTCTAGGGCATATTTCCTTCAGTCTCCCACTTGCACCAGAGTCAATAATCTAGATTACACAGTAATGATTCTAACACCCATGGAGTCTTGGTGCTGATCATGTTTTGCTCGAGGAAGAGGCTTAGTCAACGGGTCTGCAATATTCAGATCCGTATGTATCTTGCAAATTTCTATGTCTCCCACCTGGACTTGGTCCCGAATGGAATTGAAGCGCCTCTTGATATGCTTGGTCCTCTTGTGAAATCTGGATTCCTTTGCCAAGGCAATTGCACCAGATTGTCACGAAGATCTTCATTGGTCCCGATGCACTAGGTATGACACCTAGATCGAAATGAACTCTTTCATCCAGACTCCTTCATTTGCTGCTTCCAAGCAGCTATGTACTCCGCTTCACATGTAGATCCCGCCACGACGCTTTGTTTAGAACTGCACCAACTGACAGCTCCACCGTTTAATAAAAACATGTATCCGATTTGCGATTTAGAATCGTCCGGATCAGTGTCAAAGCTTGCATCAACGTAACCATTTACGACTAGCTCTTTGTCACCTCCATATACGAGAAACATATCCTTAGTCCTTTTCAGGTATTTCAGGATGTTCTTGACCGCTGTCCGTTGATCCACTCGGATTACTTTGGTACCTTCCTGCCAAGCTTATTGCTAAGCATACGTCGGGTCTGGTACACAGCATTGCATACATGATAGAGCCTATGGCTGAAGCATAGGGAACATCTTTCATTTTATCTCTATCTTCTGCTGTGGTCGGGCATTGAGTCTGACTCAATTTCACACCTTGTAATACAAGTAAAAAAAACCTTTCTTTGCCTGATCCATTTTGAACTTTTTCAAAACTTTATCAAGGTATGTGCTTTGTGAAAGTCCAATTAAGCGTCTTGATCTATCTCTATAGATCTTGATGCCCAATATGTAAGCAGCTTCACCGAGGTCTTTCATTGAAAAACTTTTATTCAAGTATCCTTTTATGCTATCCAGAAATTCTATATCATTTCCAATTAATAATATGTCGTCCACATATAATATCAGAAATGCTACAGAGCTCCCACTCACTTTCTTGTAAATACAGGCTTCTCCAAAAGTCTGTATAAAACCGTATGCTTTGATCACACTATCAAAGCGATTATTCCAACTCCGAGAGGCTTGCACCAGACCATAAACTGATCGCTGGAGCTTGCACACTTTGCTAGCACCTTTTGGATCAACAAAACCTTCTGGTTGCATCATATACAACTCCTCTTCTAGAAATCCATTCAAGAATGCAGTTTTTACATCCATTTGCCAAATTTCATAATCATAAAATGCAGCAATTGCTAACATGATTCGGACAGACTTAAGCATCGCTACGGGTGAGAAAGTCTCATCGTAGTCAACCCCTTGAACTTGTCGAGAACCTTTCGCAACAAGTCGAGCTTTATAGACAGTTACATTACCATCAGCGTCAGTCTTCTTCTTAAAGATCCATTTATTCTCAATGGCTTGCCGATCATCGGGCAAGTCAACCAAAGTTCATACTTTGTTCTCAAACATGGATCCCATCTCAGATTTCATGGCTTCCAGCCATTTTGCGTAATCTGGGCTCACCATCGCTTCTTCATAGTTTGTAGGTTCACCATGGTCAAGTAACATGACTTCCAGAATAGGATTAACGTACCACTCTGGTGCGGATCTTACTCTAGTTGACCTCGTGAGTTCAAGAGAAACTTGATCTGAAGTTTCATGATCATCATCATTAACTTCCTCACTAATTGGTGTAGGTGTCACAGGAACCGATTTCTGTGATGAACCATTTTCCAATAAGGGAGCTGGTATTGTTACCTCATCAAGTTCTACTTTTCTCCCACTCACTTCTTTCGAGAGAAACTCCTTCTCTAGAAAGGATCCATTCTTAGCAACGAATGTCTTGCCTTCGGATCTGTGATAGAAGGTGTACCCAACTGTTTCCTTTGGGTATCCTATGAAGACACATTTTTCCGATTTGGGTTCAAGCTTATCAAGTTGAAGTTTTTTCACATAAGCATCGCAGCCCCAAACTTTCAGAAATGACAACTTTGGTTTCTTGCCAAACCATAGTTCATAAGGAGTCGTCTTAACGGATTTTGATGGTGCCCTATTTAACGTGAATGCGGCCGTTTCTAAAGCATAACCCCAAAACGATAGCGGTAAATCGGTAAGAGACATCATAGATCGCACCATATCTAGTAAAGTACGATTACGACGTTCGGACACACCATTACGCTGTGGTGTTCCAGGTGGCGTTAGTTGCGAAACTATTCCGCAATTTTTCAAATGTAGACCAAACTCGTAACTCAAATATTCTCCTCCACGATCAGATCGTAGAAATTTTATTTTCTTGTTACGATGATTTTCAACTTCACTCTGAAATTCTTTGAACTTTTCAAATGTTTCAGATTTATGCTTCATTATGAAGATATACCCATATCTACTTAAATCATCTGTGAAGGTGAGAAAATAACGATATCCGCCACAAGCTTCAACATTCATCGAACCACATACATCTGTATGTATGATTTCCAACAAATCTGTTGCTCTCTCCATAGAACCGGAGAACGGTCTTTTAGTCATCTTGCCTATGAGGCACGGTTCGCAAGTACCAAGTGATTCATAATCAAGTGATTCCAAAAGCCCATCAGGATGGAGTTTCTTCATGCGCTTTACACCGATATGACCTAAACGGCAAAGTGCCACAAATAAGTTGCACTATCATTATTAACTCTGCATCTTTTGGCTTCGACATTATGAATATGTGTATTACTACTATCGAGATTTAATAAAAATAGACCACTCTTCAAGGGTGCATGACCATAAAAGATATTACTCATATAAATAGAACAACCATTATTCTCTGATTTAAATGAATAACCGTCTCGCATCAAACAAGATCCAGATATAATGTTCATGCTCAACGCTGGCACCAAATAACAATTATTTAGGTCTAAAACTAATCCCAAAGGTAGATGTAGAGGTAGCGTGCCGACCGCGATCACATCGACTTTGGAACCATTTCCCACGCGCATCGTCACCTCGTCCTTTGCCAGTGCTCGCTTATTCCGTAGTCCCTGTTTTGAGTTGCAAGTATTAGCAACAAAACCAGTATCAAATACCCAGGTGCTACTACGAGCTCTAGTAAGGTACACATCAATAACATGTATATCACATATACCTTTGTTCACCTTGCCATCCTTCTTATCCGCCAAATACTTGGGGCAGTTCCGCTTCCAGTGACCAGTTTGCTTGCAGTAGAAACACTCAGTTTCAAGCTTAGGTCCAGACTTGGGTTTCTTCTCTTGAGCAGCAACTTTCTTGCTGTTCTTTTTGAAGTTCCCCTTCTTCTTCCCTTTGCCCTTTTTCTTGAAACTAGTGGTCTTGTTGACCGTCAACACTTGATGCTCCTTCTTGATTTCTACCTCCGCAGCTTTTAGCATTGCGAAGAGCTCGGAATTGTTTTGTTCATCCCTTGCATATTATAGTTCATCACGAAGCTCTTGTAGCTTGGTGGCGTGATTGAAGAATTCTGTCAATGACACTATCATCCGGAAGATTAACTCCCAGTTGAATCAAGTGATTATTATACCCGCACATTTTGAGTATATGCTCACCGATGTAACTATTCTCCTCCATCTTGAAGCTATAGAACTTATTGGAGACTTCATATCTCTCAACCCGGCATTTGCTTGAAATATTAACTTCAACTCTTGGAACATCTCATATGCTCCATGACGCTCAAAACGTCGTTGAAGACCCGGTTCTAAGCCGTAAAGCATGGCACACTGAACTATAGAGTAGTCATCAGCTTTGCTCTGCCAGACGTTCACAACTTCTCGGCGCTGCTCTGCAGCAGGCCTAGCACCCAGCGGTGCTTCCAGGATTAATTCTTCCGTGCAGCAATGAGGATAATCCTCGATTCACGGACCCAGTCCGTGTAATTGCTACCATCATCTTTCAACTTTGCTTTCTCAAGGAACGCATTAAAATTCAACGGAACAACAACACAAGCCATCTATCTACAGCAAACATAGACAAGCAAAATACTATCAGGTACTAAGTTCATGATAAATTTAAGTTCAATTAATCATATTACTTAAGAACTCCCACTTAGATAGACATCCCTCTAATCTTCTAAGTGATCACGTGATCCATATCAACTAAACCATAACCAATCATCACGTGAGATGGAGTAGTTTTCAATGGTGAACATCACTATGTTGATCATATCTACTATATGATTCACGCTCGACCTTTCGGTCTCCGTGTTCCGAGGCCATATCTGCATATGCTAGGCTCGTTAAGTTTAACCTGAGTATTCTGCGTGTGCAAAACTGGCTTGCACTCGTTGTAGATGGACGTAGAGCTTATCACACCCGATCATCACGTGGTGTCCGGGCACGATTTAACTTTGGCAACGGTGCATACTCAGGAGAACACGCCTTGATAATTTTTAGTGAGAGATCATCTTAAAATGCTACCGTCAATCAAAGCAAGATAAGATGCATAAAGGATAAACATCACATGCAATCAATATAAGTGATATGATATGGCCATCATCATCTTGTGCTTGTGATCTCCATCTCCGAAGCACCGTCGTAATCACCATCATCACCGGCGCGACACCTTGATCTCCATCGTAGCATCTTTGTCGTCTCGCCAACTATTGCTTCTACGACTATCGCTACCGCTTAGTGATAAAGTAAAGCAATTACATGGCTTTTGCATTTTATACAAATAAAGCGACAACCATATGGATCCTGCCAGTTGCCGATAACTCGGTTACAAAACATGATCATATCATACAATAAAATATAGCATCACGTCTTGACCATATCACATCACAACATTCCCTGCAAAAACAAGTTAGACGTCCTCTATTTTGTTCTTGCAAGTTTTACGTGGCTGCTACGGGCTGAGCAAGAACCGTTCTTACCTACGCATCAAAACCACAACGATAGTTTGTCAAGTTGGTGATGTTTTAACCTTCGCAAGGACCGGGCGTAGCCACACTCGGTTCAACTAAAGTGAGAGAGACAGACACCCGCCAGTCACCTTTAAGCAACGAGTGCTCGCAGCGGTGAAACCAGTCTCACGTAAGCGTCTGCGTAATGTCGGTCCGGCCGCTTCATCTCACAATACCGCCCGAACCAAAGTATGACATGCTGGTAAGCAGTATGACTTGTATCGCCCACAACTCACTTGTGTTCTACTCGTGCATATAACATCAACGCATAAAACCAGGCTCGGATGCCACTGTTGGGGAACGTAGTAATTTCAAAATTTTCCTACGCACACACAAGATCATGGTGATGCATAGCAACGAGAGGAGGAGTGTATCTTCATACCCTTGAAGATCGCCAAGCGGAGCGGTTATCAACGCGGTTGATGTAGTCGTACGTCTTCACGATCCGACCGATCCAAGTACCGAACGCACGGCACCTCCGAAGTTCTGCACACGTTCAGCTCGATGACGTCCTCGCCTTCTCAATCCAGCAAGATGGGCGAAGTAGTAGATGAGTTCCGCAGCACGGCGTGGTAGCGGTGTTGGTGAAGAACAATCTCCGCAGGGCTTCGCCTAAGCACTACGGAAACTATGACGGAGGATAAACTAGAGGAACGGGTTGCCGCACACGGCTTGGTGTTTCGGATGTGTCTTTGGTGCTAGCCCTGCCCTCTATTTATATGTTGAGCCTTGGGGTCAAAACTTGGAGTAAAAGCCTCCACAAAGTCGGTTTCACCCGAAAGCCAAGAGTCCTTCTCGAGACTCGGGGCGGACGCCAGGTTCCGGCGTCTCGACCTGCACGCCAGGACCACAGTGTCTGCCTCGACTCATAAAACTTCCTTTGCGCTTTCCAAAACCTTGTGGGCTTTCCCTTTGGACCAAATAACGTGTTCTCGTTCCCAAACATTTCGGAAACATCCGAACCCCTTCGGTGAATTCGGAACTCTTCCGAGATCAAACACTATTATCCCATATATCAAACTTTATCTCCGGACCATTCCGGAGTTCCTCGTCATGTCCATGATCTTATCCGTGACTCGAACAACATTCGTTACCAACATACATAACTCATATAATACTATATCGTCAATCAGCGAACGTTAAGCGTGCGGACCCTACGGGTTCGAAAACTATGTAGACATGACCTAGAACTTGTTTCCGGTCAATAACCAATAGCGGGACCTGGATGCCCATATTGGCTCCCACATATTCTAAGAAGATCTTTATCGGTCAAACCGCATAACAACATACGGTGTTCCCTTTGTCACCGGTATGTTACTTGCCCGAGATTTGATCGTCGGTATCCAATACCTAGTTCAATCTCGTTACCGGCAAGTCTCTTTACTCGTTCCGTAATGCATCATTCCGTAACCAACTCATTTGGTCACATTGCTTGCAAGGCTTATAAAGATGTGCATTACGGAGAGGGCCCAGAGATACCTCTCCGACAATCGGAGTGACAAAACCTAATCTCGAAATACGCCAACTCAACATGTACCTTCGGAGACACCTGTAGTACTCCTTTATAATCACCCGATTCGTTGTGACGTTTGGTAGTACCAAAGTGTTCCTCCGTAAACGGAGTTGCATAATTCTCATAGTTACAGGAACATGTATAAGTCATGAAGAAAGCAATAGCAACATACTAAACGATCAAGTGCTAGGCTAACGGAATGGGTCATGTCAATCACATCATTCTCCTAATGATGTGATCCCATTAATCAAATAACAACACATGTCTATGGTTAGGAAACATAACCATCTTTGATTAATGAGCTAGTCAAGTAGAGGCATACTAGTGACTATATGTTTGTCTATGTATTCACACATGTATCATGTTTCCCGTTAATACAATTCTAGCATGAATAATAAACATTTATCATGATATGAGGAAATAAATAATAACTTTATTATTGCCTCTAGGGCATATTTCCTTCATGAACCTCCCCCTATTTGTTATTGAAATGTGAGTATGCTTGGAAGATAATAATTTCTTATGCAACATATGCTTTTACATCCGAAAGAGCTACAAAATATGTTGACCTACCTATGTGCACTTCCTAAATCAAGCGGATAAAATTATTTCTATCGGCAATATAAAATATTAAACATTAGAAAGAAAGGGACAATGTCCACTAACCATGCAAATATTCTGACCATGGGATATTTAGGCTGGCGATATGGGAAATCAAAGCTAAAATGACTCGATGAGTTAGGGATACATCAATAAATATTGTAAAAAGTGATAAAAACAAATCTGCAGCAACTCGCGACCCCACGCACTCATATTCGCAATGAGCAAGTTAGTGAGGCCACCACGGTAGGCTAGCACCAAGGGACAAGGGCAACAACCGCCTTCCCATCCAACCTACTGATTCTGCTGGCGCTACTTTCATCCTAAGCCCATGAGTACCGTTAGTGTGTTGCCACGTACGGAGAAACTATGAACTGAAATTTTCATTCAAATCATGAAAAATGTTAATGTTCCTCTCCTCTCCCATCCCTCATGTGAACATACCCAATTCGTGGTTGACTCGCTACATTCAGCGTAGCTCTGATGTGCACTGCCCTCGCTCTTGATTAGTTGCCGCGATTGCCACACATCTATGCCAACAAGCTGGGAAACAAATGCAAATGTTACACCGAGTCAAAATCAACCATCCCACAATCGTAACAATAGAAAAGATAATAACCAAAATTTAACGGAAGAACTACTGCTTGGCTCCTGATCCATCTCGATAGCCCTTGATCTTCCTGCTAAGCTTCTCCTAGCCGCCTCAACATCACGTCATTACCAAACATGTAGTGGATGCCTAGTGGGACAAGGATTAAGAAATAACATGAGGTGAAAAATGCGATGGCTGTCAATTCCATAAGACGATCCAAGTAATTTGACAAAACAGATCGAGAGCATCTTGTATAATCTCAAAAAAGCAACTAAAAATATGAGAAATGAAGTGATGAAAATCAGCCCCTGCTCTCATTTATGCTCGCTTTTGTAATGGGAGGCAAGGAATGGGGATACCGGGAGAAGAAAGGATCACATGGACGGCAAGCCTCCACCACCGGCAAGTGGGGTTGCTTCACATCCAATCTCCACGGCCGCCGCCTCCATGGGGACGAACTCCCATGTTCACAACCGGGCTCCCAATCGGCCGCTGCCTCGCCGACCTTGACGACGAAGTAGTCCCTCCCTTCGATCCCATTCGCAACGGAGGCAACACCCATCCCAGCGGACGGGTCCGCGGTGAGATCCCTACTGGATTGTGGTCGCGCCTCCCCAAACCTCACCGCGGGACACATGAGAGGGTGCCGTTGTCATGGTCAGGCTTGGATGGGGAAAGGAGGCGACATAGCAACAACGGCTCCTTCGACGGGATTGGTGGCGACGGCGGCGGCGAGCGAGCGGGAGGACGGCGGCGGCGAGAGAGTAGGAGGGTGGTGGCGGTAGTCCATAGGCCGCCGTGACGTGAGAGGAGGATGGGGATGGGGCGCGATCGGACGTATGGAGCGGTCGAGAGGAGGGAAGCAGGCGGCTGGGTTTTTCCATCATGCGGGTTTGGGGAGGTCAAACGAGAGGTTTTTTCGTGCGGGAGGCAGAGCAACGAGGGCGGATGTAGGGAGACGGGACGCGGTCGGTTGGCAGGAAAAGGAAAGCTACGCAAAATCATATCAATATAAGAAAATATCCCATCAATATTTGATTGATTGTGATTTATTTTTTATATGGTAACTAATCTGATCATCAATACTTGATTGATTGCGATTTATTTTTTATATGGTAACTAATCTGATGGGTTTATGTGGGTGGTGAAGCGAAAAGGAAAGCTACGCATTTTTTTAGGCAGTAGAGATGATTGATGATAAGAAAGGGAAAATCACATCAATATAAGGAAATATCCCATCAATACTTGATTGATTGCGATTTATTTTTTATACGGTAACTAATCTGATCAGCAATACTTGATTGATTGCGATTTATTTTTTATATGGTAACTAATCTGATGGGTTTATGTGGATGGTGAAGCGAAAAGGAAAGCTACGCATTTTTTAGGCAGTAGAGACGATTGATGATAAAAAGGGGAAATCACATCAATATAAGGAAATATCCCATCAATATTTGATTGATTGCGATTTATATTTTATATGGTAACTAATCTGATCATCAATACTTGATTGATTGCGATTTTTTTATGGTAACTAATCTGATGGGTTTATGTGGATGGTGAAGCGAAAAGACAGGTGGGAGGGAGACGAAATAAAACCAGCGAAATAAAACCAACAAAAGTGGTGAGGCGAAATAAAAACTAGCGAAAAATAACCGGCGGACTATACGTAGATTTTTTTGGTTCGTCTCTCTTGGTGCGACGGGATGTTAGGGCCTGGAGTGCGTGGGGGCGGGCGGGGGACTCGGCTTGAGGTTTTTTTTGGTTCTATGCGGCTTAGCGTGAGACGGGAGGTTGGGCGTGTGCAGGACTCGATCGCGGGGTTTTCCTTGGTTTTTCGCGGCTGAGAAGGAGGTGGGAGGAAGTACCAAAGAAGTACCAAAAAAGACCGGGTTAGGTGGGACGAAAATAAAACCCGGAACGCGACCTACCAACTAAAACATTAGGAGTAGAGATTTTAATTATTTTGGTGCTATCTTATTTACGAAAATACTAGCCTAGGGACACTCTTTATTAAAAAATGAGAATATTTTTTATTATTAAAGATTCAACTAGTAGTAGATTTCAAAGAGATCTATTTAATGCATATTAATTGTTAGAATCGGCTCGAACAAATTTGGAGTATTCAAACCAAAAGAAGCACAACTGAGTGATTCTAGCAAAAAGTATTGTATATTGTATTTCGCTCATTGCAAGTAATATTTAGCAGTCCCGTATGGGCCGCACCAATAAGGCATGCGTTTTCCTTTTTATTTTAGTTTTTCACATGTTTTTCATAGTTAGTCCATCCATCCCATAATATAAGATGTTATTACATGCTTATATTTACTTTCAGCAAAAAAATATTTATATTTACTAGGGAACATGCATGTGCGTTGCAGCAGGAGAATAAAAACATCCCACACTCCTAGCCTAACTCATGTCCCCATGCAAGTCCACATCATTGATTTCAACATGACTATCATCTGTATTGCCGCTTATCCTCCTTCCCACCCTCACTGTCGGTAGCCAAGGTGCACATCTAATCACAACGCGTCTAGACGTGGTCAATCAGCTCGTCCACCTCATATCACACCTGTCATTGGACCGTGCCAGTGCAAATGAATTTTTAAGCTATCTCTTGAGTTGGATGTGAGGACCACCCATAGCGAGTCCCTCCCAGCCACTAGTAGAAAAAGAGGCTTTCGTTCGGGCCTAGCCAGCCCATTAGTCCCGGTTCTTATACGAACCGGAACCAACGGGTGCATCCGTCCCGGTTCGTGAGCCCAGGTGGCCGGCCGGGGCCTCGCGGGTTTTGGTCCTGGTTCGTCTGGACCCATTTGTCCCGGTTCTAGGAATGAACCGGGACCAATGGGCCTCACTCCTGGCCCATAACCATTGGTCCCGGTTCCAGCCACGAACCGGGAAAAATGATTTGCCTATATATAGCCCATCGCCAGCGAGCGGAGCACTCCACCGTGCTCTGTTTTTTGCTGGCCGGCGAGGGAAGGGCATTTGGGTGCTCTAGCTCACCTCCTATGCACATGAGGTGTTCGATGAAATGTCCGAGCCACACTAGTTAATATTTCTTCTCTCGAAACTCGACCTCTGAGCTCCATTTTCCCTGGGATTTTTCTAGGTTTAGCGGTCCGTCACGTCCCGTCTCCGTCTTCACCGCCATCGATCGCCCACGCCGATCTCGTCGCCGGCACCACCGTGGTGAGCCTCTTGTTCTTATCTTCTTTCTGAAAGAAATAAAAATTCTTACTTGAGATAGATACTTGTCTAATTTTCTTACTTTTATTATTCCTTGTTACTATATAGTGCGATGGTTCTGATATCCGCCCCCGTCGGCCCTCGTCCTGTCTATGATTCGGATGTGGTACATATTATCTTTTCATAACTATTTGGTTCATTTATTGTTTATGACAATTATGCCGACCAACGTGACATAGATTTTATTTATGTAGGAGGTGGTTGAACCGGAAATTCCAACCGACCCTATTGTCGAGAGGTTAAATTTAGTTGAAGATGAAAACAATTACTTGAAGAAAAAAATAAAAAAATTGAGGAGGAGAAGATGATATTGGAGTTGCATGTTGCGGATGTCGTCGATGATCACAAGATGAAGATGGATGCAATGCGGTTGAAGATTAGAAAGATTAGAAAATATGCAATTCATACCGAGGCTTGGTATCATTATGCTGTTGGATCAATTGTTACCTTAGTTGTAATTATTGTTGGGGAACGTAGTAATTTCAAAAAAATTCCTATGCACACGCAAGAACATGGTGATGCATAGCAACGAGAGGGGAGAGTGTTGTCCACGTACCCTCATAGACCGAAAGCGGAAGTGTTAGCACAACGCGGTTGATGTAGTCATACGTCTTCACGATCCGACCGATCAAGTACCGAACATACGGCACCTCCGAGTTCAGCACACGTTCAGCCCGATGACGTCCCTTGAACTCCAATCCAGCCGAGTGTTGAGGGAAAGTTTCGTCAGCACGACGGCGTGGTGATAATGTTGATGTTCTACCGACGCAGGGCTTCGCCTAAGCACCGCTACAGTATTATCAAGGTGGACTATGGTGGAGGGGGGCACCGCACACGGTTGGGAGAGATCAACTGATCAACTTGTGTGTCTAGAGGTGCCCCCTGCCCCCGTATATAAAGGAGCAATGGGGGTGCGGCCGGCCAAGGGGAGGGCGTGCCAGGAGGAGTCCTACTCCCACCGGGAGTAGGACTCCCCCCCCCTTTCCTAGTTGGAATAGGATTCGGGAGGGGGGAAGAGGAGGAGAGAAGGAAGGGCGCCGCCCCTCCTTGTCCTATTCGGACTAGGGGGGAGTGGCGCGCGGCCCAGCCCTGGCCGCCTCTCCTCTTCTCCGTAAAGGCCCACTAAGGCCCATTTACCTCCCGGGGGGTTCCGGTAACCTCCCGGTACTCCGTTAAAATCCCGATTTCACCCGGAACACTTTCGATATCCAAACATAGTCTTCCAATATATCAATCTCCATGTCTCGACCATTCCGAGACTGCTCGTCATGTTCGTGATCCTACGAGTTCGAGAACTATGTAGACAAGACCGAGACACGTCTCCGGTCAATAACCAATAGCGGAACCTGGATGCTCATATTGGCTCCCACATATTCTATGAAGTTCTTTATAGGTCAGACCGCATAAGAACATACGTTGTTCCCTTTGTCATCGGTATGTTACTTGCCTGAGATTCGATCGTCGGTATCTCAATACTTAGTTCAATCTTGTTACCGGCAAGTCTCTTTACTCGTACAGTAATACATCATCCCGCAACTAACTCATTAGTTGCAATGCTTGCAAGGCTTAAGTGATGTGCATTACCGAGAGGGCCCAGAGATACCTCTCCGACAATCGGAGTGATAAATCCTAATCTCGAAATACGCCAACCCAACAAGTACCTTTGGAGACACTTGTAGAGCTCCTTTATAATCACCCAGTTACGTTGTGAAATTTGGTAGAACACAAAGTGTTCCTTCGATAAACGGGAGTTGCATAATCTCATAGTCATAGGAACATGTATAAGTCATGAAGAAAGCAATAGCCGAATACTAAACGATCGTGTGCTAAGCTAACAGAATGGTTCATGTCAATCACATCATTCTCCTAATGATGTGATCCCATTAATCAAATGACAACTCATGTCTATGGCTAGGAAACATAACCATCTTTGATCAACGAGCTAGTCAAGTAGAGGCATACTAGTGACAATCTGTTTGTCTATGTATTCACACATGTATTATGCTTCCGGTTAATACAATTCTAGCATGAGTAATAAACATTTATCATGAAATAAGGAAATAAATAATAACTTTATTATTGCCTCTAGGGCATATTTCCTTCAGTCTCCCACTTGCACTAGAGTCAATAATCTAGTTCACATCACCATGTGATTTAGCACCAATAGTTCACATCACCATGTGATTAACACCCATTGTTCACATCGTCATGTGACCAACACCCAAAGGGTTACTAGAGTCAATAATCTAGTTCACATCGCTATGTGATTAACACCCAAAGACTACTAAGGTGTGATCATGTTTTGCTTGTGAGAGAAGTTTAGTCAACGGGTCTGCCACATTCAGATCTGTATGTATTTTGCAAATTCTATGTCTACAATGCTCTGCACGGAGCTACTCTAGCTAATAGCTCCCACTTTCAATATGTATCCAGATTGAGACTTAGAGTTATCTGGATCAGTGTCAAAACTTGCATCGACGTAACCCTTTACGACGAACCCTTTTGTCACCTCCATAATCGAGAAACATATCCTTATTCCACTAAGGATAATTTTGACCGTTGTCCAGTGATCTACTCCTAGATCACTATTGTACTCCCTTGCTAAACTCAGTGTAGGGTATACAATAGATCTGGTACATAGCATGGCATACTTTATAGAACCTATGGCTGAGGCATAGGGAATGACTTTCATTCTCTTTCTATCTTCTGCCGTGGTCGGGCTTTGAGTCTTACTCAATTTCACACCTTATAACATAGGCAAGAACTCTTTCTTTGACTGTTCCATTTTGAACTACTTCAAAATCTTGTCAAGGTATGTACTCATTGAAAAAACTTATCAAGCGTATTGATCTATCTCTATAGATCTTGATGCTCAATATGTAAGTAGCTTCACCGAGGTCTTTATTTGAAAAACTCCTTTCAAAACACTCCTTTATGCTTTGCAGAATAATTCTACATTATTTCCGATCAACAATATGTCATTCACATATACTTATCAGAAATGTTGTAGTGCTTCCACTCACTTTCTTGTAAAAATAGGCTTCACCACAAGTCTGTATAAAACTATATGCTTTGATCAACTCATCAAAGCATATATTCCAACTCTGAGATGCTTGCACCCGTCCATAGATGGATCGCTGGAGCTTGTATATTTTGTTAGCACCTTTAGGATTGACAAAACCTTCTAGTTGCATCATATACAACTCTTCTTTAATAAATCCATTAAGGAATGCAGTTTTGTTTATCCATTTGCCATATTTCATAAAATGCGGCAATTGCTAACATGATTCGGACAGACTTAAGCATAGATACGAGTGAGAAACTCTCGTCGTAGTCAAGACCTTGAACTTGTCGAAAACCTTTTGCGACAATTCTAGCTTTTTAGATAGTAACACTACTATCAGCGTCCGTCTTCCTCTTGAAGATCCATTTAATCTCAATGGCTCGCCGATCATTTGGGCAAGTCAATCAAAGTCCATACTTTGTTCTCATACATGGATCCCATCTCAGATTTCATGGCCTCAAGCCATTTTGTGGAATCTGGGCTCACCATCGCTTCTTCATAGTTCGTAGGTTCGTCATGGTCTAGTAACATGACCTCCAGAACAGGATTACCATAACACTCTGGTGCGGATTCACTCTGGTTGACCTACGAGGTTCGGTAGTAACTTGATCTGAAGTTACATGATCATCATCATTAGCTTCCTCACTAATTGGTGTAGGAGTCACAGGAACAGATTTCTATGATGAACTACTTTCCAATAAGGGAGCAGGTACGGTTACCTCATCAAGTTCTACTTTCCTCCCACTCACTTCTTTCGACAGAAACTCCTTCTCTAGAAAGGATCCATTCTTATCAACGAATGGCTTGCCTTCGGATCTATGATAGAAGGTGTACCCAAATGTCTCCTTTGGGTATCCTATGTAGACACATTTCTCCGATTTGGGTTTGAGCTTATCAGGATGAAACTTTTTCACATAAGCATCGCCAACCCAAACTTTAACAAACAACAACTTTGGTTTCTTGCCAAACCACAATTCATATAGTGTCGTCTCAACGGATTTAGATGGTGCCCTATTTAACGTGAATGCAGCTGTCTCTAATGCATAACCCCAGAACGATAGTGGTAAATCAGTAAGAGACGTCATAGATTGCACTATATCCAATAAAGTACGGTTATGACGTTCGGACACACCATTATGCTGTGGTGTTCCAGGTGGCATGAGTTTGTGAAACTATTCCACATTGTTTTAATTGAAGGCCAAACTTGTAACTCAAATATTCGTCTCTGCGATCAAATCGCAGAAAAACTTTTATTTTCTTGTTACAATGATTCTCCCCTTCACTCTTAAATTCTTTAAACTTTTCAACTGTTTCAGACTTGTGTTTCATCAAGTAGATATACTCATATCTGCTCAAATCATCTGTGAAGGTCAGAAAATAACGATACCCGCCGCAAGCCTCAACACTCATCGGACCGCATACATCGGTATGTATTATTTCCAATAAGTCAGTGGCTCGCTCCATTGTTCCGGAGAGTGGAGTCTTAGTCATCTTGCCCATAAGGCATGGTTCGCAAGCATCAAGTGATTCATAATCAAGTGATTCCAAAATCCCATCATCATGGAGTTTCTTCATGCACTTTACACTAATATGACCTAAACGACAGTGCCACAAATAGGTTGTACTATCATTATTAACTTTGCATCTTTTGGCTTCAATATTATGAATATGTGTATCACTACGATCGAGATCCAATAAACCATTTTATTGGGTGTATGACTATAGAAGGTTTTATTCATGTAAACAGAACAACAATTATTCTCTAATTTAAATGAATAACCGTTTTGCAACAAACATGAACAAATCATATTCATGCTCAACGCAAACACCAAATAACAGTTATTTAGTTTCAACACTAATCCCGAAAGTATAGGGGAGTGTGCGATGATGATCATATCAATCTTGGAACTACTTCCAACACACATCGTCACCTCGCCTTTTACTAGTTTCTGTTTATTCTGCAACTCCCGTTTCGGGTTACTACTCTTAGCAACTGAACCAGTATCAAATGCCGAGGGGTTGCTATAAACACTAGTGAAGTACACATCAATAACATGTATATCTAATATACCTTTGTTCACTTTGCCATCCTTCTTATCCGCCAAATACTTGGGGCAGTTCCGCTTCCAGTGACCAGTCCCTTTGCAGTAGAAGCACTTAGTCTCAGGCTTAGGACCAGACTTGGGCTTCTTCACTTGAGAAGCAACTTGCTTGCCATTCTTCTTGAAGTTCCCCTTCTTCCTTTGCCCTTCTCTTGAAACTAGTGGTCTCATCAACCATCAACACTTGATTTTTTTCTTGATTTCTACCTTCGTCGATTTCAGCATCACGAAGAGCTTGGGAATTGTTTCTGTTATCCCTTGCATATTATAGTTCATCACAAAGTTCTACTAACTTGGTGATGGTGACTAGAGAATCCTGTCAATCACTATCTTATCTGGAAGATTAACTCCCACTTGATTCAAGCGATTGTAGTACCCAGACAATCTGAGCACATGCTCACTGCTTGAGCTATTCTCCTCCATCTTTTAGCTATAGAACTTGTTGGACAATTCATATCTCTCAACTCGGGTATTTGCTTGAAATATTAACTTCTACTTCTGGAACATCTCATATGGTCCATGACGTTCAAAACGTCTTTGAAGTCCCGATTCTAAGCCATAAAGCATGGTGCACTTAACTATCAAGTAGTCATCATACCGAGCTTTTGTCAAAATGTTCATAACCTCTGCATATGCTCCTGCAATAGGTCTGTCACCTAGCGGTGCATTAAGGATATAATTCTTCTGTGCAGCAATGAGGATAAACCTCAGATCACAGATCCAATCCGCATCATTGCTACTAACATCTTTCGACTTAGTTTTCTCTAGGTAAAAATTAAACAGGGAGCAACATCGCGAGCTATTGATCTACAACATAGACATGCTAATAGTACCATGACTAAGTTCATGATAAATTTAAGTTCAATTAATCATATTATAAGAACTCCCACTTAGATAGACATCCCTCTAATCCTCTAAGTGATCACGTGATCCAAATCAACTAAACCATGTCCGATCATCATGTGAGATGGAGTAGTTTCAATGGTGAACATCACTATGTTGATCATATCTACTATATGATTTACGCTCAACCTTTCGGTCTCCGTGCTCCGAGGCCATATCTATTATATGCTAGGCTCGTCAAGTTTAACCTGAGTATTCCGCATGTGCAACTGTTTTGCACCCGTTGTATTTGAACGTAGAGCCTATCACACCCGATCATCACGTGGTGTCTCAGCACGAAGAACTTTCGCAATGGTGCATTCTCAGGCAGAACACTTATACTTTGATAATTTAGTGAGAGATCATCTTATAACGCTACCGTCAATCAAAGCAAGATAAGATGCATAAAAGATAAACATCACATGCAATCAATATAACTGATATGATATGGCCATCATCATCTTGTGCTTGTGATCTCCATCTCCGAAGCACCGTCATGATCACCATCGTCACCGGCGCGACACCTTGATCTCCATCAAAGCATCGTTGTCGTCTCGCCAATCTTATGCTTCTACGATTATCGCTACCGCTTAGTGATAAAGTAAAGCATTACTGAGCGATTGCATTGCATACAATAAAGCGACAACCATATGGCTCCTGCCGATTGCCGATAACTTCGGTTACAAAACATGATCATCTCATACAATAAAATATAGCATCACGTCTTGACCATATCACATCACAACATGCCCTGCAAAAACAAGTTAGACGTCCTCTACTTTGTTGTTGCAAATTTTACGTGGCTGCTACGAGCTTAGCAAGAACCGTTCTTACCTACGCATCAAAACCACAATGATAGTTTGTCAAGTTGGTGTTGTTTTAACCTTCGCAAGGACCGGGCGTAGCCACACTCGGTTCAACTAAAGTTGGAGAAACTGACACCCGCTAGCCACCTTTGTGCAAAGCATGTCGGGAGAACCGGTCTTGCGTAAGCGTACGCGTAATGTTGGTCCGGGCCGCTTCGTCCAACAATACCGTCGAACCAAAGTATGACATGCTGGTAAGCAGTATGACTTATATCGCCCACAACTCACTTGTGTTCTACTCGTGCATATGACATCTACGCATAAAACCAGGCTCGGATGCCACTGTTGGGGAACGTAGTAATTTCAAAAAATTTCCTATGCACACGCAAGATCATGGTGATGCATAGCAACGAGAGGGGAGAGTGTTGTCCACGTACCCTCGTAGACCGAAAGCGGAAGCATTAGCACAATGCGGTTGATGTAGTCGTACGTATTCACGATCTGACCGATCAAGTACCAAACGTATGGCACCTCCGAGTTCAGCACACGTTCAACCCGATGACGTCCCTCGAACTCCGATCCAGCCGAGTGCTGAGGGAGAGTTTCGTCAGCACGACGGCGTGGTGACGATGTTGATGTTCTACTGCACTACAAGAAATATGTCAGCTTGTGACCACCACTATTGGTCACTCAAAGGTCATGGTTTTTCATTTGCGACCTTTTTGTGACCAAAAACAGAAGGTCAAAAGCTAGCGGTCGTAAACTGACTATAGCGACCTTTCTTCTGGAATGGTCGTAGACGTTTATGACCAAAATATGTCCACTGTGGCGTTTTGGTCACTAGCAACCTTCCCAGGCCACGTAGGCATCCAGCGTGGCAAGCTGATGTGGCACAAGATTCAGCCCGGTACAATTCAGTTTTCTACATGGGCCTAGCCCATTAATTCAGCCTTTCTATGTTTTTTTCTGTCAATTTTTGGTCGAGTTCATGGGCCTGGCCCAACGTTGCAGCCTTTTTTATTATTGGGCCTTGGCCTTTTCGTCTAAATAATTTTAGTTTCCTTTTTTTATTAAATGGGTCCACCAGTCAGATGGGTCCCAGTTGTCAGGTTTGGGTCTGGTAAGTGAGTCACATCTATCCGGCTCATATTTTTCATATTTCAACTAGTATTTAACTTGGCAGACAAAAACACACATGATACTTCAAATAAGAGCAATCAGATCACGTTGCCAATACACATGACCATGTGTAATACAGTACTTTACAAGATCTACATGTGTAACGAGCTCTACAAGTGTGATACAATACTTCTTTACAAGAAAATGACGACATGCCGGACTCACTGTACAACCATAGTCAAGGCTGGGAACAAACAAAACGGCAGCATGGCTTCCTCTGTGAGTGCTGCCGGTGCTGCTCCTTCCCCGCCGCCGCCTCACAGGTGAATTTCCTGCACAAGTGAAATTGGACTGAATCTGTAAACTTGTTTATACTCCTGGACTGTGTTTGGAATGAATTTGGAGTACAAGGAAACCAAAACAATATCTAGACTGTGTTTGGACTAAATTTGGAGAACTCCTGGACTGAATTTGGACTGGATTTAACTGAAACAATGATCAGGACAATGAACAGTACACAAAACAGGATAGTCCAGAACCATATGTGACGGACGGTACCCCAACATTACACAAAGGATGGTCAATGATCAAGACTAGTGTGCAATGATATATACCTTTCGTGACCAGGCTAGAATAATGGACCATAGCCTGAGGATCACGACGTTCGTCATCTTGATGTACTCATGCACCTTCTTCATGATGTGATGTGCCTCCACTATACTCTCCATCGTCATCTTGTCCGAGAACTTGTCGATGATCACCTCTGAGAATATCTCACCTATCTTTCTCTGCTTGGCCTGGACCATCGCGCCCACCGCTAGTAGCAAGGATGCTGCCAGCGCATAACCGACCCACTCGCTGCAATAGAAAAGATGAAACTTGCCTATTATTCCAAGTCCCATTTTAAACTTGAGTACACACAAATATGTAACCAGGATTCAGTGAAAATGATGCTTATAATCTTAATGATGCACTAAGCAGACTAACGGAAATATATATGGGAGGTATTCAGAAACATGTTTAATGGAAATATCCAGCTTGGAGATATTCAGAAGCATGATACTCCTACTCATGTACTTATGCTGAGAATATTTATGCTTGCATGTTCAGAATATATACTCTACTCAGCTTTACTAAGAAATATTGTTAAATCTTGACAAGTTAAATCTTGTTCGGTCTTGTTAAATACTCCAAGCAACTAATCCTACTGCGACTGCATCTTGAGTATAGTTACTCCAAGAAATTACTCCATGGTAATCATCAGTGAGTACAGTTCAATCTTGTTAAATACTCCAAGCAAATTTTACTGCTGCTACTCCAAGCAAATTTTACTGGAAAATTACTGCACAAGCTTAATGCTGCTACTCCAAGCAATATTACAACTGCTACTCTAAGCAAGATTAACCAAGCAATTGCTGATGCTACTACTGCAACTTCACTAAACAACTTCACTAAACTTCACTAAGCAATTTGGCATGAACTTTCTCCAGTGGGACAGGCACAATTTGCAGAGTGTGCTCAAACAAGAGGTAGTTATTCATCTCATCAGCTACAATCTTGGCCACCTGATATACCAAGAACTAACGGTTGGTACTGCAACTCTCTCGGACGAGTACTAACTAGAAAGAGCACCATGGGGACGGGGAGGGTTGGATGGAAATCTCACTAGGATGCGGTCGAAGATGAACCAGGAGGTGCCGAAGAGGAACACGGACTGGGACAGCAACAACGGCATGAACTCCAGCCCTCTTCGACCAACCTCTGCACAAGCACAACCACACGCATGGCTCATGACTCAGTAGTCAGTGCGTACACCAAACTGTTGACTGTGGATTTCAGAAATGTGTGCGTGCGTACCGTGAAGACGGCGATCCGTGAAGCTGATCGTGACATTGACGCAGGGCACGGCGATGGCGCCAAGCCGCGATGCCACCGCCGAGGATGACGAGGGAGAGGACCAGGACCCCCGCTCGCAGTCAGTGGTGGCGACCAGGAACATACAAAGAGTACAAGAACAAACAAAGCTCATTGTCTAACCAAAAGACAGCAACAAGTCCTAACTGATGGTTACACTTAATTCACATTTTCTAACTCTCTTTTTACATGTATAATTTGCTAGAAATATGATGTAGAGTTTTCAAAAAATAATCAGCATACTTGCATTTTGCGGTGCTACTGTGTGCACTGGACAACAATCATTTATGGACTTAATTCAAAACACTTGTAACATAACAGAAGCAGGGTGAACAGGGTACCGCATTTGATACCAACTGAGAACACTTATTACATAGCAAGACAAGAGCAAACTGAACTTAGTGTCGCAGTGTTGTTTAAGAGAGCGGCTCATTCAATTTAAATTCACACCGAATGAGGCCAGAACCAACTTACATGATCTGGTATAAATCTACCAAATACCCTATTTCAGCAACATCACAGAACACACGAACTAAACATAACATACAAGTGAGGCCAGGACCAATATACATGACCTAGTAAGGAACCAAGGACCTTCAGTAGAAACCACCAAAACCTCGGCACGATCCACAGAAACAATATTATTCTATCGTTTGGTTAAAGCTAGAACACTGCAGCGCTGCATACATCTCCCTATGCAGCAACTAAAATCAAGCGTCTTCGCCATACACAAGACCAACACGGTACTAAAAATGATCTATTGCACAACCACGACAGTTAGTACCAGCCAGCACAGTTAAAGTTGCATCCACGGATCATGGCAACTAGAGAGAAGTGATATACCTTGTTGATGGCGAGCATCTGGTTGTTGGCCTTCTTCACCTTCTTGAGCTTCCTCAGGAAGTACCTGCGCGCAAACAACCAAACAATCAAACACATAAGCGCCGACAAAACCAGCGCGCGAGGAAGATCGAGGTCGGGGGAGGAGACTGACCAGAACTTGGACTTGGCGCGGACCTCGTTGGTGGCCCAGAGCTTCATGCGGTAGATCTTTGGCTGCTCATCGCCGGGGTGGCGCATGCGACCCCACCACCTGGTACTGGTGGAACTACGCATAAACAGAGAGGTCAGCCATGACGGGGGTAAGATCGACGGCGCGGCGGATCTAGAGGACTGGGGGAGGATGGCGGGGCGGGGAAGAGAGAGAGAGAGAGAGAGAGAGAGAGAGAGAGAGAGAGAGAGAGAGAGAGAGAGAGAGAGAGAGGGAGGAGGTGCTTACCCTGTGGGCGACCATTCTGGCGAGCTCTCGAGACCAGAGTGCGGGGCGGCGAAGCGAGAGGCGAGGTTGGAGACGTAGTGCTGGAGGAAGGAGGAGGCGGCGGCGAGGGGGGTGGGAGGCGGGGAGGGGGAGGGGCGCCGCTGAACTATATCGACGCCGCGAACAACGACGAGCACTCCCCTCCACCTCCGCCCCCGAAGCTCATCTCCATGCTTCCTCCCTGGTCACCAACGCCTTGCGCGCCGGAGATGGTTGCCGTCCTAGATGGCGGCGACGGAGAGGGAGTTGGGTGAGTGGGTGGGGAGAGGGAGTGGGTGGATCTGGCCGCCGATTGAGGGGAGAGGAGGGGGAGCGGCAGCGGAGAAGGGGGATCCGACGGGTTGCGGTGCAGGTTGAGGTACGGGTGTAGGGTTAGGGAAGGGAGGTGGCTTGAGGGTGGCGATGCGGTGGGGAAGGGAGGGGTCGGGGTGGCGATGCGGCGAGGATGGGCGCGGGGAGGCCATGGATGCGGGGAGGTCGCCGCCGGCTGGTGGGATCGGGGGAGGGGGATCTGAGGGGGACGAGGGGGATCTGCATCGGGGGAGAGGGGAGAGGAAGAAAGAAAGAAAGAAACGAGGCGGGAGGGGGTGAATGTAAGATGCCAGCTAGGGTTTCGCCTCAGGTGGGGTTGGTGGGGGAGGCAAGGAGCGACGGCTACCGTTGGATCCGGGAGGATCCAATGGTGTTTTGTGCATGATCCGTGTGCCTTGTCCACAGACCAATCAGAACGCAATACAATATTATGACCAATTGAATTGGTCGTGATAAATTTAAAAATAAGATGTTAGATCATCTTAGCTATTTACTTGACCTGATACATTGGAAAAAATGAAACAAATGAAAAACATTCTCATCATGTCATCAAATGTGACCTAGTTTTTAGAAGAAAAAATAACAAAATAGTAATAAGGAACTTTTCATTTTCTTTGCACGAAAATTCATTTTTCATTTTTCGAGTGCTCAAAATGAGTTTTTTGTGAAGAACATACCAAATATTTGTTGCAAAATTGTATGAAATCATTTTTCTAAAATACTAGACCATATTTAATGTACAAATAACCAAATGGTTGTGTGTCAAAACTTTTAATCCACCTCTCGTGAAAAAGACAAATTTTCGCCGATTCAGGTGGAAGCGGGTCAAATTTGAACTATAGCTGCCTCATAGTTTGCTATTTATTTTTTCCAAAAATCATTTCTAGGTACATAAGTACCTATTTAATCAGAGAAACACAAAAAATTTCCAAGATTCAACCACTAGCTAGGAACGGTCAAGCCCATCGTTTGGACCGCATTTTGAAACGGGCATAAAAAAATCAAAAACAAATCAAAAAATTGGAAAACCTTCGCATTGTGTCATTATATGTGACCAAGTTTCCAGGAAAAATAATAAACTTGTAATACGGAAATTATTTTAGAAAAGTGTTCTCATAAATGAGCTATCATGTGTGAAGATTCATGGATTTCAACCCAAACGCTCAATCTCATGGCCACATTCATGGCATAGTTTGTTCAAATGATCTCATATGATGCACAAGGGTGCATCTTGGAATTCCAAACAATGTTGCAAAAGGGAGTTTTCATTTTCTTTGCACGAAAAATTCATTTTCCTTTTTTCGAGTGCCCGAAATGAGGTTTTTTTGTGAAGGACCTACCATATATTTGTTGCAAAATTGTACCAAATCATTTTTATAAAATACTAGGACATATTTAATGCACAATTGACACAATGGTTGGGTGTCAAAAGTTTTGATCCACCTCTGGTGAAAATGACAAATTCCCGCCGATTCAGCTGGAAGCGGGTCAAATTTGAACTGCAGCTGCCTCATAGTTTGCTATTTATTTTTCCAAAAATCATTTCTAGGTACATAAGTATCTATTTAATCAGAGAAACATCAAAAGTTTTCCTAGATTCAACCACTAGCTAGGAACGGTCAAGCCCGCCGTTTTGACCGCATTTTGAAACGGGCATAAAAAATTCAAAAAAAATCAAAAAATTGGAAAACCTTCACATTGTGTCACTATATGTGACCAAGTTTCCAGGAAAAATAATAAACTTGTAATACGGTAATTATTTAAAAAAGTGTTCTCAGAAATGAGCTATCAAGTGTGAAAATTCATGGCCTTCAAGCCAAATGATCAATCTTATGGCCAAATTCATGGCATAGTTTGTTCAAATGATCTCATATTGTGCACAAGGGTGCACATTGGAATGGCAAACAATGTTGCCTAAGGAAGTTTTCATTTTCTTTGGACGAAAAAACCATTTTCCATTTTCTGAGTGCCTGAAATGAGTTTTTTTTTGTGAAGGACCTACCATATATTTGTTGCAAAATTGTACCTAATCAATTTTATAAAATACTAGGCCATATTTAATGCACAATTGACAGAATGGTTGGGTGTCAAAAGTTTTGATCCACCTCTGGTAAAAAGACAAATTCCCGCCGATTCAGCTGGAAGCGGGTCCAATTTGAACTGCAGCTGCCTCATAGTTTGCTATTTATTTTTTCCAAAAATCATTTCTAGGTACATAAGTATCTATTTAATCATAGAAACATCAAAAGTTTTCCAAGATTCAACCACTAGCTAGGAACGGTCAAGCCCGCCGTTTTGACCGCATTTTGAAACGGGCATAAAAAATTCAAAAAAAAAATAAAAATTGGAAAACCTTCGCATTGTGTCATTATATGTGACCAAGTTTCCAGGAAAAATAATAAACTTGTAATACGGTAATTATTTTGAAAAAGTGTTCTCAGAAATGAGCTATCAAGTGTGAAGATTCATGGCTTTCAAGCCAAATGATCAATCTTATGGCCACATTCATGGCATAGTTTGTTCAAATGATCTCATATTGTGCACAAGGGTGCATATTGGAATGGCAAACAATGTTTCCTAAGGAAGTTTTCATTTTCTTTGGACAAAAAACCATTTTCCATTTTCTGAGTGCCTGAAATGAGTTTATTTTGTGAAGGACCTACCATATATTTGTTGCAAAATTGGACCTAATCAATTTTATAAAATACTAGGCCATATTTAATGCACAATTGACAAAATGGTTGGGTGTCAAAAAATTTGATCCACCTCTAGTGAAAAAGACAAATTACCGTCGATTCAGGTGGAAGCGGGTCAAATTTGAACTGCAGCTGCCTCATAGTTTGCTCTTTATTTTTTCTGAAAATCAGTTCTAGGTAAATAAGTATCTATTTAATCAGATATACATATTTTGATGGCGAGACATCGAGGTTTGGACGGTGGCCGAGGGCCCCAACTCTAAAGCGCGTAAGCTCGCATGCCCGCCGCGTGGTCACCGCGTGACCGTGGCGTTGCCATGAGTTCTGGGCGGCCTAGGCATGTCTAGTGGGTTGGGCACTCCCCAGGTAGGTGCTAGGAAGAAAATCACAACATAAGATTCTCACGAGGAGACCGATCGATGCTCAGACATGAATAAGCAGCCAAGTGTTTGATTTGCGGTACAGGAAATGCACATGGCTAATGGGCGCGAGTTTTGGCTGAGGATGATCAGTTACTAAGAAGACCGTCTTCACAAATTTTCACCTCAAAAGGAGGAGCCTAGGTGGTACTTGCTTTACAAAGTACCACACTAGACATAAATACGAATGTTGAAGCTGGGCTCAAAATAATGAATGGATTGAGCTGGCATTTGGTGGAGGATGGTTATTTGGGCATAGGAAAGCACTGTAGGAAATGGATACCATTTCGACATGCCAAAGTGGTACCTCCTTCACAAAGTGCTTCTTTGAACAAAATAGGAAAATGAATATTTTAGAATTATTTTTGAACTAGGCAAGGAATGTTTTTGACATATTTGATGAAGATATGATCCAAAATATTTATGAGAATTTTTTGGGAATTTTTGGAATAACAGAAATATAGGTTGCTTCACAACCTAGGGAAAAACTACCACATGGACATGACACATAGGCAAAACTGATGAGATGGCGCCTAGTCATCACAACCCACCACAATCTACAAGGCTATGACCATCTATATTGGTCATTAACAACTAGAAATAAGGCAGCGGACTAGCACTATTTGCTTTGTGACCATTTCGTGTAAGGAAATTACGACCTTTCTGACCAAAATGGTCGCAATGGTTTAGGGTTTGGAGCCCCCCGAACAGCTTTTGACCAATTGGTCTGAAATGGTCATAGATCTATGACAAATTCTTCCAGGGTCACTGACAGAAGGTCTCTAGTTGACATATTTCTTGTAGTGACTGACGCAGGGCTTCGCCTATGCACCGCTACAGTATTATCGAGGTGGACTATGGTGGAGGGGGGCACCGCACACGGTTGGGAGAGATCAACTGATGAACTTGTGTGTCTAGAGGTGCCCCCTGCCCCCGTATATAAAGGAGCAAGCGAAGTGCGGCCGGCCAAGGGCAGGGCGCGCCAGGAGGAGTCCTACTCCCACCGGGAATAGGACTCCCCCCCTTTCCTAGTTGGAATAGGATTCGGGAGGGAGAAAGAGGAGGGAGAGAAGGAAGGGGGGGGGGGCGCCGCCCCCCTCTCCTTGTCCTATTCGGACTAGGGGGGGAGGGGCGCGTGGCCCAGTCCTGGCCGCCTCTCCTCTTCTCCGTAAAGGCCCACTAAGGCCAATTTACCTCCCGGGGGGTTCCGGTAACCTCCCGGTACTCCGGTAAAATCCCGATTTCACCCGGAACACTTCCGATATCCAAACATAGGCTTCCAATATATCAATCTTCATGTCTCGACCATTTCTAGACTCCTCGTCATGTCCGTGATCCCATCCGGGACTCTGAACAACCTTCGGTACATCAAAACATATAAACTCATAATATAACTATCATCGTAACGTTAAGCGTGCGGACCCTACGGGTTCGAGAACTATGTAGACATGACCGAGACACGTCTCCGGTCAATAACCAATAGCAGAACCTGGATGCTCATTGGCTCCCACATATTCCACGAAGATCTTTATCGGTTAGACCGCATAACAACATACGTTGTTCCCTTTGCCATCGGTATGTGATACGTCTCCAACGTATCTATAATTTTTGATTGTTCCATGCTATATTATCTACTATTTTGGGAAATATTGGGCTTTATTATCCACTTTTATATTATTTTTGGGACTAACCTATTAACCGGAGGCCCAACCCAGATTTGTTGTTTTATGCCTATTTCGGTGTTTCGAGGAAAAGGAATATCAGACGGAGTCAAAACAGAACGAAATCAACTGGAGAAGTTATTTTTGGAAGGAAAGCCACCCGATGGACTTGGAGTGCACGCCAGAAGATACGGGAGGTGGCCACGAGGGTGGGGGGCGCGCCCACCCCCCTAGGGCGCGCCCCCTCCCTCGTGGGGCCCCCGAAGCTCCACCGACTTACCCCTTGCACCCATATATACCTACGTATCGTAAAACTTCTAGAACAGAAGATAGATCGGGAGTTCCGCTGCCGCAAGCCTCTGTAGCAACCAAAAACCTCTCGGGAGCCCGTTCCGGCACCCTGTCGGAGGGGGAGTCCATCACCCGTGGCCATCTTCATCATCCCGGCGCTCTCCATGACGAGGAGGGAGTAGTTCACCCTCGGGGCTGAGGGTATGTACCAGTAGCTATGTGTTTGATCTCTCTCTCTCTCTTGTGTTCTCTCTCGTGTTCCCTCTATGGCACGATCTTGATGTATCCCGAGCTTTGCTATTATAGTTGGATCTTATGATGTTTCTCCCCCTCTACTCTCTTGTGATGAATTGAGTTTCCCCTCTGAAGTTATCTTATCAGATTAAGTCTTTTATGAGAACACTTGATGTATGTCTTGACCTATCTCACAAGTTCTTGTTGAGTTTGTTATGAATGAAGCTTTTGATATAAAGAGAAACCATGATATGAGAGGAATTAAGGAGATACAAAAGCTCAAGCTTGGCGATGCCCAAGGCACCCCAAGATAATATTTTAAGAAGTCTCAAGCATCTAAGCTTGGGGATGGCCCGGTAGGCATCCCACCTTTCTTCTTCAACAATCATCGGTTAGTATCGGTTGATCCTAAGTTTTTGCTTCTTCACATGAGTTGTGCTATCCTTGAAATTTCGTTTTATTTAGCTTTGCTTGCTGTTTGAATAAATTACCAAGATCTGAAATTATTAAATAGGAGAGTCTTCACATAGTTGTATAATTATTCGACTACTCATTGAACTTCACTTATATCTTGTTGGAGTAGTTTTTCGTTTGCTCTAGTGCTTCACTTATATCTATTAGAGCACGACGGTGGTTTTATTTTGTAGAAATTAATGAACTCTCATGCTTCACTTATATTATTTTGAGAGTCTTAAATAGCATGGTAATTCGCTTAAATAATCTTAATATGCTAAGCATAAAAGATTTGTAAAGCTTTCTTATGAGTGTGTTGGATACTAAGAAAAGTTTGATGCTTTATGATAGTTTTGAGATATGGAGGTGATAATATCAAAGTCGTGCTAGTTGAGTAGTTGTGAATTTGAAGAATGCTTGTTTTGAAGTTAGCAAATCCCGTAGCATGCACATATGGTTAAAGTTGTGTAACAAATTTGAAACATGAAGTGTACCTGGCTTGTGCATCCTTATGAGTGGCGGTCGGGGACGAGCGATGGTTTTTTCCTACCAATCTATCCCCCTAGGAGCATGCGCGTAGTGCTTGATTTTTGATGACTTCTAAATTTTTGTAATAAGTATATGAGTTCTTTTGACTAATGTTGAGTCCATGGATTATATGCACTTTTACCTTTCCGCCTTTGCTAGCCTCTTCGGTACCGTGCATTGCCCTTTCTCACCTTGAGAGTTGGTGCAAACTTCGCCGGTGCATCCAATCCCCGTGATACGATACGCCCTATCACACATAAACCTCCTTATATCTTCCTCAAAACAGCCACCATACCTACCTATTATGGCATTTCCATAACGATTCCGAGATATATTGCCATGCAACTTTCCACCGTTCCAATCATCATCATGACATACTTTACTTTTGTCATATTGCCATTGCATGATCATGTAGTTGACATCGTATTTGTGGCAAAGCCACCATGCATTATTTTTCATACATGTCACTCTTGATTCATTGCACCATCCCGGTACACCGCCGGAGGCATTCATATAGAGTCATATCTTGTTCTAGTTTCGAGTTGTAATTCATATGTTGTAATCAATGAAAGTGTGATGATCATCATTATTAGAGCATTGCCCAAAAAAAGAGAAGAAAGGCCAAAATAAAAAAAAGAAGGCACAAAAAAAGAAAATAAATAAAAAGGGCAATGTTACTATCTCTTTTTCTACACTTGTGCTTCAAAGTAGCACCTTGTTCTTCATGTAGAGAGTCTCATATATTGTGCTTCAAAGTAGCACCTTGTTTTTCATATAGTGAGTCTCATAAGTTGTCTTTTCCATACTAGTGGGAATTTTTTATTATAGAACTTGGCTTGTATATTCCTACGATGGGCTTCCTCAAATGCCCTAGGTCTTCGTGAGCAAGCAAGTTGGATGCACACCCACTAGTTTTCTTTTGTTGAGCATTCATTTATAGCTCTAGTGCATCCGTTGCATGGCAATCCCTACTCCTCATGTTGACATCAATTGATGGGCATCTCCATAGCCCGTTGATTATCCTCGTCAATGTGAGACTTTCTCCTTTTTGTCTTCTCCACACAATCCCCAATCATCATATTCTATTCCACCCAAAGTGCTATATCCATGGCTCACGCTCATGTATTGCGTGAAGGTTGAAAAAGTTTGAGATTATTTAAGTACGAAACAATTGCTTGGTTTGTCATCTGGGGTATAGAAGTTGGGAACATCTTTGTGTGACGAAAATGAAGCATAGCCTAACTATATGATTTTGTAGGGATGAACTTTCTTTTGCCATGTTATTTTGAGAAGACATGATTACTTTGATTAGTATGCTTGAAGTGTTACTATTTCTTTTATCAATATTAACTTTTATTTTGAATCATTTGGATCTGAGCATTCATGCCACAATAAAGAAAATTACTTTGAGAATCATGCTAGGTAGCATTCCACATCAAAAATTCTGTTTTTATCATTTACCTACTCGAGGACGAGCAGGAATTAAGCTTGGGGATGCTTGATACGTCTCCAACGTATCTATAATTTTGGATTGCTCCATGCTATATTATCTACTGTTTTGGGCAATATTGGGCTTTAGTATCCACTTTTATATTATTTTTGGGACTAACCTATTAACCGGAGGCCCAGCCCAGATTTGCTGTTTTATGCCTATTTCAGTGTTTCGAGGAAAAGGAATATCAGACGGAGTCAAAACGGAACGAAATCAACTGGAGAAGTTATGTTTGGAAGGAAATCCACCCGATGGACTTGGAGTGCACGTCAGAAGATACGGGAGCTGGCCACGAGGGTGGGGGCGCGCCACCCTACCTCGTGGGGCCCCCGAAGCTCCACCGACGTACCCCTTGCACCCATATATACCTACGTATTGTAAAACTTCCAGAACAGAAGATAGATCGGGAGTTCCGCCGCCGCAAGCCTCTGTAGCAACCAAAAACCTCTCGGGAGCCCATTCCGGCACCCTGCTGGAGGGGGAATCCATCACCGGTGGCCATCATCATCATCCCAGCGCTCTCCATGACGAGGAGGGAGTAGTTCACCCTCGGGGCTGAGGGTATGTAACAGTAGTTATGTATTTGATCTCTCTTTCTCGTGTTCCCTCTATGGCACGATCTTGATGTATCCTGAGCTTTGCTATTATAGTTGGATCTTATGATGTTTCTCCCCCTCTAATCTCTTGTGAAGAATTGAGTTTCCCCTTTGATGTTATCTTATCGGATTGAGTCTTTTATGAGAACACTTGATGTATGTCTTGACCTATCTCACGAGTTCTTGTTGAGTTTGTTGTGATTGAAGCTTTTGATATACAGAGAAACCATGATATGAGAGGAATTAAGGAGACACAAAAGCTCAAGCTTGGGGATGCCCAAGGCACCCCAAGATAATATTTCAAGAAGTCTCAAGCATCTAAGCTTGGGATGCCCGATGAGCATCCCACCTTTCTTCTTCAACAATCATCAGTTAGTATCGGTTGAGCCTAAGTTTTTGCTTCTTCACATGAGTTGTGCTATCCTTGAAATGTCGTTTTATTTAGCTTTGCTTGCTGTTTGAATACAGTACCAAGATCTGAAATTATTAAATGGGAGAGTCTTCACATAGTTGTACATTTTTTCGACTACTCATTGATCTTCACTTATATCTTGTTGGAGTAGTTTGTCGTTTGCTCTAGTGCTTCACTTATATCTTTTAGAGCACGACGGTTGTTTTATTTTGTAGAAATTAATGAACTCTCATGCTTCACTTATATTATTTTGAGAGTCTTAAATAGCATGGTATTCGCTTAAATAATCTTAATATGCTAAGCATAAAAGATTTGTAAAGCTTTCTTATGAGTGTGTTGGATACTAAGAAAAGTTTGATGCTTGATGATAGTTTTGAGATATGGAGGTGATAATATCAAAGTCGTGCTAGTTGAGTAGTTGTGAATTTGAAGAATGCTTGTGTTGAAGTTAGCAAATCCCGTAGCATGCACGTATGGTTAAAGTTGTGTAACAAATTTGAAACATGAAGTGTACCGGGCTTGTGCATCCTTATGAGTGGCGGTCGGGGACGAGCGATGGTTTTTTCCTACCAATCTATCCCCCTAGGAGCATGCGCGTAGTGCTTGATTTTTGATGACTTCTAAATTTTTGCAATAAGTATATGAGTTCTTTTGACTAATGTTGAGTCCATGGATTATACGCACTTTTACCTTTCCGCCTTTGCTAGCCTCTTGATGCCGTGCATTGCCCTTTCTTACCTTAAGAGTTGGTGCAAACTTAGCGGTCGTCCAAACCCCGTGATATGATACGCTCTATCACACATAAACCTCCTTATATCTTCCTCAAAACAGCCACCGTACCTACCTTTTATGGCATTTCCATAGCCATTCCGAGATATATTGCCATGCAACTTTCCACCGTTCCAATCATCATCATGACATACTTTACTTTTGTCATATTGCCATTGCATGATCATGTAGTTGACATCGTATTTGTGGCAAAGCCACCATGCATTATTTTTCATACATGTCACTCTTGATTCATTGCACCATCCCGGTACACCGCCGGAGGCATTCATATAGAGTCATATCTTGTTCTAGTTTCGAGTTGTAATTCATATGTTGTAATCAATGAAAGTGTGATGATCATCATCATTAGAGCATTGCCCAAAAAAAGAGAAGAAAGGCCAAAAGAAAAAAAGAAGGCCCAAAAAAAGAAAATAAATAAAAAGGGCAATGTTACTATCTCTTTTTCCACACTTGTGCTTCAAAGTAGCACCTTGTTCTTCATGTAGAGAGTCTCATATATTGTGCTTCAAAGTAGAACCTTGTTTTTCATATAGTGAGTCTCATAAGTTGTCTTTTTCATACTAGTGGGAATTTTTCATTATAGAACTTGGCTTGTATATTCCTACGATGGGCTTCCTCAAATGCCCTAGGTCTTCGTGAGCAAGCAAGTTGGATGCACACCCACTAGTTTTCTTTTGTTGAGCATTCATTTATAGCTCTAGTGCATCCGTTGCATGGCAATCCCTACTCCTCATGTTGACATCAATTGATGGGCATCTCCATAGCCCGTTGATTATCCTCGTCAATGTGAGACTTTCTCATTTTTGTCTTCTCCACACAATCCCCAATCATCATATTCTATTCCACCCATAGTGCTATATCCATGGATCACGCTCATGTATTTCGTGAAGGTTGAAAAAGTTTGAGATTATTTAAGTACGAAACAATTGCTTGGCTTGTCATCGGGGGTATAGAAGTTTGGAACATCTTTGTGTGACGAAAAGGAAGCATAGCCTAACTATATTATTTTGTAGGGATGGACTTTCTTTTGCCATGTTATTTTGAGAAGACATGATTACTTTGATTAGTATGCTTGAAGTGTTACTATTTCTTTTATCAATATGAACTTTTATTTTGAATCATTTGGATCTGAACATTCATGCCACAATAAAGAAAATTACATTGAGAATCATGCTAGGTAGCATTCCACATCAAAAATTCTATTTTTATCATTTACCTACTCGAGGACGAGCAGGAATTAAGCTTGGGGATGCTTGATACGTCTCCGACGTATCTATAATTTTTGATTGCTCCATGCTATATTATCTACTGTTTTGGGCAATATTGGGCTTTATTATCCACTTTTATATTATTTTTGGGACTAACCTATTAACCGGAGGCCCAGCCCAGATTTGCTGTTTTATGCCTATTTCAGTGTTTCGAGGAAAAGGAATATCAGACGGAGTCAAAACGGAACTAAATCAACTGGAGAAGTTATTTTTGGAAGGAAAGCCACCCGATGGACTTGGAGTGCACGTCAGAAGATATGGGAGCTGGCCACGAGGGTGGGGGGCGCGCACCCCTGCCTCGTGGGGCCCCCGAAGCTCCACCGACGTACCCCTTGCACCCATATATACCTACGTATCGTAAAACTTCCAGAACAGAAGATAGATCGGGAGTTCCGCCGCCGCAAGCCTCTGTAGCCACCAAAAACCTCTCAGGAGCCCATTCCGGCACCCTGCCGGAGGGGGAATCCATCACCGGTGGCCATCTTCATCAGCCCGGTGCTCTCCATGACGAGGAGGGAGTAGTTCACCCTCGGGGCTGAGGGTATGTACCAGTAGCTATGTGTTTTATCTCTCTCTCTCTCTCGTGTTCTCTCTCGTGTTCCCTCTGTGGCACCATCTTGATGTATCCCGAGCTTTGCTATTATAGTTGGATCTCATGATGTTTCTCCCCCTCTACTCTCTTGTGGTGAATTGAGTTTCCCCTTTGAAGTTATCTTATCGGATTGAGTCTTTTATGAGAACACTTGATATATGTATTGCCGTGTTTATTTGTGGTGACAATGGGATTTCATGTGCCACTTGATGTATGTTTTGGTGACCAACTTGCGGGTTCCGCCCATGAACCTATGCATAGGGGTTGGCACACGTTCTTGACTCTCGGGTAGAAACTTTGGGTCACTCTTTGAAGTACTTTTATGTTGGTTGGATGAATCTGAGATTGTGTGATGCATATCGTATAATCATGCCCATGGATAGTTGAGGTGACAATGGAGTATCTAGGTGACATTAGGGTTTTTATTGATTTGCATCTTAAGGTGTTATTCTAGTACGAACTCTTTTATAGATTGATCCGAAAGAATAGCTTTGAGGTGGTTTCGTACCCTACCATAATCTCTACATTTGTTCTCCGCTATTAGTGGCTTTGGAGTGACTCTTTGTTGCATGTTGAGGGATTGTTATATGATCTATCTATGTTATTATTGTTGAGAGAACTTGCACTAGTGAAAGTATGAACCCTAGGCCTTGTTACCTATCATTGCAATACCGTTTACGCTCACTTTTATCCTTAGTTACCTTGCTGTTTTTATTATTTCAGATTACAAAAACCTTTATCTACCATCCATATTGCACTTGTATCACCATCTCTTCGCCGAACTAGTGTACCTATACAATTTACCATTGTATTGGGTGTGTTGGGGACACAAGAGACTCTTTGTTATTTGGTTGCAGGGTTGCTTGAGAGAGACCATCTTCATCCTACGCCTCCCACGGATTGATAAACCTTAGGTCATTCACTTGAGGGAAATTTGCTACTGTCCTACAAACCTGTGCACTTGCAGGCCAAACAACGTGTACAAGAAGAAGGTTGCGTAGTAGACATCAGTATGTTACTTGCCCGAGATTCGATCGTCGGTATCTCAATACCCTGTTCAATCTCGTTACCGGCAAGTCTCTTTACTCATAATGTAATACATCATCCCGCAACTAACTCATTATTTGCAATGCTTGCAAGGCTTAAGTGATGTGCATTACCGAGAGGGCCCAGAGATACCTCTCCGACAATCGGAGTGACAAATCCTAATCTCGAAATACGCTAGCCCAACAAGTTCCTTTGGAGACACCTGTAGAGCTCCTTTATAATCACACAGTTACGTTGTGACGTTTGGTAGCACACAAAGTGTTCCTCAGGTAAACGGGAGTTGCATAATCTCATAGTCATAGGAACATGTATAAGTCATGAAGAAAGCAATAGCAGAATGCTAAACGATCGTGTGCTAAGCTAACGGAATGGGTCATGTCAATCACATAATTCTCCTAACGATGTGATCCCGTTAATCAAATGACAACTCATGTCTATGGCTAGGAAACATAACCATCTTTGATCAACGAGCTAGTCAAGTAGAGGCATACTAGTGACAATATGTTTGTCTATGTATTCACACATGTATTATGTTTCTGGTTAATACAATTCTAGCATGAATAATAAACATTTATCATGAAATAAGGAAATAAATAATAACTTTATTATTGCCTCTAGGGCATATTTCCTTCAACTATGATCGCATTTGTTGTTGCATTGAAAGGTTTTACATAGTTTCAATGTATGGTTTAACTAGATGGTCTGGAGAGCTATATGTTGTTCATTTTGAACTATGTATGTACTTTGGTTTTAATGTGATGATGAACTACTATTAATTTGGTCACTTATCTATCCATGTTCATTTGTAGTGCTTTTCAATTTCAGGGTCTTATAGCTGAAAAAAATCAATAAATGCATGAAAAATAACAAACGAAGTCGGAAAGGGTTGAAAGTTGATGATGTGGCTTTGAATGGTGCATTTTGAACATAGAAAAACTATGGAGTTCAAATAAGTTCAAAAAAATGAAATCCTTTTGTAACAGACGAGTTTCCGTATGAAACCCTCATACTTCGAAAGAGATTGTCCGTTTTGTACACGAAGTGCATCCAGTTTTTGCCGTAATCCTCTCTACTTTCTTGCACATGCTATGTGGGTGAAATGATGATACCATGCCAACTTTTAACCTTTTCAGAGTTCATTTGAAATGCTTTTCAATTTCAGGGTCTTATAGCTGGAAAAAAATCAGTAAATGCATGAAAAATAACAAATGAAGTCAGAAAGGGTTGAAAATTGATGATCGGGCTTTGAATAGTGCATTTTGAACATAGAAAACTATGGAGTTCAAATAAGTTCAAAAAATGTAATCCTTTTGTACCAGACGAGTTTCCGTATGAAACCCTGATACTTCGAAAGAGATTGTCCGTTTTGTACACGAAGTGCATCCAGCTTTTGCCGTAAGCCTCTCTACCTTCTTGCACATGCTATGTGGGTGAAATGATGATACCATGCCAACTTTTAACCTTTTAGAAGTTAATTTGTAGTGCTTTTCAATTTCAGGGTCTTGTAGCTGAAAAAATTCAGTAAATGCATGAAAAATAACAAATGAAGTCAGAAAGGGTTGAAAATTGATGACCGGGCTTTGAATGGTTCATTTTGAACATAGAAAAACTATGGAGTTAAAATAAGTTCAAAAAAATGAAATCCTTTTGTAACAGACGAGTTTCCGTATGAAACACTCATACTTCGAAAGAGATTGTCCGTTTTGTACACAAAGTCCATCCAGTTTTTGCCGTAAGCCTCTCTACTTTCGTGCACATGCTATGTGGGTGAAATTATGATACCATGCCAACTTTTAACCTTTTCGAAGTTCATTTGTAGTGCTTTTCAATTTCAGGGTCTTGTAGCTGAAAAAATTCAGTAAATGCATGAAAAATAACAAATGAAGTCAGAAAGGGTTGAAAATTGATGATCGGGCTTTGAATAGTGCATTTTGAACATAGAAAACTATGGAGTTCAAATAAGTTCAAAAAATGTAATCCTTTTGTAACAGACGAGTTTCCGTATGAAACCCTGATACTTCGAAAGAGATTGTCCGTTTTGTACACGAAGTGCATCCAGCTTTTGCCGTAAGCCTCTCTACCTTCTTGCACATGCTATGTGGGTGAAATGATGATACCATGCCAACTTTTAACCTTTTCGAAGTTCATTTGTAGTGCTTTTCAATTTCAGGGTCTTGTAGCTGAAAAAATTCAGTAAATGCATGAAAAATAACAAATGAAGTCAGAAAGTGTTGAAAATTGATGATCGGGCTTTAAATGGTTCATTTTCAAATAAGTTCAAAAAACTGAAATCCTTCTGTAATAGACGAGTTTCCGTAGGAAACCCTCATACTTCGAAAGAGAAACCAAATAAAATAATCAGTAAATGCATGAAAATTTAATAGCAAAAGGAATTATCATAAAATAAAATAAATAAGTAATTTGAAATAAAATAATATAAAGTTTAATAAAATATATAAGTAGAAAAAAATAAAAAAATAAACTTTAATAACATAAATAAAATTTATGAAACTAAAATTATCAATGTATTTTCTATTCAAAACATTATAAGCAACCTCTTAAATTTATGAAACTAAAATTATATAAAATTGATGCAACTAAAATTATCAAAGTATTTTATGTTCAAAATCATTAAAAGCAAAAAGAATTTTCATAAAGAACTTTGTTTGTTAGAAACTTTAATAGCAAATATATAAGTAGAAACAAAATAAAATAAAAAAAATACGTATTTTGTTGTTAGTAGAAATAAAATAAAAAAAGAAAAAAAACAAAAAACTGGGAAAAAATAAAAAACTTGCCACCTACTGGGCCACCACGGCCTGAATACGACTAGAAATCCATCAATGGGCCAGGATTCAGGCCCGCTGAAGGCCTAGTAGGCCCATCAGGCGTAGCAGTGACAATTAGCCCCGTAAGCCTGCAATAGAGAGGAGCTCGAGAGGGGTGCGGCAGTGGGGCTTATAAACCACTTCGCGCCCCTCTCAACTAGCGAGGTGGGACTAAACTCCCACCACCACGCCGTTGTGCGCGGCCTTGGGTCCCGGTTGGTGACACCAACCGGGACTAAAGGTTGGCATTGGTACCGGTTCGTCCCACCAACCGAACCAATTACCCCTTTAGTACCGGTTGGTGCCAACAACCGGGACCAAAACGCCGCTTCCCGCCCTTTGGGCTGCTGAAAAGAGACCTTTGGTCCCGGTTGGTGGCACCAACCGGTACCAAAGGGGGGCATTGGTACCGGTTGGTGCCACGAACCGGGACCAATGCTCTGTGTATATAAGTTGGACTTGTGAAATTTTCATTCAGTTCTTCAATCTGCCTCTCTGCCGCCGAACGCCTCGACACCGACGAACACCTCGACGCCGCCAGGCTGCCGGACCTCGACGCCGACGCCGTCGCCGCGCCATGCCTAACCCGACGCCGCCGCGCCCCTACGATGCCCCGACGCCGCCGCGCCCCTGCCGTGCCCCGGTCAAGTTGGTTTGTTAAAAGGAAAAACTTGTTAGTGCAAGTTTTATTCAAATTTAGTGCTGGACAGAAACTACATGATTTTTTTTGGTGGACTTGCTTGATGAAATTGGGGCTGCCCTTCTGGACTTATTAGGAAGGACTACAAGATGTAAAAAAATTCAGAATTTTTTTAGCAAGGAAAAATAGGGTTGTAGTTCAATGCCAAGATTGGACCAAAATTGAAAAATGGAAGTTGTGCTCAAAATTTTCAAATGACCAAAGTGGGTTTTTGAATAAAAATGATCTATAGGCATCAGAGGACTTCTCAAAAAATTTGTGGCATTTGAAAGGAATTATTTGAAATAGTTCTAGTGCAAAAGTTACATTTAAGAAAAATAAGAAAATTCTCTGATGTTTTTGTTCATAGCATTTTTTGTCCATGTATGTATGTATGAATGGATTGATGGATGGATATGGATGTATATACAAAATATTTATATATGATGTTTTTTTTGTTCATAGCAATTTTTTTCCATGTATGTACAATTTATGTATGTATGTTCATATATGCAAAAGTTACATTGAAGAAAAAATAAGAAAATTCTATTTTTTATTCTTCTCTTCTATCCCGATAACTTCAACACGAGGGGGGGGGGTCGATATACCCCCTCCCCGATAACATTATTTTCCCATGTATGTATGTAAATGTCGTTGTCGATATAACCCCTCCGGATAACCCGACATGAGGCGGTCGATATATATACCCCTCTCGACCGTGATAACTTATACCACGGGAGCACCCCCCGGCCCTCTCGCTCGACCAAAACTCTCGAGGACATCCAAACCCTAGAAAAAATGATGTCGGTCTCCTACCCCCTCCCGCCGCGCCCCTACCCGATCGACAAACTCTCTTGAGGCCACCCAAATTTACCAAGTTAAAAGAGGGTTGTCGTCGAGGCCACACCGAACCCTTGAAGCGTTGTTGAGGCCACCCCAAACCCTTGAAGCGTTGCCGAGGCCACCCAAAACCCTAGAGAAGCTTCGAGGCCACGCCACTAATATGATTCCTTATTGTGCTTAGCTAACTAGATCAACGTTTGCCACTAATATATCCATATGTCATGTTTGAATAATAATTGCCATGTTGTAAATATTTGCAGAAACTATGGATCCGCACCCCCGAGACGAAGCAAAAGAAGCGGTGTTGGGGGAGATAATCACACACGGAAGTGATGCCGTCTTGTCGTTTCTCAACGACACATGCACCGATGGTCTGGAAAGACAGGATGAAGAAGCAGGCTACGATGATGATCAAACAATGGAGGAGGAAGGACACCGTGATGACGGCTCCGATGACCGAATGGAGGGGGAAGGACACCGTAATGACGGCTCTGGTGACCGAATGGAGGGGGAAGGACACTGTGATGATGGCTCCGGTGACCGAATGGAGTCCGGCCAGGTATATATATTAATTAATTAAGCATGAGCTGATTATATATATAGCTAATTGATGCATTAATTGGTTTTGGTATGTACACATATTAACTCTCTTCTTATTCTTCTTTTCTTGCCCTCCGGATTGAGCAGCAGTTCGGTAACGAGACGAGGCCCGAAGAGAAAGTTGCGCGCGGATGAAAGGTACACGATCATCGAAATTGATCGCGCTGGCCAACCGATTGAACCCCTTCGGACCAAGCAAAAATTTAATGCTCAGTGCGGGGTTCTAGTGAGGGACATGATCCCGATCAGCATCGAGCAATGGTTGAAGCCTAAGGACAAAGACTCTCAGGTGTCTTATGTCAGCGATAGGCAGAAAGCTGATCTTTGGACCACGATGCAGGAAAATTTCACCTTCCCGCCAGAGGAGGATCCGGAGAATCCAGTTAATAAGCCAATGATCAAGGCTTATGCTCTTAAGAAGATGGCTGAGCTATTCAGGAGGTGGAAGAATGAGCTGAAATCATCGTTTGTCGACCAAGAGAAGACTCCTGAATTCATCGGCCGATTTGAGAAGATCAAAGATCAGTGGCCCGAATTTGTCACCAAAAAGAAATCTGAGAGAGCAACGAAGATGTCAGCGACAAACAAGAAAAATGCTGCAAAGAAGAAGCATCACCATCGTACGGGGTCAGGTGGCTACCTGAAAGCCCGGTCGTTGTGTGAAAAAGCTGAGAATGACCTCATTGTTAAAGGGATCGAACCAGAGACGCGACGCTGGCCAGACCGTTGCAGGACTTGGTTCTTCGGGGTTGGGGGAAAATTGGACCCTGTAACAGGGAAGTGCGTTTGGACCGACGAGCAGCTGAACACACCCATCGTGAAGCTTCAGGAGTATATCGAAAAGGCGCAGCAAGGGACGTTCGTTCCGGACAGAGAGAACGACGAGCTCATAGAGGCCCTCGGGAATCCTGAGCACCCCGGACGGACACGAGGCACGCCAGGCTCCTTTTCGTGGAAGGCTTGATTTCTCGATGCAGGCGGTTACAAATCCGGGAGAGGAAGAAGAAAAAGGAGTTGACCCAACTACAGGCGCTGCACGCAAGGGTACAAGCGCTAGAGGAATGAGAGGCAGTTCGTAGCACGCGACCTGCCGAACCTACACCTGAAGCTACCCCGCCATCTCAGCGGAGAAGTAGTGTGGCTTCCACGGAGCTGCTTCCGGAGCCTGTCTTCACGACTCTTGCATGCTACCCCGTAGATACTATCACGGAGTCTCAGCATTGCCACCTTATGACGCAGTGGATGGAATTGAAAGTCAAGGTGGTTGTTGGCTCTGTTGCACCTCTTGAACCTGGCGCAACTTTTCACTGCCGGCCGATTCCAGAAGGATATGCTAGGGTGATGGTGGATGAAATCACAAAAGGATTTGAGGACCTCCAGCTTGACCACCCTACGGGTGAAGGGGAGACTCGGCTGGGTTCCTGTCTGTAGACTCCATGCCTATGGCGGAAGGAGCTCATCAACCTTCCGAACTGGATGCCTCCGCCTCCTCCTCCTCCTCCGGCGAGCCAGGGCACTCCGCCTCCTCCTCCGGCGAGTGACGATCAGGGCACTCAGCCTCCTTCTCCGGTGCGTGGCGGCACTCCGCCTCCTTCTCCGCCTGCGCCGGCGCGCTCGAGCAGCCACCAGCCTCCTCCTTCTCCGCCTCGCCAGCAAGGGCGGAAGAGACCCGCCGCCGCCCCGGCTGCTCCGGCGCGTCGTAGTCCTTCTCCTCCGACTCGTAAGCAAGCACGAAAGAAGACAGCCGCAGCCGCTCCGTCTGCTCCGACGTCTAGCAGTACAGCCAGAGGCGGGAGGCAATACAGATACGGTCCACCTCTCAAGCCTCTAGAGAAGTTACCGTACGAGATGACCGCGGAAGAAAACAAGAAGATCGTGGAAAAAGAAGTGAAGGACTTCTTTGAAGGGGTGAAAGCAAAGAGACATCCACATCCGGAGGAGAAGGTAGATGTCACATCCCTAGTTCTGGTATGACCTAGGCTAGCTAGTCATGTGTGCATCATGTTTAAATTCCATTTAAATTTGAAATGAGGATTTGTGAACCCAAATAAAAATTGCTCCAAAAGGTCCAAGAAAATGTTCATGATGTTCTCTGAAAATATTGGGCAGAGATAAAAATCAAACCAATATTTTTAGGAGCTCATAATTATCTATTTTGGGCATTTGGAATTAATCCAATAATTAATTACTTTGGATATATATTTGCTATATATATAATATATGTCCAAAAATTATGCTAGTTGTTGAGGAGCTCTGGAATAATATACCTAGCTCCTACAAAAATTGGCATAAGAACATAAAATGATTTAGTATTTGTTAAATAAAAACATATGTCAGAAAAATAGAAAAGAAACAAAATGGGAAAAACCTACCTAGCGCTTACCTGCAGCCGTCTGCCCAAAGATTTGTCGCCCAACTGGCCAGCCCACCAGTCTGCGTCGTCCTCCTGGCGCCCGGTCGGCCAGGCATGTGGCAGCCCAGCAGACGGCCGTGCCGCCACGCCACCTGCCTGCCTGGCCTCCTCATCGCTGGAAGCCCAGCATGACGCCACGCCCGCCACACGCACCGCTCTCACTCTCTCCCGTTCTCCCTCCTCCCCTGTTTCTCTCCCTCACCTCACGGCCGTCACCATCGGCCATCGTTGTCGTAGCCACCGCCTCTCCCTCGCCCTCTCCCCGTGCCCAGAAGCTCCGCCACCTCGCCGGCTACCTCCCCGTCAAGGCACATGCCTCAGGAGGCCCTGGAGAGCCGCCATCGCCGCCATCTTCATCTCCGGTCACCGGAGATCGCCCCCGCCGTTCCGCTCATGTCCGGCCTCCCCCGAGCTCACCGAAGACTCCACCAGAACCGCAGTGAGCTCCTGCCCCGTCCCCCTCTCTCCGTTTAGCCATTCGCACGCCGTAGCTCCCTTTCACCACCACGGCCGTAGCTTCTCGCCGCCGTCCATGTCGCCGCCGTCGCCCAGGCCACCGCAGCCCGCAACCGAGCGCGTCACCGTGCTCCTGGTGCCACGAGGGTGCCGCAGAGCCCCTCGGGTGGCCTCCCCGTCCCCCGCAGCCCGCTGCCGCTTGAAGCCGTGCTCCGGCCGCCGCCGCGAGCTCTGCTCCGGCGAGCTCCGGCACCCCCACGGTCTCCCGCGTTTCCCATTAGATGCGCGCGAGCCTGGGCTCCTCGCAGATGGTCTCCGCGGCCCTTTTGGTCGCCGGAGACGCGATCCCGAGCCCCTCCGCCGCGTTCGGCCTCGCCGGCGGCTAAACGCCGGCGGGTTTGACCGCTTTGACCCCGCCGGCCTGACAGGTGGGCCCCGTCATCAGGTGATTAGCTTAACGCTAATCACTGCCTAATTAACCCCCTGGCACTGACCAGTGGGCCCCTGCGCCCTAATCTTTTAATTAGATTAGTAAAACCCCCCTGGTTAACACTGAGTCACTGACGTGTGGACCCCACACGTCAGGTTTGACCCTGGTCAGCCCCGGTTGACCTGCTGACGTCGTGATGTCGTCATGCTGACGCAGCTATCCATTTTCTGGATTTAAATTAAATCAGGAAAATTCAGAAAATGATATAAACTTCAAAATTTCACAGAAATTGAACCATAGCTCAGATTGAAATAATTTATATATGAAAAATTATCAGAAAAATGTAATCTTTTCATCTGTACTAGTTTCATGCATGACAAACCAACTTATACCTACTGTATAAGTGAAACACTAAAATGGCATTTATAAGAGATTAATTTGGAGTTGCATTTGAACCCTTGGTTCAAATGGACTTCATTCAATTTGAATACTAGTTGCATTAGTTCAAACAACATCACATCTTCATGCCATGTTCATGCATCATATTGTTGCATATGCTTGTGTATTGATTGTTGGCACCGTTCCTTCTCGATAGGTCTTGCTCCGGAGACCGTTCCAGAGTACCTGTCTGTGAAGCAGTGCCTCCCTTGTTGATCTACCAGGCAAGCAAACCCCCTTGTTCATTCCGATACAATCCTACTCTCTCGCTATTGCTCTCAGTTATTGCATTAGGACAACAATGATTCATCTGCTACTTTGTGCTGAGGTAGTTGAACCCATTCCTCTGCATGACCTTTCATTGCCACAGTAAATAGTTGAAACCCACTAGCATGTGTAGGAGTTGATTGAGCCATGTTGTGTTCCTACCATGCCATGCCTGCTATTGCTTAGAGTTGTGTCAGGTCTGATTCATTGGGAATGAATTGGAGTGTTACGATATGTTCTGATGCTGAGAGTGAAGTGTGTGAACACGATTTGGTAAAGGTAGCGGTGAGACGCCATGTAGGAGTACATGGTGGGCTGTCTCACTGGAACCGTCCTTAAGCACTAAGTTCTACGTATGTTGTCCCATGACTCGATACTACCACACATTGGGATCCTTAATTAACTCTCTCGACTTATTAACCGACTTGATCTCTGTCCAGGAGTCGCAACTAGTATCTGGTGTTTGTAGGTAGTGCTATTTTTCTACCGAGTGGCACCCGGCAGGGTGGGCTTGGGATAGACTAGCCACACGTGGCCTGGTGTACCGAGTGGCACCCGGATGGTGGGCTCGGGAACACTGCACACATCGTTTGGGGCCGTGAGCGACACCCCGGCCGGATCTCCTTGCGGATGGAACCCGAATAGGCGATAAACCTGGGCTAGAGTCTTGTGTGGTTAGTCAGGTCGTGGCTGACACCCTCGCCAGGCTTCCGCTTGAAGGTTGCCGAGATACATGACGTGTACATGGCGGTAAGTGGCGAGAGCGTCTGTGAAGAAGTACACCCCTGCAGGGTTAACATGATCTATTTGAATAGCCGGGTCCGCAGTTATGGACTTCTTGGATGCTTACGTGGTACCTAGACAACTTGAAGTGGATACTCTAAAATGCTCAACACAAGTGTGAGTGCTATGGATGGCCTTCTCGTAGGGAGACGGGGATGAATCCATAGTAGTGTATTGTGTGGTGATTAGTGGACTCGTGTGCGCCATCTCATCTCAAAGAAGTTTCTCGTAGTCGTAGAACAGGATAGCCACTGAGTCAAAGCTGGCTTGCTGCAACTAAACCCCACAATACCCTCTTGATACAAATGCATGTATGATAGGATCTGATGTAAGTCTTGCTGAGTACCTTTGTACTCATGTTGCTTTATTTATGTTTTGCAGCTAAGACTTCGGTCTTACTAGTTTCCGTGGACTTCGACAACTAGCTTGTACCTCAGCTACGATCTTGATCGGATGTTGTAAATAGTCAGGCTCTTCAGCCTTTTTCATTTGTAGATGTCTATACTCAGACATGTAATGCTTCCGCTTGTTTCTTGTCTGCTCTGAATGTTGGGTCATGTGACCCCTGTTTGTAATAAATGCTATGATGGCTCTTCGGAACCTTTATCTATATGAGTTGTTGAGTTATGTTGTGATGCCATGTTGTACAGCACATACTTGCATGTTATGCGTACGTGTAATGTGTATTGCTATGCGTGGGATCTGACTATCTAGTTGTTTATCCTTGGTAGCCTCTCTTACTGGGAAATGTCTCCTAGTGCTTCCACTGAGCCCTGGTAACTTGCTACTGCTCCGGAACACTTAGGCTGGCCGGCATGTGTCCTTCTTTGTTCCTGCGTCTGTCCCTTCGGGGAAATGTCACGCGGTGTCTACTGGAGTCCTTTTAGCCTGCTACAGCCCGGTTTACCGGAGTCCTGCTAGCCCAGTTGCTACAGCCCGGATTCACTCAATGATGACCGACACGTTCGTTGATGGGTCATGTATGCCTGTCCCCGTAAGTTAGTGCCACTTTGGGTTCACGACTAGCCATGTCAGCCCGGATTCTTTGTCATATGGATGCTAGCGACACTGTCATATACGTGTGCCAAAAGGCGCAAACGGTCCCGGGCATGTTAAGGCGACACCCGTGGGAATACCGTGCGTGAGGCCGCAAAGTGATATGAGGTGTTACATGCTAGATCGGTGTGGCATAGAATCGGGGTCCTGACAGCTTTGGTATCAGAGCCTGACTGCCTGTAGGATTACCAAGCCAAACTGGTCGAAGTTGAGTCTAGAAATTCTTTAGTTATATAAGGGAATTGATTGTGGGAAGGAACGTAAGGCTCTTTCTACTCCTTATAACTCATGGCCTTCTGATATGAGTCATCCTATCTTTCCTACGGGGTTAAGGAACTAGGCTTTCTCTTCCGTCTATCAGGATCACGTGTTACTACTTCGTAGTCCCATAGGATTGGTTGATCAGAGTCATATCCCAGTTTTTGAGTACTTTCGGTGTAGTCTGTTTAGTACTATCTCAGAACCTTGAGTGATGATGTTGAGTATGTTACTATCCCATTTTGGCAGGATGTCTCATTCTGGGAATTTTACTGCCGTTATGCTGCCGGAATTGCCCTAGGAGTTCGAGAGTTACTAATTTCTGTGTCCTACATTCTACAGTCGATAGTTGATGCTGATTCGTCCTTGGTTTCGTTTCTCAGGATGTCATCAGTTAAACGAAGTTCTGCTGCTCGTAGCCAGAACCACGGAGATGGTAGGGATGAGGATCCTCACGACCAACCTTCGTTGGCAGAGTTCATGTTAGAGATGGAGAGAAACAAGCATGAGTCTAACCGCTTGTTGGCACGTATCGAGGAGAACACCGCACATCAGTTCAAAGGATCTGTGACCATTCATGACTTCATTCACTTGCACCCACCCACTTTTCATCATTCTATTGAGCCACTCGATGCAGATGACTGGCTCCATAGCATCACTCATAAGTTGCGTTCCGCGAACGTAGCTGAAGATGACAAGGTCACCTATGCCACATACCACCTGGAAGGTCCTGCTAGTCTTTGGTGGCAGAACTATGAGGCTATGCTTCCTGCTGGCCAGATTCCTACCTGGAGGGATTTCACTGAGGCTTTTCGCGAGCATCACATTCCCCAGGCCCTCATTTATCGCAAGAGAGAAGAGTTCTGTAGTTTCGCCCAGAGTAAGATGGCTGTTGATGCTTACAGCAAAGAGTTTGGGAACCTCACCCGTTATGCCACAGAAGAGGTGTCTACGGACGCCAAGAAGCAGGCTAGGTTCCGGAAGGGTCTCAATCCCAAGTTGCGTCGTGATCTCCACCTGCATCATTGTGATACATTCTAGGCTCTTGTGAACAAGGCCATTAATGCAGAGACAGCTTAGCTCACTTACGAGGAGTCTCGTAAGCACACCCGTGATTTGGGATCTTCCTCCGGTTCTAGTTCTCAGAAGCGCCGGATTTGGATTCCAAACTCTGCTCTTCCTTCTAGATATACACCGAGGCCATCCTATGTGGTGCCTTCCCCAGCTCAGTCGTATGCTCCACCCAGGCCTATTGGTAGACCGCTTGTCAGTGCGGGTCCACGTCCAACTTCAGGGACTTGCTTCATGTGCGGGAAGCCAGGACACTATGCACGTGACTGCTCTCAAGCCAGTTATGCTCCAACCCAGCCCGAGAAGTCTTTTGGCCGTGGTAAGCCACCATGCAAGATGATCAGTGTCAAGTCATCTCCCACTGAACGTGGACATGTGCATCACGTCTCAGCTAAAGACGCTCATGATGATCCGGATGTCATTCTTGGTACACTCCTTGTCAACTGTCATCCAGCTTCGGTTCTATTTGATACCAGAGCATCTCACTCCTTCATCTCTGAAGGCTATGCTCGTTTGCACGACATGTCATTTTGTGATATGCCAACTCCGCTTGAAATCCAAACCCCAGGGTCTAGATGGAAAACCACTAGAATCAGCTATGGTAATGAAATCCTTGTTGATAGACTTGTATTCCTTGCATCACTTGTTGCCCTCAAGTCCTCAGATATTAACATCATCTTGGGTATGGACTGGATGACAGCTCATCATGCCAAGATTGATTGTTACACCAGGTCTGTTCAGCTTACACACCCATCTGGCAAGATAGTCACTGTCTCCACTAGAGTTGCAAAGCGTCAGCTCTATTCTCTTAATGCCAGCCCTCTTCCAGACCTTGAAGATATCCCGGTAGTCCGTGACTTTCCGGACGTCTTTCCAGAGGAACTGCTAGGTGTTCCACCTGACAGAGATGTAGAGTTCGTCATAGATCTTATCCCAGGAACCGCTCCAATCTCTACGAGACCTTACAAAATGGCACCCTTAGAACTAGTTGAGCTTAAGAAACAACTTGATGAGTCCTTGCAAAAGGGTTTCATCCGTCCTAGTTCTTCTCCTTGGGCTTGCCCCATCCTCTTCGTCAAGAAGAAGGATGGTACGGACCGGATGGTTGTAGATTACCGCCCCATTAATTTGGTCACGATAAAGAACAAATATCCGCTCCCCAGGATCAACGACCTGTATGATCAGCTCGCTGGATCCTCAGTCTTCTCTAAGATGGATTTGAGGTTAGGCTACCACCAAATCAAGATCAGAAACGGGGACATCCCCAAGACGGCCTTTGCCACACGTTATGGTCAGTACGAGTACACCGTCATGTCCTTCGGTCTAAGCAACGCTCCAGCTACATTTTCTCGCCTGATGAACTCGATCTTCATGGAGTACTTAGATAAGTTCGTCGTTGTTTACCTCGATGATATTCTTATTTACTCGAAGAACGAGGAAGAGCATGCCGAACATCTTAGACTTGTGCTAGAAAAACTCAGAGAGCACCGCCTTTAGGCCAAGTTCTCCAAGTGCGAATTTTGGTTGCCAGAAGTGACCTACCTAGGCCACGTAATCTCTGGTAAGGGCATTGCTATCAATCCCGAGAGAGTTAAGGCCGTTCTTGATTGGACTCCACCTGGAACAGTTAAACAAGTTAGTAGTTTCCTTGATCTAGCCAGCTATTGTCGCCGCTTCGCTGAGAACTTCTCCAAAGTGGCCAAACCTCTCACGGAACTTCTCAAGAAAGATAAAAAGTTTGAGTGGTCCCCATAGTGTGAGTACTGTTTTCAGGAAATGAAAAGATGCCTGACTTCTGCTCCCATACTTGTGCCACCGGATTTCACTAAGGACTTTGTTATCTATTGTGACGCCTCACGACAGGGACTAGGTTGCATTCTTATGCAAGATCGTCATGTGATTGCCTATGCATCTCGACAGTTGCATCCACATGAGGAGAATTATCCTACACATGATCTAGAGCTTGCAGCCGTAGTCTATGCACTCAAGACCTGGCGACATTACCTCCTTGGTAAACGTTGCGAGATCTACACCGATCACCAGAGTCTCAAGTATATCTTCACCCAACCAGATCTGAACCTTAGGCAAAGACGTTGGTTGGAGTTGATCTCAGATTACGATTTAGGGATTACCTACACCCCAGGCAAGGGCAATGTCATGGCTGATGCACTAAGTCGTAAATCCTATTGCAACAATCTCATGTTGCAGCAGGGCCAACCACTTCTCCATGAGGAATTCTGTAAGCTTAACCTTCTCATTGCTCCTCACGGATTCCTTTCTACCTTGGTGGCGAAACCTACTATTGTGGATCGTATCATAGAAGTCCAGAAGCATGATACGGGAATCTCCCGAATTAAGAAAAATATCTCCAAGGGCGTAGCTGGTCGTTTCTCTATGGATGAACGAGGTGTTGTTTACTTTGGGAACCGCTTGGTGGTTCCCAAGAGTCAGCAGATGCAGCAACTGATTCTTAAGGAGGCGCGTGAATCCCCTCTCACGATTCATCCCGGTAGTACTAAGATGTATCAGGACCTACGCCAGAGCTTCTGGCGGACTGGGATGAAGAGAGAAATCGCTCAGTTTATTGCTAATTGTGACGTTTGTCGTCGCGTTAAAGCAGAGCATCAGAGACCTGCTGGCACCCTTCAGCCGTTAGCTATTCCTGAGTGGAAATGGGATAAAGTTGGTATGGACTTCATCACCGGCTTTCCTAGGACCAAGAGAGGGAATAATGCTATCTTCGTAGTCATTGATCGTCTCTCCAAAGTGGCGCACTTCCTACCTGTTTGAGAGAGTATCACTGCTAGTCAGCTCGTTGACTTATATATTTCTCGAATAGTGTCACTTCATGGTGTCCCACTAGAGATCAATTCAGACCGTGGTAGTCTTTTCACTTCTCATTTCTGGGAGAGTTTCCAAACTGCCATGGGGACCCATCTTTCCTTCAGCACCGCTTTCCACCCTCAGTCGAGTGGTCGGGTGGAAAGGGTCAACCAAATTCTCGAAGACATGCTTAGAGCTTGCGTTATCTCATTCGGTATGGATTGGGAGAAATGTCTTCCTTTTGCCGAGTTTGCTTATAACAATAGCTATCAATCCAGTCTCAAGAAAGCTCTTTTTGAGATTCTCTATGGACGAAGATGTCGAACACCTTTGAACTGGTCAGAAACCGGTGAAAGACAACTCTTTGGACCGGACATGATCCAGGAGGCAGAAGAGCAAGTTTGCAACATTTGTGAGAACTTGAAAACAGCCCAGTCTCGTCAAAAGAGCCAGTATGATCGTCATCATAAGGATATGACTTATGAAATTGGCGACAAAGCTTACCTTCGGGTTACTCCTTTGAAGGGTACCCATCGTTCGGTATCAAGGGCAAGTTGGCTCCTCGTTACATTGGTCCCTTTCGCATTCTCTCTAAAGGAGGAGAGGTTGCCTACCAGTTGGAACTACCCCCACATCTTTCCAGAGTGCATGATGTCTTCCACGTTTCTCAACTCAGACGTTGCTTCTCGGATCCTATCCGCGGAATGGACCACGAAACGCTTGATCTCCAAGATAACCTCACATACCGAGAGTACCCGGTTCGCATTCTTGATCAAGCAGAGTGTGTTACCCGACGTCAGAACATCAAGTTTCTCAAGGTTCAGTGGTCTCATCATTCCGAGAGAGAAGCTACTTGGGAGCGAGAATATCGTCTTCGACTGGAGTACCCCGCTTTCTTTCCGTCAACTCCTGAATCTCGGGACGAGATTCTTTCAAGTGGGGGCGAGTTGTGACATCCCTAGTTCTGGTATGACCTAGGCTAGCTATTCATGTGTGCATCATGTTTAAATTCCATTTAAATTTGAAATGAGGATTTGTGAAACTCTCAGAATCATTTTTGGAAATGACCCAAATAAAAATTGCTCCAAAAGGTCCAAGAAAATGTTCATGATGTTCTCTGAAAATATTGGGCAGAGATAAAAATCAAACCAATATTTTTAGGAGCTCATAATTATCTATTTTGGGCATTTGGAATTAATGCAATAATTGATTGCTTTGGATATATATTTGCTATATATATATAATATATGTCCAAAAATTATGCTAGTTGTTGAGGAGCTCTGGAATAATATACCTAGCTCCTACAAAAATTGGCATAAGAACATAAAATAATTTAGTATTTGTTAAATCAAAACATATGTCAGAAAAATAGAAAAGAAACAAAATGGGAAAAACCTACCTGGCGCTTACCTGCAGCCGTCTGGCCCAGCACTGTGCGGCCCAGCTGGGCCAGCCCACCAGCGTCGTCGTCCTCCTGGCGCCAGTCGGCCAGGCGTGTGGCCGGCGCGCGCGCACGGCCGTGCCGCCACGCCACCTGCCTGCCTGGCCCCTCTCTCATCGCCTGGAAACCCCACGCGACACCACGCGCCGCCCAGCACCGCTCTCACTCTCTCCCGTTCTCCCTCCTCCCCTGTTTCTCTCCCTCACCCCGCGGCCGTCGCCACCGGCCATGTTGCCGTAGCCACTACCTCCCCCTCGCCCTCTACCCATGCCCAGAAGCTCCTCCACGTCGCCAGCTACATCGCCGTCAAGCCACGTGCCTCAGGAGGCCCTGGAGAGCCGCCATCGTTGTCGTCTTCATCTCCGGTTGCCGGAGACCGCCCCCGCCGTTCCGCTCGCATCTGGCCTCCCCCGACCTCACCGAAGGCTCCATCGGAACCGCAATGAGCTCCTGCCCCGTCCCCCTCTCTCCGTTTAGCCGTTCGCACACCATAGCTCCTTTTCCCCACCACGGCCGTAGCTTCTCGCCGCCGTCCATGTCGCCGCTGTCGCCCAGGCCACCGCAGCCCGCAACCAAGCGCGTCACCGTGCTCCTGGTGCCACGAGGGTGCCGCAGAGCCCCTCGGGTGGCCTCCCCGTGCCCCGCAGCCCGCTCCCGCTCGAAGACGTGCTCCGACTGCCGCCGCGAGCTCTGCTCTGGCGAGCTCTGCTCTGGCGAGCTCCGGCACCCCCACGGTCTCCCGCGTGTCCCATTGGATGCGCGCGAGCCTGGGCTCCTCGCAGATGGTCTCTGCGGCCCTTTTGGTCGCCGGAGACGCGGTCCCGAGCACCTCCGCCGCGTTCGGCCTCGCCGGCGGCTAAACGCCGGCGGGTTTGACCGCTTTAACCCCGCCGGCCTGACAGGTGGGCACCGTCGTCAGGTGATTAGCTGAACGCTAATCACCGCCTAATTAACACCCATGGCACTGACCAGTGGGCCCCTGCGCCCTAATCTTTTAATTAGATTAGTAAAACCCCCTGGTTAACACTGAGTCACTAACGTGTGGACCCCACACGTCAGGTTTGACCCTGGTCAGCTCCGGTTGACCTGCTGACGTCGTGATGTCGTCATCCTGACGCAGCTATCCATTTTCTGGATTTAAATTAAATCAGGAAAATTCAAAAAATGATATAAACTTCAAAATTTCACAAAAATTCAACCGTAGCTCAGATTGAAATAATTTATATATGAAAAATTATCAAAAAATGCAATCTTTTCATCTGTACTAGTTTCATGCATGACAAACCAACTTATACCTACTGTATAAGTGAAACACTAAAATGGCATTTATAAGAGCTTAATTTGGAGTTGCATTTGAACCCTTGGTTCAAATGGAGTTCATTCAATTTGAATACTAGTTGCATTAGTTCAAACAACATCACATCTTCATGCCATGTTCATGCATCATATTGTTGCATATGCTTGTGTATTGATTGTTGGCACCGTTCCTTCTCGATAGGTCTTGCTCCGGAGACCGTTCCAGAGTACCTGTCTGTGAAGCAGTGCCTCCCTTGTTGAACTACCAGGCAAGCAAACCCCCTTGTTCATTCCGATACAATCCTACTCTCTCGCTCCTGCTCTCAGTTATTGCATTAGGACAACAACGTTTCATCTGCTACTTTGTGCCGCGGTAACTGAACCCATTCCTCTGCATGACCTGTCATTGCCACAGTAAATAGTTGAAACCCACTAGCATGTGTAGGAGTTGATTGAGCCATGTTGTGTTCCTACCATGCCATGCCTGCTATTGCTTAGAGTTGTGTCAGGTCTGATTCATTGGGAATGAATTGGAGTGTTACGATATGTTCTGATGCTGAGAGTGAAGTGTGTGAACACGATTTGGTAAAGGTAGCGGTGAGAGGCCATGTAGGAGTACATGGTGGGTTGTCTCACCGGAACCGTCCTTAAGCACTGAGTTCTCTGTATGCTGTCCAATGACTCGTTACTACCACACATTGGGATCCTTAATTGACTCTCCCGACTTATTAACCGACTTGATCTCTGTCCAGGAGTCGCAACTAGTTTATGGTGTTTGTAGGTAGTGCTATTTTTCTACCGAGTGGCACCCGGCAGGGTGGGCCTGGGACAGACTAGGCACACGTGGCATGGTTTACCAAGTGGCACCCGGATGGTGGGCCCGGGAACCCTGCACACATCGTTTGGGGTCGTGCGCGACACCCCGGCCGGATCTCCTTGCGGATGGAATCCGAATAGGCGATAAACCTAGGCTAGAGTCTTGTGTGGTTAGTCAGGTCGTGGCCGACACCCTCGCCAGGCTTCCGCTTGAAGGTTTCCGAGATACATGACGTGTACATGGCGGTAAGTGGCGAGAGCGTGTGTGACCCTGCAGGGTTACATGATCTATTCGAATAGCCGGGTCCGCGGTTATGGACTTCTTGGATGCTTACGTGGTACCTAGACAACTTGAAGTGGATACTCTAAAATGCTCAACACAAGTGTGAGTGCTATGGATGGCCTTTTCGTAGGGAGACGGGGATGAATCCATAGTAGTGTATTGTGTGGTGATTAGTGGACTCGTGTGCGCCATCTCGTAGTCGTAGAACAGGATATCCACTGAGTCAAAGCTGGCTTGCTGCAACTAAACCCCACAATACCCTCTTGATACAAATGCATGTATGATAGGATCTGATGTAAGTCTTGCTGAGTACCTTTTTACTCATGTTGCTTTATTTATGTTTTGCACCTAAGACTTCGGTCTTACTAGTTTCCGTGGACTTCGACAACTAGCTTGTACCTCAGCTACGATCTTGATCGGATGTTGTAAATAGTCAGGCTCTTCAGCCTTTTTCATTTGTAGATGTCTGTACTCAGACATGTAATGCTTCCGCTTGTTGCTTGTCTGCTCTGAATGTTGGGTCATGTGACCCCTGTTTGTAATAAATGCTATGATGGCTCTTCTGAGCCTTTATCTATATGAGTTGTTGAGTTATGTTGTGATGCCATGTTGTACAACACATACTTGCATGTTATGCGTACGTGTAATGTGTATTGCTATGTGTGGGATCTGACTATCTAGTTGTTTATCCTTGATAGCCTCTCTTACCAGGAAATGTCTCCTAGTGCTTCCACTGAGCCCTGGTAGCTTGCTACTGCTCCGGAACACTTAGGCTGGCCGGCATCTGTCCTTCTTTGTTCCTGTATGCAGCCGCTTGGGAAATGTCGCGGTGTCTACGGAGTCCTGTTAGCCTGCTACAGCCGGTTTACCGGAGTCCTTCTAGCCCAGTTGCTACAGCCCGGATTCACTCGCTGATGACCGACACGTTCGTTGCTGGGTCATGTATGCCTGTCCCCGTAAGTTAGTGCCACTTTGGGTTCACGACTAGCCATGTTAGCCCGGGTTCTTTTTTCATATGGATGCTAGCGACACTGTCATATACGTGTGCCAAAAGGTGCAAACGGTCCCAGGCATGGTAAGGCGACACCTGTGGGAATACCGTGCGTGAGGCCGCAAATTGATATGAGGTGTTACATGCTAGATCGGTGTGGCATAGAATCGGGGTCCTGACAGTAGATCCGGTGAAAGCAAAGCGCACTAAAGCCTCCGCCGAAAACCAACTATGAGCGCATTACTTTAAAGACATATATCGAAGCGGAGCGGTCGGGAAGTACTGTCAGTGATCAAAGGTTAAAAGAACGACGAGCAGCTGGGAAAAAAATTGCCCAACTCGGCGAACAAGCGAACCAATCGTCCCCGCTCAATGTGTATAGATACATCGTCTCTAATGCTCCGGGGATGGTGCCCGGTTATAGCAATCTTGGGGATTACCTGCCCGAAGATGTACATTATGATTTCTTGGAGGTGGACGAACATAGATACGAGTACGGGAAGCCTCTTGTCAAAGATGAAAAATCTCTAACAACGATGATGCAAAGATTCCATAATTGGTACATGAAAAGCTGCAAAGAGTCTGGGGGGACAAATACTTTGTATCTGAGAATTAAAGAGGAGCACGACCTCGTTGGAACTGATCTGTTGCATGTTCCATTTGAGGAGTTCTTCCAGTTCTTCAATCAAAAGGCCCTCGATAAATTAACGGTCACTTGCTATTGTCTGTAAGTACTACTTCTGTCATTAAGTCTCTATATATAGCTCAGCTCTTTCATTGCATGTATTTATAATTATCCTCACTATATTATGCAGATTGAAGATCGTCGAATGCAGAAAAGCATAAATGTATGATATTGGGTTCATTAACACAAATCTCATGAATTTCAGGTTAAAAATAACGCCGAAGAGGCCGAGGCCAACTTGCTCAAATCATTGTTAATAAATCAAAACAAAGATTTAATACTCTTTGCTTACAACTTCAAGTGAGTGTTACTGTCGTGTGCATATTCGGTTTCCCTTATTACTCGAGCAGGGTTATAGTAATGTAGTTGATGAGTTATGCATGCGTGCGCAGCTTCCACTATATTCTCCTGGAGATTAAGCTTGAGCGGGGACTAGTAACTGTCTTAGACTCGAGACGAAAAGATCCCGAAACCTATGCGGACATGACTAAAATTCTCAGCAAGTAAGTTCAATCGATCATTATCGCACCATATCGGCAACTTTTTGTTCATTTCCTGATATCTCAAGTAATAATTATTTTCTTTGTCTTGTAGGGTTTGGAAACAGTTCATCGCAGAAGCTCCGGGACTGCCGAAGGAGCTGCGATATACATACCCGAAAGTAAGTACTACTAGCTAGCTAGTTGCGCGCATCTCCCATTGATTCTAGCTACTTTCATCAATGCCATTTATAATGCTTCATTATCAGTTTGATTGACCTCTATTTCTCGTAAAGTGCTTGTTGCAGGAACAAGGGAATGATTACCGTGGATACTACGTGTGCGAGTTCATCTACAACGCGACTTTGAAAAATAAGCGGAGCTACTCTAAAAGACAATATGAAGTGCGTAAGCAATAATATTCATAATTTCATTTCATTACACCATCATTTCTGTTGATTTCATTCATATATATGTATTAACCCCCTTCTTCAAATTAGACGTGGCAGATGCGGAATGAACTCCTACCACAAGATCGCATGAAAGCAATTTAAGAGGAATTGGCGGGATTCTTTCTTGACCACGTCATCAATAAAGCCGGAGAATACCATGTGGAAGTTGAGTTCAAATGCTAGGGGATTGTAAGAGATCTTACATATTGTATATGTATGTAGCCAGTAGCGTCGGATAGATATACGAAAACTTGTTGTTCGACCAATCTCTCGGAGAAGGAGAGGTCAATCACTTCTCTCGGTTTGCATGACGAACTTTTGTACTTAATGGTTTCCTTCATTTTCTTACTAGCTAGCGTGTCATGGGCCTCTCTATACGTATAGTACGTAGCGTCGACCAAGCACGGAGATAAGAGAGGACACTTCTCTCTATTAATTAATTAGCTACCTAATACAATATATGAAACACCTTAATTAACTATACAAAACCGCCAGATCCACCCCCCTTTCAGAAAAAAAAACAAAAACCCTAGCTCCTGAAAAGCTGACGCGTGGATGCCTATTGGTCCCAGTTGATGCCACCAACCGGGACTAAATGGCCATTTGCCTGGGCTCGCAGCACGGGCCACGTGGTGGCCCATCTGTCCCGGTTAGTATAAGAACCGGGACTAAAGGCTTAGGCATCACTAACAACCCTTTAGTCCCGGTTCCCCAACCAGGACAGATGGGCCTTATGAACCGGGACAAATGGCCCTTTTTTACTAGTGAGCACATGTTCCACACACCATCCCTTCACCTCGTACATACATCATCAGCCGTACTTCCACTTTCTTTTGAGTGTGAACTTGTTTCAGGGTGGGGTGGCGGTCCTCCACATGTACCGCCAGGCCTCCTTTCACCATGCATGCTCGCATCAAATAGATATTGAATAAAAGCACATTGCATTAACCAGAGCCACTCAAGTAGTGTTGTGATGTATCGGGTGTCATCGACACTCTATTTGAACCACAGATTCACATCAAGGTCATAAACTTTTATGGGGTGACCAGACACAAAAGATAAATATACAACCCAATGCTAGATAGTAGTTCAAGCACGTGTCACCTGTATGTACACATTTTGAAGCATGCACTTGATTAATTCTTTGTTTATTCTTGGCCGACGATCATGGCAGAATGGCTGAGCCTGATTGTATTCATGACAATTGCCATCATGTTCTTCAACACCGGGTTTCTAGCACCTCGTTGTTGCTTTGTTTGCACCCACTTCACCGGGGCTGGCTTACAGCGTGCGGGCGGCTGTATTTGATGGGCTGAGGCGCAGCCAGGCGATGGGTGAACGTACCGAAAGCAACAAACACTCACGAAGGCGTGATGTACGATGAAAAAGGAAGACGGACGTACGAAAAAGAAATCAAGGGGAAGAAGCGTTCATTACTTTAATGATAATGCTTTTGTAACATGCAAACTTTTTTTTAACATAGCATCAGTGCATGCACTGTGAAATAGTTGTGCATTCTAGGCAAGAAGTGGAACACAAAGAAAAACCAGGCACAAACGCACGTTCGTTAGATTAAGCAGACATGTAGCGCTAGCTTATCTAGTACTCCCTCTGTCCCATAATATAAAATGTTTTTTGACTTTAGTGTAATGTCAATAAACGTCTTACAATATGGGACGGAGGGAGTAGTATGATGTGTCTGCAATTGTTTAGATGTTTAGAGCTGGGGACTCCTGCCGGTAGCTTTCAGCCATAAAGTAGAGAGCGGTTTTTTGTAGCTGGGGCTACACGGTACCTGCTATCTATGCCGTTGGCAGCAGATTCCTTTTCCTCGAGATTTGAACCATGGCCTGCTCCCCAATGTGATTTGCAGAACAATAATATTCGCATGCTCACTGTAGCAGCGTCTCTCCCTTTTCTATCACAACGCCTGTCTCTCCCTTTTCTCTCTCACACTATCAGACAACACATTTCGACATCTCTCTCCCTTCTCTTATATCTCTCACATCATCTCTCTCTTCCTTTCCTAACTCACACACATCACCTCTTTCTGCTTCTCTCTCGTGCATTACACATCTCTCCCTTCTCCCTCCCACAACGCCTCTCTCTTATTTTCTCTCTCAAACTGTCAGACAATGTCACAACACCTCTCTCTCTCCTCTTCTGACTCTCATAGAAGCGCTCCCTCTCTCTTCCCCCCTTCCTTTTCTCTTACACACAGCAGCACCTCTCATCATCTCTCCTCTGTTGTAGAGTAGAGAATGGATGAAGTGCTCCTTCGCATGGGAGAGAGAGAGTTGATGTAACTCCTATGATAATCTTTGGGAGAGAGAGAGTTGATGTGACTCCTATGATAATCTTTGGGAGAGAGAAAAAATGGGTGGGGGAGAGAGCAGCTGTGAGACTCTTTTGAGAGAAAAAAGTAGCCTGCAACTCTGCATGCGGAGGGGGACGCGCTGGTGGCAGCAGGCGCCAGCTCCTGTGTGCCTGCATGCGCCATCTGCTGTGTGCTAGTGGCCCGCACTAGCTAGGAGGGAATCTTGCTACTGTTCACTAGCCCCGCCTTTTCAGACTAAACAAACTTGTCCATTTAAAAAAGGTTAAAAATGTTTTTTTTAAAAAATGGTTTTATGTTTCCCAAGCATGGGACTTAAAGTTTTGGGTAACTTAGAAAAGAAAACCTTTTAAACCTTTTCCTTTTTATTAAAATTTGTTTTAATCCCCCGGGAATTTTGGGGAGGGGAAAAAATTTTGGGGGGAATTTAAAAATCCCTTAATTCTGTTTTTCCCATTAAATTCAAAACTTCTTATTTTTTATATGCAAAACAAAAACAAAGATACTCCCGGTTTTTAAAAATTTTTAGAGGAAGACCAAACCGGGAAGGATCAAAAATGATAAATTCCGTCTAGGGAATTTATTCTAAACCACCAAAAAGGTTAAAAGCCCAAGGCAAGAGTATAATCATTCTTCTAAACACTTCAGTTAACCCATATGAATCAACGAGAGAGACCTTGGTACATCACAGCAAAAGCGGAAATTTCGTCTTTTGGAATTGGTTTGGATAAATTGGGAATGAGAAATTAAATGCTATAGCTACCGTTGCTGCAATTCCCACCATAACCACATAACCCCAACAAATACTGCTTTTTGCTAGTATATGTAATTATTAGTTGGGTCCTACTAAGATATAAATCTGTTAGCAGTACACAGGTTAATTGTCGTACACAGATTAAAACATTATATTAATTAATTTAAAGAATAACCAGTAATGGAAAAATAAACAAAAAATAGTAAAAAAGGAATAATTTGTCTCCAAAAGCAAAATGAAAATCCCAATCTTTCTTTCAATTTCATGCATTGTTGCCAGACAAACATTTGAAACCTTGGAAAATTGCAGTAAGGAAAGTTTGCCATGAGTTAACTTTGTTGTATAATTTCTTAAAATCTAAATAATTATGCAAGGTAATTAAAGAAAGGGACAAGATTCTAGACGGGTTTCCAAAAGACCTGCCACAGTTAATACGCACTTAGGAAAGGGGTAAATACATGTCCTTTCAATATGTGCATACATAAAGCTTTTTCTATGAATCAATGATGGGCGTTGAAAATATTCATTACAACAATTAATCTAACTCAGTTGAATATTGGCCTTTAAGTATGTATGATTGATTTCGTGACCAACCAATTCACCTAGTATTCCCTTGTAATAATTCATACGGTTATCATACATGGAAAATATTTTTTTAGTAAATGAATAATTCTAATACTAATGTTATCAAACTGCATTGTTATTGTTAATGAATTTCACGTTAAAAATTGTAGTGAATTGCAAATTTATTTATTTGTATATATATAAATCTTCACCTTGTAATTTTCGACATACAAGAAAAACACGAAAACTTAGTTAGAAACATTGATTAATTTTATAATATATTATTATCTCAATATTTATATTAACAATGAGGAATCAAATACAAACATTGAAAAGTATTTTTACGTAATAATTTTAAAATATTTTAAATTACACCTAGAAGTACAAAAACCAACTATATGAGTAACTTCTGAAATCACTTTAAAAATTTAAACCAAAAAGGAAATTTGCTTATTCTATTTTTTATAATTTTCAAATTTATTAATAAATGCTGTATGTGTAGAATTTAAATTCAATAACAATAAATATTACAAATAAATTAGGCTGTATGATTTAATTAGTATTGTATTTAAAAATTTAAATACATTTCTTTGAAAATTTTGCACTTTAAAGAAAAATTTCCCAATTTTAATTCTTTGCTGATGTTAATTGCTTCATTAGTTAAATTATTAACATGTGGTATTTATAGATTAAAGGAATGATTACACATGAGAGTTTAATTAAGTGTTAGATGCCAATTAAAGGTTTTAATTTGAAAATATAATATGGGAAAATAAATCTAAGTATGAGTAAAGTGGGATTAAAGTAAGGTTGGTAATTACAGTTCTTAATATTGTCAATTTGCACCAACTTATGATTCTCTTGACATTCCCAAAATTCCAAAATGGGAAGGGAAACATTAATTTCACTTATTGCTCAGTTAAGATTCATATTGAAAAATGAAATCAAAAATTGATTAAATGCCATCATTTCCTTTTTGGGAAACCTATTTGATTGAAAAGGAATTGTTATAAATTTTGCAGTTTAATTGTACAATTGTACATATTTTGAAAATTGTTAAATTTACAAGTGAATTTTTAATAAAGTCTTCTTGTGCTTATGTTGGATCATTAGGAAGCACTCGTGAAGATGTTTCACCCATTTAATTGAACCATCCTTTGGAGTAATTAGGTTACATGCTGAACATAATTTAGTATATTAAATTATATTTATTTATAATATCAGTTAATAATTATATGTATTAAATTAATTTAGATAATGATTTAAAATTGAAATTAGGCTGTTGATTTAGTAACTATAAATAATGTGATTGAATATAGTATTAGTAATGAGTTTATCTATGAGTCTGAAGAAGATATCATAGAAAAAGAATTTCTATTTGCATTATGTAAAGGAAGGAACATTAAATACAATATATACGAAGACATTACATGGGATAATGCAAAATTATTAGTAGATTCATATTTAGTGTTCATTTTAATAAACCTATTGCAGATAAAGCAAGCAATTTATTAAATACAAATTTTTCAAAAGCAATCAATGTTATTTTGGAGTTAAAAATATACACAATGTCACAATATTTGATATTTAACATCCATAATCATCATTTAATAATCTCTTCATATCATAAAACTAAAGTAGTAATAGAACTAATGTAATTTCACAACAGTAAGGTCATAACAGTAACATTCGAAGACCACAAGAAAAAATACAGGATAAAATTTTCCAATTAACATCCTCTGTCTACATCAGGGTATCAAGGCGTGTCACGGCTTTGGCCTTAACACAGGAATTGATTAGTTTGCATTGTGCCATAACTTGCGGTAAATATGTTTGTAGTTTGGAGGAGCCTAGAATTTGATATCAATGATCGGGATGAACTACTTCGACAAACATGTAAACTCAGGTACTTAGGTTATCCACATTATGTTAGTAAGCAGGATTATCGTTTTTGATGTTCCATCCACGTTGTCGCTCTGCATCTCAATTGTTACTTTATTTCATGATGAAGACATTTCTTGGAAAAGAAACTTACCCGATATTTCAAAGAGAAAACATAATTAGGAAAATCTAATTTTCGAAAGTGATGAATCTTTCAATAATGTGCATCACAATTCGATTTCATCATTGTATAATGCTACCACAGGTAATTAGTGGTCTGATTTCCTTGTCAAGGCCGTGGCCATATGATGTACACTCATCCAGAAGGCTAATTGCAAATACATTTTTCATCTGGTACATAAAACAGAACTATATTAGATTTCTATGTACTACCTTGTTCTTTCCCAACACCAAATTTGCCAGGTCCTTGTCTATTCCTTTGCTCCGACAAGCCCCCACCTCGCAAGCAATTACTCATTAATGCGACACCTGGTGATATCGGAAATTACGAGATTGGTCAGAGATTTTGGTTCTATCATTACGATCGTTTTTGTATAATCTTAATTGCGCTCTTGTTCCTGAAATCCAATGGCTCTCGTAAAAGCTCCGTGCCTGCCACAAGCGCCACGGAATTCTCTTCATACCTGCATGTGTGATCAACTAGCCCTCAGTTACTTTCAACAGAAAACTATCATCGTCAATGATTGTCGTCCCTGATCGTCACTGCAGTGTTTCGCAACCTAAAAACATTCCAATTGGTTTCACGCTCTGTTATGAAATCACGGTCGATGCTTCCTCTATTTATGCTGAGACGATCATAGCTGCAATCTGCCCTTTTAATGTATCTCAGTTGGGGCGTGGATTCATAGAGCTTGGGAGTCAATCTGCCGCCTATTTGAACAGATCCTTGATGATCAATTAAAGACGTGGTCACTATGACTGATGAAGTAATCTATTGTGCCATTAAACAATTAATTTCGATAATGATTATATCTGAAATTATTTGAAGTATTATATTAACTTGAGTTAATCATGTATAATTTCACTGTTTTTAACTACCTTGATATTATTGCATGTGAAAACCTGTGGTTTAGTTATTCAGTTATACCATAGGCATTGCTCATTATGTTTCTGAATTTGTTCAACCATGCTTCGCATGTCTGTAAGAATTAGGAACCTTAACGAGATTGGCTATCACGGGCATCCTGTACCTGTTTGTCACGTGATCACGCTCTGAACTTTGCCCATGAGTTGAATTGCATATATCTTCGTTTGCACATAAGGGACTTGTCATCAAGAGACTCCATTGAGAGTGTTTCTCTCCACTTCCAAAGGGCCACTTTCGACCCATGTGAGCCACACATTTTACTCCTCATCTGACCATCTTTTAAAGATATTTATCACATACATACTAAACTGTAATCCCAGTAATAGTAGAACAAGTTAAACCTGCAGCAAACAGGCATAATGTTTATATCATATTAATAACATTTAAATTACCACGATAAATAACGTAGATAATTCATCACTAAATTGTTATGATACGGAATGGTTGGTTATTCTGTTGGGTCAGCTGGGTTTGATGATGCGTGAGCAAGTTTTATTTGTTTTCTGCGGAGTTTGGCATTTACGAAATGATTTGATTTTTCATAAGGGTTTGGAATCAGTTTCTGGTTCTGTTAATTTTGTGGAGAACTATTGGTCATCTTTTGTGTCATGTCACTCTACGGCTGATCTGGTCTCAAAAAATAAAGGTAAGGGGTTGTGGCTAGTTTGAGGTCTTGCACTATTACTGAGAGGAAGTATGAGGTGTGGCAGCCCCTACTTCTTAGTGTATTAAGATCAACATTGATGTCAGTTTTGTGGAGTGCATCAATGCTGCGAGCATGGGGATTCTGGTAAGGAATTCAATTGGTGGTGTAATTATTTGATCATGGGATTTTATTGAGCTTTTCTCTAGTGTGGATGAAGTGAAGAATCGTGGAGCTTGCTAACCATGTGAAACTAGCATGCAAACCTTATATCTTCAGGTCTTTTGACAATAGGGATAAAAGATTATTCAACACTGGAAAATTTTAAGGTAGTTTTCTACTATGACAAATGCTCTCTCTCTCTCTCTCTCTCTCTCTCTCTCTGTGTGTGTGTGTGTGTGTGTGTGTGTGTGTGTGTGTGTGTGTGTGTGTGTGTGTGTGTGTGTGTGTGTATTTTGAGCGATGTGAATACGGACACTGGTAATTTTAAGCATGAAGTTTGCAGGATGGGTTGTGTGTGGTAAGAAGTATTTGTCACTCATATTTATGGAGTTGTTGCAAATTTACCGAAACCAGAAAACTAGATGCAAACATGATAGAATTCTTGGAGCACCATTAATTCAGGAAGTACATATGACATCTACTCTTTTGCTTTGTTTGTTCAGGTAGAACAGGGCAGCAAAAATGTGAGGATTGGTTCAACCATTTTCTGACAAAGGGAGGACAACCCCACCTCACTTTATCTTTTTTTTTTCGAGGGAGAGGACAACCCCACCTCAGTATCAGTGGTGGACCAAGAATCTCGGTACATGGGGGTGCCACAATTCAAAATTCGTGAAAATTTGCACTGCATATAGTATGAGCTGGTCTAAACATCACTATAATCTCAACAAACAGTCTTATAATAGCATTTACTTACATAGGATTTATTTTTTACAATTTTGTAGAGGGTTCCACGGCACCCCACAAGATACGCCACTGCTCAGTATGCAGCACATGCACAACTGTTATTTTAATTTGTTGCTTGTACAGTTTTGACTGCGTTGGTACTACACATTGTATTGTATGCATTGCATATCGCTATGGAACGATGTAAACAAATGAATATCTACATTTTAGTTACAAATAATATATCTGATGCTCGCTATGTGCATCAATTAAATGTGTGTGCGTGTGTGTGTGAGAGAGAGAGAGAGAGAGAGAGAGAGAGAGAGAGAGAGAGAGAGAGAGAGAGATCTGATGCACGCGGTTGCCCAGCACAAGTTCCTCTTTGGGATGAGAAACCCACATCATTTCTGCATCCACTCATCCAACAAAAAAGCAACGGTCTTCACTACACTCTGCTAGCGTTGCGTGAAAGGAGCAAGTAATCATGGAGATCGACATAGTATAGCTAGTACGAAAAAGGGTTTTCCACCGCTTTATATATAAAGCACCAACACTTACATCTAAGCAACCGATACAAACGCACGCCACACAAGCCAAGGCAAGATACAAGGATGCCGGACACCGACACACAACCTCAACGACTACCAAGACCAACAAAATGAGCAAAAAGAACCGCTTGTAGCCGATGGAGACCACCATCAAGATGAGAGATCATCCGGGAAGAAGTGCAACGGACACCGCCGGACCAAGGGCTCCAAGACGATGTTCTCCAATAAATTAGAATTTTTACTTGGTGTGCCACATCTAATAGCCTAGCTGTTCAGGTTAATTGAGCTACGCATCATCGGACTACTGCAGGTATGTGATCAATTTGTGGTGTGAAAGATGAAAGTACTTTTCATGCGCTGATGACTTGTCGGAAGGCTTGTGCCCTGCGGATGGCTATGAGGAAGTTTGGAATAATCCTTGGGAAGAATTGTTTATTTTTTAGGGCCAGAATGGTTGGTTATATTCTGTTGGGTCAGCTGGGTTTGATGATGCGTGAGCAAGTTTTATTTAATTTCTGCAGAGTTTGGCATTTATGAAATGATTTGATTTTTCATAAGGGTTTGGAATCAGTTTCTGGCTCTGTTAATTTTGTGGAGAACTATTGGTCATCTTTTGTGTCGTGTCACTCTACGGCTGGTTTGAGGTCATGCGCTATTACTGAGAGGAAGTATGAGGTGTGGCACCCCCTACTTCTTAGTGTATTAAGACCAACATTGATGTCAGTTTTGTGGAGTGCATTAATTCTGCGAGCATGAGGATTGTGGTAAGGAATTCAATTGGTGGTGTAATTATTTCATCATGGGATTTATTGAGTTTTTCTCTAGTGTGGATGAAGTGAATAATCGTGGTCAATCTCCCTCCTTTAGCCCCTGTTGCTGCCGTCCCACCCGCCCCTGCAGCTGCCGGCGCGGGCCTCCATCCTCGGGCTCCAGCGCCCGCCCCGGTGCGCCTCGGCAATGTCGCATCCACCGCGCCTGCGGCCGTTCCGGCGGCACCTCCTGTGGCTCCCCATCATCACGGCGCCGGCTGTGAGCTCATCCCCTGCCTATTCGGGGCTACAGCTTGACATTCCTGGAGGTGAAGACGAGCACACACTGGGAGAGGCCATACATTGTATCATCCTATGGAGAAAGGATTGCATCATCTTTCGAAGTCCACCGACACCGCGTCGTCTACCGACTCCTCCTCGAAGTCCGCCACCGAGTCAGCAGACTCCCGCTCCTCCAAGTACACGAACGCGTGAGCCGACTCCTCCTTGAAGTCCGCCACCTACTCCAAGTCCCCGAACGCGTGAGTTGACTCCTCCGGTTTCAAGTCCGGCACACGCGTCAAGCCACTTCTCTGGTTTCAAGTCCGGCACCGTGTCAGGCCACAGCTCCTGCTTCAAGTCCGGCACATCGTCAGGCCACTTCTCCTTCTCCAACTCAGCCACGTCAGTCGTCTCCGCCATCTAAGCAATCACAGAAGAGACACGCCGCAGCTATGGTGCGTAGCGGTACGAGTCGAGGTAGTTCAGGAAGTACAGGCGGAGACAAGCGATATAAATATGGTCCAATCCTCGCTCCTCTTCCTCAGAGGCCTTACGACATGACTGAGGAGCAAAACGCAGCCATAGTGCAGGCCCAAGTGGACGCCCATTTTGGACCGAAACCGGCACCGCCGCCAAAGGAGAAAGTGCCTGAGAAAACGATTGACCACTTCATTCGTATGGCTAGAGAACCAGCTCCCAAGCCTTTTGACTCAGACTATGAGCGCCAAATTAGGAAGCTACATCGAGAACGGCTAAATAAGGAAGCGAGCTCGAGCTCAAGCCAACATGCAGCGGGCAAAAAATGTGGGAAAACCGTTCCACAGCTAGGAGAACAGGCGGCGCAATCGATCTCCCCGCTTGTTGTGCCAACAACACATGAGAGGAGGCCGCGCGCCCAATATTATTGTGGGCAAACCGTTAACGTTCCCCAGCTAGGCGATGTGGTAATAACGGAGGAGCATATAATGCAGGCTGAAATGCTCAAGATCTCTGTTGGACAACTACTCGAAATTGAGCCCATGTCTCCGCTTAGAGAGGAGGAAATAAAACGAAAATATGTCCGGGGCCAACCTTTGATCGAGCCAGACAAGGTCAAGAACCTCCCAACGAGAATGTATGAATTGCATCAATGGTACATGAACATTACCAAGATTTCCAATCGAGAGTCCCTCATGGTGAATGTCAAGAAGGAGCATTACTTCCATGAGAAAGCTCTGTGCGTTGAGTATTCAGAACTATTTTAGTTACATAATCAAGACGCACTCGATAAATCTATCGTCAGTTGCTATTGTCTGTAAGTGATTTCTTTCTGTAATTTTTGATCAATCATTACATGTAATTATCCTCACTATATATTCTTTTCTGTGGTATTATATGCAGGATGAAGATGTATGAAATGAAAAAATCTGGATGCTATGGCATTGGGTTATTGACCCAAATACCATTAATGAGTACACATGGAATCTTGCAACTTCTCAAGCAGGTGTAGAGGAAAGCATGCTAGAGTTATTGAAGCGCCTCAATACCAATGAAGATATACTGCTTCCTTACAACTTCCTGTGAGTCACATTGTCTTGTAATACAAATTCTGTTTTTGCTTACTAGCTAGCTAGATGTTAATAATTTAAGTGTATACGGTTTACGATAATTGATTAATTTTATGCACATGCCCGCTTAATTAAGACATGCAAACGTGTGTGCATGCAGTTTCCACTGGATCTTGTTAGACATTAAAGTTGACAAAGCAACAGTTGAAGTACTGGACTCACTACTTAAAGAAGATAAAGACTACAACATCATGAAGGGGATAGTCAACAGGTAATTTCAATCATTATTAACTATATCTCGGCCTATTATTATTTCGTCATTTCCTGAGATGAACTATTTAATAACCCTTTTATTAATTTTATTTGCCAGCGGGCAGGGCTTGGGCAAAGTTCATCAAGGTGACTCCAGGCAAATGGCCAAAAAAGTTGTTTTGGCATCGATCAAAGGTAAGTAATTAAGTAGTACTAGCTAGCTACCATCTCTTTAATTCTTGTTTCAATACCATTAATTAATTATCATACTTGATTAATCATTATCTGATTCAATTCCATTCTCGTAAAGGCCCTGAAGCAGGCGTCGGGGAATGATCTTTGTGCATTCTACGTTTGCGAGAACATTCGCATGATGGCGTCAGAAAGGAGCAGATCTCAAAAACAGGACTGGGTACGTTTGTCAGAACACTATTCACATCATTATCGATATCTAGTCACATAACTAATACACATGCATATTGATCTACTTCTTAACAGTTTAGAGAGGTGCGGGAGCAGCTCCTACCAGCGGAGCGCATACTAGCACTTCAAGGGGAAATAGCGGGATTTTTGCTCGACCAGGTCATAGATCCCAAAGAAGAATACTATTACCCGCTACCGCCCCATGAACCACTTGTCATCGTGCTCCGAAGGCACCAAGGCAACATGTAGGAGAAATTGTATATGTATATACATGTGTATGTGTGAATAATTAATGGTATTGGTTGTGATCATTCGATGATATATATTTATATATATGCGGTTCTACGTACGAGAAAATCTATTTATATATATGCATAATGTGTACAATTTGTAGTATCGTGAAATACCACCAAACAAAAAAGAATTAAATAGAAAATAAAGCCAAAACCCTCCCATTTAGTACCGGATGGTGTTACCAACCGGTACTAATGTCCTACACGCACCCGGGCCTGGCTCGTGCCAGGTGGTGACACTTTAGCACAGGTTCGTGACGAACCGGTACTAAAGGGGGGACCTTTAGTCCCCACTCTTTTGTGCTGGTTGCCGAACCGGCACTAAAGGCCGTTACGAACCGGCACTAAAGGCCGGTTCTGCACTAGTGCAGGTGGCCTTTACCTAGTGCAACACTCGGCAAAGGCTTTGCCGGCGGTTATTGGCCCTTTACCGAGTTTTTTCAGCACTCGGCAAAGGTGGCGATTTCAGTAGTGAGCTAGCCTTGTCTGACCCTGAGGCATCGATAGTGGCGAGAAATGGAAGGGTTTGTGGCAGCAAGAAAGAGAGAGAAGGTGAAGTGTGAGACGAAAGGGGCGGCCCATGATTTAAAGTGTGTGTATACAAAATTTGAAGGAATAACTTTTTTGAAAGCCTTAAACTTTGATTTTGGCGTGTATAACTAATTATAGCATTACATCGAACCTGAAAATTAGGTGCAAACATTATAGAATTCTTCGAGCACAATTAATCCAGGACGTAACTATGACATCACTCTTTGCTTCGATTGTTGAGGTAGAACGGGCAGCACAAGTATGAGGATTGGTTCAACCTCAGCATGCAGCACATGCACGGCTGATCAGATGAGAGAGATATGGACCAGAGCAGAGATGCATGCGGTTTGCTCTGCAGGAATACCGCTTTGGTAAAAGAAAAGAACTCTTCATTTCTAGGCGTGCCGCTTTGGTCTTCATATAGTAACCAATTGGTATGTACTAGTAAGAAATACTCCCTCCGTCCCATAATGTAAGACGTTTTTTAACTTTAATGTAGTGTCAAAAAACGTCTTACATTATGGGACGGAGGGAGTACATTACAATGGCAAAATTACTTAATGGCAGTGCCCTCTCTCTCTCTCTCTCTGTTTGCAAAAAGTATTCCCGACCTGTTGTGCAGATTCAAGTTGCTTCCTTGTTTTTTTGTTTATATATTTTTTTCATTTATGATCACAGTATAGAAGGATTTCTTGGGGCTGGTGAATTCACTGATGAAACACTGCTGTTTTCATTTAGCCATATCTGAGTCTGGCTTCGATCCTTATAGGTGCGTGGACCTTGGCAAGCATGTGAAACTAGCATGGACAAATCTGATATCTTCAGGTCTTTTGACAATGGGTACAGTATAAAAGATGACTCGACACCGCAAAATTTGAAGGTGGGCTTTCACAAGCTGCTGTCTTGTGTAGTGTGAATGGTAATTGTCAGCTTAAAGTTTGCAGGATGAGAGGATGTGTGCATCTTTATGGGATTGTGGAAAAACTACCGCTGGAACATCAAGATTAGGTGCAAACATCAAAGAATTCTTGGAGCACAATTAATCCAAGAAGTAACGATGACATCACTCTTTTGCTTTGTTTGTTAAGGTAGAAGTGGGCAGCACAATGTGAGGATTGGACCAGAGATGCATTCACGAATGAGATAGAGATGGACCGGACCAGAGATGCATGTGGTTGCCCTGCAGGAATTCCTCTTTGGTAAAAGAAAAGAACTCAATCATTTCTAGGCGTCTCTCTCTCGCTCTCTCTCTCTCTTTCTCTCTCTACACACACACACACATACAAGTATCTCTAACAGCGAAGGACTTACATTTGAGTTAAGCAATTAGCTTAAAAGCATTAATTAATTGCAAAATTTCAGCAGCATTGCAAATTTGTTGATCTACTCTTTGCACATCTCAGAAGATAATGAATAAGCAAAAAGAGCAACGAACAGGTCACAGCAATCACAGAAACACATAATTTTGAAGAGTATTTCCAGTTACCTCATGCATCTCCATGCATCATGCATCCATTTTACACTACCGATATACTACTATACTAGTACCACGCTAATCAAGCATCAGCTAATAGTAGTAGATAGATAGAGTACTGAATTACTGGTAGCTAGACTCGAGTACTTAACCTCATAGCATGGATCGGATCATCAATGGAATCAATTGGCTAGTACGAGTGAACGACCCCGCCCACAGATCCGGCGAGGAAGACGAGCAAGAAGACGCAGAGCGGCACGGAGAACACGACGTCGTGGGCGATGAACTCGTACATGAGGACGTCCACGTGGCCGGGGAAGCTAGCGACGGCGACGGCGGTCAGAGCGGCAAAGAGGCCGACGAGGTGCAGCTTGCAGGTGAGGAACACCCTCCTCCAGGCGTCCTGCATGAAGGCGGCCACGAAGGCCGCTGATGCATGGGCGCCGGCGGAGAGCAGTAGCAGCAGCCCGTGGGTGCGCATGGCCACTGCGTCCGCCTCGGTGGCCGCGCGGTCACCCCCCTGCTGCTTCAGCTGGGGGTGGAGGGTGGCGACGTAGAGGGTGAAGGCCATCGCCGCCAGGCCGACGACGATGTGCACCATCGCCTCCACACGGGTGATCCCCGGCGCCGCACCTGCAGCTGCTGCTCCGACCGAACCACCAGTCACCATCGTACGTCGGCGCCCGCGCAACGCTGCGAGCCTGTGAGCTGTCAGTGTGTGTGTGGACAGTGAACCGGAGATGAATGATTTGTAGTAGTAGCTCTCACTCTCAGTGCTCGGCCTGTGCCTCGATCGGTGCATTAATTGCAGCGCGGCTGTGTTGGGGCCCGGTGAACCAAACGGTCAATGGTCGTCTGCGCTCACACGCAGGTGAACCAAAAGCTATGTGTAGTTAATATGCCAGATAACTCGTTTTTTTGCAAGAACAAACACAGTTTTTTGAATGTACTTTAAAGAGAGAAAACAGACACAATAACTTGTTTAAAGAAAAACAGCAAATAATATTCCGTTACCTCGAAAAAAGAAAAGAAAAGGAAAGGGACCAGTCTCTTCTCTCACACCCTCTTTCAATTTTTTCCATCCGTCCGTCAATTCGTTGCCAAGAACGGAAAAGTTGTGGTCATCAGATGGGATAAGGCAAATGGATGGTGCATCTTAGTAGTCACATGGTTTGTATCTGCCAGACTATTGTCAGCATGCAGCATGTCTCGTATTAATTTGTTGCTTGTACTTTATCGTGTGCAATGCATGGTTACATGTACGATGTACTGCCTCCGTCCGGGTTTAGAGGGCCGGAGAGCCAGTACAGCAGGACCAAGGCACTTGCGCGTGATGCTTTGGTCTTCCCCCAAAGGCTGCACCCTACCTGCACGCACCCAGTGAATAGGACTAGCCACAATGGTGGGTAACATACACTTGTAACATACACATATTCCTAAACTATGTTACTAGTGGGTAGTAACATAAGTATGATAACATGCAAAGCTTCATTTATTAGGTTATAGACTCATATTGCATTGGGACATGTGATGTTACAGTAACTAGCTAAGTTACTACAACTACCTCTCTCCTCATTAACTCATTGCCACATAAGCAAATTTGCTCAGTTGGACTCGATGTTACTGCTGAAGTTACTCCCACTGAGTAATTCTCTCCCCTGCCTGCATGCAGCGCCCTCACCCAATCTTCTCGCGAGCCAGCAGGGCAATTAAAGCATCGGGCCTTGTAATTGCGTACGACTTGTGCTGGCTAGCCGGACTTGCATACCCCCGGACGGAGGTAGTAATTGCAAAGATGATTTTTTTTTTCTAGTTACAAATGAATAGATTTGTGTTGAGTAATAAGCACTAAAACATTATCACACAGCATTGGAAGTCTGGGATAACAAGAAATTGACTACCGCTCGATTAATCCTTAAGAATAGATGATGAAAAGCCTTGAAACAAACAGGGCACATTTTTGGATTTACTCTTTGTATATATATCTCAAATAAAGTACTCCCTCCGTCTAGGTGTGTAAGTCATCTTACGTTGTGCACCGCGACCAAGGCAGAGAGGAAAGCGAGAAAACTTAATGTCTTTTTGCTAATTAATAGCATTGCATGCAATAAACTAACCACTGCATGTCATGTTTGGTAGTCTCAAGTCATTGAATACATGCACGGCCCACATCTCTTATTGGTTGATATGTCACAAAACAAGAAACGAGGAGGGAGTTAATGTACCGTGCCTAAGTGTTTTGGGATTATTTGGTTTTCGTAGGGTGACTTACACACCTAGACGGAGGGAGTAGACAAAGAGCCACAAAAATAAGAGTCGCAGTTGCTAGCAGTCTGTCTAGCACAGATTTCACATTCAAACCACATAAACACATAATAAATAAGTGTTTTCCAATTACTAGCTCCATGCCATGCTAGAAGAGTGCATAGATCGACCTTGTGTCCCACAATGCTTTATACATCGATCTAACATCACTGATATGCTAGTACGTAAGATGTTAATTCCGATACATCACAGCAGCACACTTACAAACCATATACTACACTAATCCATTTTAGAAACGATAGCGCGGCCAAGATGATTGTGGAACTTGCAGTGCATGTGATGCTGCAGCTTGCTAGGTAGCTACCAGTTTGGGCAACCTCAATTTCTGGCCGTTCGGCAAAGCAGTAGCACCCTTTCATGAAACTGCCCACACACGCCTCTGCTTTGCTTTGCATCAGTGCATTGCATTGCATTTTAGTTGGGGTCCAGTGAACGAACAGCTGGCTAGGAAGCTACCTAGAACTTGCAGTGTATGAGGAACATGTGACACATGCGAGAGCTTAATTTGGTTAGGATAGGGAAACATAAAAATAAAAACACACCAATTATATATGCATTGCGACAAACATTCAATGAGATGGGAAAAACAAAAGGAATAGACTCAAATAACATGGAGAGAAAGTAAAAGGAGAAAACTCGAGGACTATATATACGGGTTAAAAACCAACCACCTCTAAGGAAGGCCTCGCTGAAAATACAAAAAGTGCTCCTTTCAAATATTGCCCATGACATACATTGTTGTCTATCCAAGAGCCAATCAATGCATCCTATCGATCCATATTATGTCCGCATTCCACCAATGCAAGTGAAGAAAAAGTCATTTCGCTTTGGCAGTGTTGTAGTAGGTGGCACAATCATTGATGTTTAAGTTATACAGTGATTGAAAATGACTCAAAGAATGAGATTATGCCAACATGGCATCCATAAGTGCTAGGAGGATCCCACCTGATGACATATGTATTTCTACGACGGGGTTTTGTTCACAAATACCGCCGACCGCTTCAATATTACCGTCATGCATGCCCTCGAGCTACAGTAGAGAAAATGGGAAGGTGAAGAGACATGTGCCTTATTTACTCGCACGCCAGAAGTTGCTGCTACGATCATCGCTTGGTGCATGTCCTATGTAGCTTCACATGGTTCGTGTGGTCGACGTTGAGGACAACGCCAAACTCTGTTAGGAACTCATGTTACTCCTCCATGCAAGGTTGTTAATCCACTTCTCGGGCCCGATGATTAAGGTATGTTTATGATTTGAGTGCGTTTGAATTCTCAACCATACACTGCTAGCATCTATCTGTATCTATACATATACGTAGCTATATTCATTTCTCATATACTATCATGTGGTAGTATATACTCTACTTTATTATTTTTAGTATGTTCATATACTATATCTAAGATACTCCCAAGTGATTTATATGAAAAAATAGTAAGGGAGCTCATAATTTTATTGTATTTGTCAAATACGTACATATTTGTACGTGAAATAAAGTATCATAAAATATAATACATAATATCAAAAAGTAGTATATATACTACCTAAACATTCTTATATACTACATACTACGCGTACATACTCTCCGATATGATAGATACTACATAGAACGTATGAAACAAAAGTTGGAGTAACTACAGCTGGTAGTAGGAAAATTTGTCATATATATATATATATATATATATATATATATATATATATATATATATATATATATAGGAAAATCCATCCTACCACCTGGGGGTATTTACCCCACATGTCTCATATACTATCTTATGGTAGTATATATCCTACTTTATCATTTTAAGTATGTTCATATACTATATATAAGATACTCCAAAGTGAGTTGCATGAAAAAATTTCAAGTTGGCCCATGGTTTTATTATATTTATAAATACGTATATATTTGTACATAAAAGAGAGCATACTCAAAATATGATACATACTACCAAAAAATAGTATATACTACCTAAACATTATTATATACTACATACTACGCTACATACTCTCGATTTGATAGATACTACATACTACATATAAAACTCAAGTGGTGGTAACTACCACTGGTAGATAAAATTTGTCCTATATATATATATATATATATATATATATATATATATATATATATATATATATATAAAAACTAAGCGTGAGTGTAGAATAGCTTATTCTACACCCCAGTAACGGTACATACAAAATACAGTAACACATTATGTAAAATATAGTAATTTTCGTAAAAATATAGTAAATTAAAAACTTAGATGATAAAAAAATATTTTCCAAATTACTACATTTTGTACACCGTTTTACTAGATTTTGTACATAGCGTTACTAGGGGGTGTAGAATAAGCTATTCTATACTCACGCTTAGAATAGCGTTACCCTATATACACAAAAGAAAGACAATGCTGATTGCTGTAAGTTTGTCTGTCCCTACATAATGTGTTCATAATTATCTACATCATGTTGTTGTGAGCTTTGGTGAGGGAGCTTTTTAAAGATATTGTGCAATTAAACACTAGTGGAGAAGAATGTGAGTACAAAGAAGATGTTAAACTGATCCAATGATTAACTTTAGTTTTGTTATATATCTCCACAAATTATTAAGGTAGTCATAAGGTGAACTGCATATATGATATAATATTGATATATTGTTTCATTACGTAAGTGGCCAACCCGAAAAGTATACCCGAATTGTTGTCCTGATTCAAGTTTCTGTCATGTTGTTTTGTTAATATTGTTTCTTTGCCAATTATGATCATACTATAGAAGGCCTTCTTGGCGATGATGAATTCATCGATGGGACGTTTCAGTGTGATTCAGCAAAATCTGAATCTGGCTTCGATCTAGATGCATGAAGCTTTCCAAGCATGTGAAGTGATACTAGCATGCACAAACCAGATATCTTCATGTCTTTTGATAATAAGTATAAAAGTCTACTCAACAGCGGAAAATTTTAAAGTGGCTTTCTAGTATGACAAATGTTCTTTTTGTGTTGATTTCCAGAAGCTGCTGTTTTGTGTGATGTGAATACATACACGGTAATTGTAAGTGTGAAGTTTGCAGGATAGGAGGGTTTGTGTGGTAAGAAAGAATTTGTCACTCATGTTTATGGGATTGTGGAACATCTACAAAAACAAGAAAATTAGGTGCAAACATGGTAGAATTTTGGGAGTAACTATTATATCTACTCTTTTGCTTCATTTGTTGAGACAAGTAGGCAGCACAAATGTGAGGATTGGTTCAACCATTTTTGTACGAAGAGAGGACAACCCCACCTCTTCCTTTTTTTGGAGCTAGACAACAACCACACCTTAGCATGCAGAACATGCACATCTGTTGTATTAATTTGTTTTTTGTACAGTTTTGACTGGCCTTGGTACTTCACATTGTATTGTATGCAATGCATGATGCTATGTAACAATGTAAATGTACAAGTGAATGTGTTTTTTTAGTTGCAAATAATATGTGTTGCTTGCTATGTGTACTGATAAAATGAGAGAGAGATGCACTGATCGGAGTAGAAATGCACGTGGTTGCTCTGCACGAGTTCCTCTTTGCGAAAAAGAAACTTCCATCATTTCAGGAAACTATTCATGGAAATGAATGTACTATCTAGCTAGTAACAAACTTATTACAATAGTTAACTCAATTAACTATATATATACATGGTACTAAGATAATCAGTTGCGAGATGATTGGATTAAGCTAGCTAGCTACTTCCTCTCCCTTGGCAGTGAGAGATTTATGTTAGTAACTAGCACAAAAATATTAGCGCGCAGCATCGGGAGTCTAGCGGGGTTAACATGAAATTAACTGTTGTGTGCCGAGAGCTTGGTAACTCGATTTATCCTTAAGAAGAGAAGAAGAGAAGTCCTGAAACAAACAGCACACATTTTTTAATCTACTCTTTGCATATCTCAAAATAAAGAAGGAGAAAAGGAACCACAAACAAATCACAATAGCTACCAGCTACGTGTAGCACAGATTTCACATTCAGATGAAACCACAGAAAAACATAATATATAGAAGTGTTTTTGCAATTACTAGATAGCTCCATGCCATGCATAAATCAACTAGTACTAGAGGAGTGGCCAACCCGAAATTATACCCGAATTTTTGTCCCGATTTAAGTTTCTGTCATGTTATTTTGTTAATATTGTTTTTTTGCCAATTGTGATTATACTATAGAAGGCCTTCTTGGCGATGATGAATTCATCTATGGAACTTGTCAGTGTGATTCAGCCAAATCTGAATCTGGCTTCGATCTAGATGCATGAACCTTGCCAAGCATGTGAAGTGATACTAGCTTGCACAAACCTGATATCTTCAGGTCTTTAGATAATACGTATAAAAGTCTACTCAACAGCGGAAAATTTTAAAGTGGCTTTCTAGCATAACAAATGTTCTTTCTGTGTTGATTTCCAGAAGCTGCTGTTTCGTGTGATGTGAATACATACACGGTAATTGTAAGTGTGAAGTTTGCAGGATAGGAGGCTTTGTGTGGTAAGAAAGAATTTTTCACTCATGTTTATGGGATTGTGGAACATCTACGAGAACAAGAAAATTAGGTGCAAACATGGTAGAATTTTGGGCGTAAATATTATATCTACTCTTTTGCTTCATTTGTTGAGATAGAACTAGGCATCACAAATGTGAGGATTGATTCAACCATTTTTGTACGAAGAGAGGACAAACCCACCTCTTCCTTTTTTGGAGGTAGACGACAACCACACATTAGCATGCAGCACATGCACATCTGTTGTATTACTCCCTCCATTTCCTTATGCAAGACCACTGTCGAAAATACATTTTCCATCAATACAAGGTCACCAACAGTAATCGAGGCAAAGATTAATGATGTTTTCTCGTACTAGCAACTTTTTAATACTTCCTCCGTCACGGTTCAGAAGGCGTACATGAGAAATCTATGGGACCAAGGTAGTCCACGATTGGCTCTAGTTTCCTTTGCAAGCGACTGAAAAATAGCAGCGTAGTTAATAGCACAACGCCTAATTGCTTGAAAAATTAATGCGCAGTAACCACCATGGCCACTAAACGAGCAGCCCTCATGCATGCATTGGTGGAGACCGATTCCAGCGGGTCGATCTCGCTTTCCTTCTTTTTCCCGCAGTCCTTCCTTTTCTTCCTGCTCTCCTTCCTTTTCTTCCCGCACAGTTTCCATAGAAAAGGAGAAAATTTCGTCTCCAAAACTCTCCCGCCGATGATCCCTGCTCCCAAATGCAAAACGAAATTAGACGCGCCAATTCTTCTCTTTTATACCTAAGCCGATGGAGTGATGGAGTCACACCAATAGACACCGCTCATCTTCTTTCCTCCTCCATCCAATGGCGCCACCGTAGCAAGGTGAAGAAGATCGCCGGCCTCCTCCTCTTGGCCTCCGTGGCCTTTCGGTAGTGGCCTTCCAACCCAGATCGCCGCCGCCTGGGGGACTTCCACCTCTTGGTCCTGCCGGACGCGCACCGCTGCCCTCTTTCTCCATCAGCACGGCTGGCTTCGAGCGTGTTCCTCCTCCATCTGTCTTGCCTCGACGACACTGTCACGACCATCTCGCCCTCCGGCACCTAATGAGGCCGGTTCCTTGAATTGGGTTACCTCTGTCGGTGGTGGCGGGACGGGCAGTGGCGGCAGCGCACGATCATCTTCTTTCGTGGGGTTCAGTCTCAATGGTGGCGGGGGGATCTCGTTTGGCGGCAGTGCGTGCATGGGCTTCAACTTCAGAAGCGGCGCCGGTGGCATACGAATAGGAGGGAGCGGAGAGAGTTCATCCAGTGCTGCCATTGGTGGTAGCAGAACAGGTAAACCCTAATGTACCTAGATCATGTACTCCCTCTGTCACAGTTCATCTACTTTAAATCATCATTTAGTTTATCTATTTTTTGTAGTTGTAGATCACGAATTAGATCACCTACTGTTTTATAAGTCTACTTCTTGTGTTTGTAGTTCATCTGCTTTTTTTATTGTATATCATGTAGGGGTAGATCTTGTAAAATTATTACCTACTCGGTAGAATTTGTTCATCTACTATTTTTGTAAAAAAAAAAATCCTAGTTGTAGATCACGAAATAGATCACATACTCGGCATCTTCTTTCGTGGGATACAACTCTTTTGCCACCGGCAGGCTGCACCCTATGCAAAGAAAAATTGAACGATCACCGCGGACGCCGCACCTGGTGCACACCCATGGATGTATGCATCCCACACACGTTGATTGCTTAACGTCGATCAGTGCGGTGGGCTTGAATCGCTTGGCGCAGATGGCTTCAGACTTTGCACATAACTTGTCGGCGTTTGCACGGCGACTCTCGACGACCTCCTCGCTATCTGACGGGTCTTTGGTTTGGCTCTCCACCTCCACCACAACGGCCACTCCTTCCGAATCAGCCATGATCCGTTCCGCCACCACCACAGCGTCTGCACCCTCCTCACCTTGAGCCATCGCTTGTGTTCTTTGTGCACAAAGATGGACCTTTATATAGATGGACCAAGAAGAAGAAGAGCCCGAGAGGAACATGCAGCTTTCCACCCACGGGGCCACGTTCCCACTGGCTTTTACACACAAGTTCACACCATGCATGCAGAACTAGCTTTTACACACACGTTCACACCATGCATGCATCAGTTACACCCCAACGTGAGCAGCTTAGAATTCACACGGTTGCATGCATACAGTACTAGTAGGAGTGATTGCATTGGCACCTTAAATCTTGTTTATTTTGGAAACGCACGTATATCTAACTGTGCCTTCTAAATCATGACGGAGGGAGTACATGCGTGTAGTCGTAATGACACTTAGTCACTTCCTTCCCATTCATTCGTTGCATGCTTGTGGTGTATTAATAATCTCGGTTAACAAAAAGAAAACTTGAGTTGCAAAGGAGTCATTAAATTTTATCTTGGTACCTGTAATATTAGTTTATGGCCTTGTATAAGGGAATGGAGGGAGTATTTCTTGTACAGTTTTGACTGGCCTTGGTACTCTCTCCGTCCGGGTTTATTAGGCCTAAAGACAACTTCTCTTGGACCAAGACACATAGTAATTTGCTCACATTAATTCTTCTTTGCTGCTTACTTCTATCAAAGCCATAGGGAAAGTCTATGATGAATTTGGAAAACTCATCTCACTCTTACTCTATGGTTCGGACTTAATGGGGGAAGAAAACATCTTCCATAATTTCTTTTTTGTCCAGAATTGAACATAAAAGAAAAGGAAAAAAAA